>JAWNPG010000009.1:2620000-3057500 GCA_035045145.1 Drosophila meridionalis | reverse complement strand
GTTCGATACAAGGGAGTTAGCTGAGATCGGCGATAGATATTACGAGCAGAAAGGTTAGATCTTACGTATATCTTCAGGAATCTGAAATAGAGACTGTTGTCCTTTTGCCTAAAAATCCTACCTAGTTATGGCTAAAATAAGCCCCAGTTTGTAGTTCCGTAAATTATAAATGCCCACATGCGAGATTAGAATTTCCGATTTTCGAAAGCGAAATAAATCAAGCGCGGGGGTAAAACATAAATTTCCCAAAATTAAATCCATTCGGAATGGTAAATTCGTCATGGTCAGGTTCGATTCATGCATAACACCAACTCTCCTCCTGCGCCATTTACAAAAAAGTGTCAAGGTGAATTGCGTATAAAGATATTTCAAATGGATGGAAAAGTGGAGGAGGTTCGGAAAACAAGGAACTCGGCGCGTGTCTAGCTTCAGTTTAGGCCAATTAGCATGCAGCGTGTGTGGTGTGTGGTCGCTGTTGGGGCAGGAGGCGGACTACAAATAGGGACAGGAAAGGACAAGCCAGGGGGGAGGGGGGTTACAGCTGGTCAGGTGTGACTGCGATGACGTCGCCGTTGCAGGGGAGAAATTTCAATTTATTTAAATGTCAGCGCATGAGGCAAAGCGAACGTGAGATACGAATCGGGGGAGAGTGAGGGTAGGATAGGGATATTATGCTGTGGGGGCTTGCCTTGCGTAAACAGGGCAGCACCGCACCCAAAAAAAAAAAAGAGAAAGAAAGAAAAACAAAGAATAAATTGTTATATGATGTGATATGGCATATATGAGACATGCTCCTATGGAGATGACGTGGACTTGGACATGCAATTTTTCATTGCGCTGGCATCGCGTGCCTGACCCTGGTCTCATTATACACTGTCATCCAGAGCGTAAACGGGGCATATTGGGTTGCACATTAATAGGACTCAGAGTGGAGTAGAGTAGAGCTCAGCCAAAGAGCTATGGTCAGTGATCATGGGTATAAAGAGACTGATCCTAGATCCTAGCTACTGAGTAAGCCCAATGCAGAAAGATCCCTCCTACTTGTAGAGTTTTCTCCCTTTTAACAGATCATTGCGCAGTGGGTTAGACCCGACCTGCAGCTTGCTTACTCATTCATTCATTAATGTCGCCAACCCATTTAGGCAACACGAGGATTACGGCTTCTGTCAGGTGGGCACCTCGGGCGTCCTGGTGGATAACAACACAATGGTGCTCGGCACCCCGGGCCCCTTCACCTGGCGCGGCGCCATCTTTGTGACAGAGGTCGGGGGCGAGTACCTGGATCGGGACAAGACCATGTACTACAGTGATCACTCGGATACCTCGTCACCCGTGGACAAGTACAGTTATCTGGGCATGGCCGTAACGGCCGGTCGCTACTTTAGCGATAATACGTCCTATGTGGCTGGCGCGCCACGCTCGAACGGCCACGGCCAGGTGGTCATCTTCGACAAGGGCCACACGAGCCCGATGCCCGTGCACATGATCATCGATGGGGAGCAGTTCGCCTCGAGCTTCGGCTACGAGCTGACCACGGCGGACATAAATGGGGACCATAAGCCGGATCTGATTGTCGCGGCGCCCTTTTACTTCTCGAAAAACGACGGAGGCGCCGTCTACGTGTACCAGAACGAGAAGGATACGCTGCCCAAGAAGGCGACGCTGCGTCTAACCGGCGCCCTGGAGAGTCGCTTCGGCCTGGCCCTGGCCAACATTGGGGACCTCAACAAGGACAACTGCGACGACCTGGCTGTGGGCGCTCCCTACGAGGGCGACGGCGTTGTCTACATCTACCTCGGCTCGCTCCAGGGCCTCAACGAGAAGCCGTCGCAGCGCATCCAGGCCTCCGAGGTCGGGCGCAATCTGCCACAGCCCCTGACCAACTTTGGCATCTCCATAGCGGCCAATACGGATCTCGATGACAATTCGTACGTGGACCTCCTAGTGGGCGCACCGCCCGCCGTTGTGGTCCTGCTCGCACGACCCATCATCAATATTCAGACGTCGTACCGTAGCACCGAGCTGCGCAACATCGATCCGAACCGGGCTGGCTGTCGCGAGGATGTCTCCACGAACCTGACGTGCTTCACCTTCGAGGCGTGCAGCAGCATCGACTCCCAGGAGCACCAGAACAACGAGCTCAACCTCACCTACACCGTCGAGGCGGAGACCTTCGAGCACAACAAGAAGTTTTCCCGCGTCTACTTCGACAGGGACAACAAGCGCAGCAACGTGATTAGCCACAAGGTTCGAGTCCGCACAAACGGACGCCTTGAGTGCCAGCGAGTCACGGGCTACATCAAGGCCAATACGCGAGACATCCAGACGCCGATACGGTTCCGGCTGGACTATAAGCTGGAAGAGCAGGAACTGGGCGATTCACCACTGACACGCCTCAATCCCATTCTGGACCAGACGCAGGCCTACATCGAGTTCGAGGGAACGTTCCAAAAGGATTGCGGCGACGATGATCAATGCGACAGCGATTTGCGACTTGTCGTGGAGCCGAACCTGACGGCCGAGGGTAAGTGTTCATTGTTAGCTGTTCGCAGAACTAGTTCCATTGGAGAAATTCAATTATTATTGCTAAGCTATGTAAGCTATGTGAGTTTCTTTCGGCAACTAGTTCCGAGCAGCAATGCAGCAGTCATAAATTAGTTCACCAAGTGAATTACTTTGGTTCCTGGCACTAGTTCCGAGCAGTTTGATAAATACTTATCTAAAAGAGAGTTAACTTATATGGACTGTGATTTATGTGATGGAACTGAATTTGATGCATTTTGGAACTAGTTCGGTTCTGAGTTCTGAGCAGCAGTGCAGCAGTCACCAATTAGTTCACCAAGTGAATTACTTCGGTTCATGGCACTAGTTCCGAGCAGTCTGATGGTTACTTATTAAAAAGAAATAACTAATTTGGACTGTGACTCCTGTGATGGAACTAGTTTGGTTCATTAAACTAGTTCAGTTCATTGAACTAGTTTACAAAATGAAAACTTGGCAAATTATTCAACCATACCATATTTCCATATTTCTATCCCTTCACAGATGACATGTACGCACTGATACAGGGCAACAAAACGGAACTAGAGATTACAGTGAACGTGCTCAATCTGGCAGATTCCGCTTATGAGGCTCAACTGTTCATTGTGCATCAGAAGAGTGTCTCCTACATAGCGACCAAGAAGCCGGTAAGTTCATTTCGATATTTAGCAGGAATCTTAATTAATCGTTTGAATCCTCGCAGACGAACGCAACGTGCAACAGCTTTAACGAGACTTTGGTCGTCTGCAGCCTGGGTAATCCGATGCTAAGGGGCACCAAGATAAACGTGACGATACGCTTCGATCCGAACAGCCTGGAACTGGAGGAGACGCAAATGTTGTTCCATGTCTTTGCGAACACCACCTCGAAGCTGGTGGGTCCCGAGCTGCCCGAGCGCAATCTGACGGTGCGTGTGGTGCGGCGGGCGGAGCTAATACTCCGTGGCTGGGTCAATCCCGAGCAGAGCTTCTACAGTGGCGCCTCCACGCTACAAGACTCGCCCATGGAACTGAAGGACGTGGGCTCGCCACTGGTCCACACCTACTCCATCTTCAACGAGGGTCCCTCGGCGGCGCCCAAGGTGCAGCTGATCATCTATCTGCCGCTGATGCTGGAGAGCGGACGTGGCAAGGATCTGGAGCAGGGCAAGGTGCAGTATCTGCAGTATCTGGAGGAAAAGCCCAGCATAGAGACGGGCCAAGGCGAATGCACTGTGGCGCCCGAATATGTCAATCCCCTCAAACTCACCTCCGGGATGGCCGCCAATCTGCGTAGCGCCCCCTACATGCTGGCGCCCGCCGCCATGAAGAAGTCGCCCTCGCACCGGCAGTCGCAGCTCAACAAGACGCTCAGCTATAGCCAGACGCAGAGCCAGACGCAGCACTGGAGCCAGCAGAAGTCTGGCCAGGAACAGGGCGGAGCGAATCGACTGCCGCGCAGCACTTTCGAGCGCATCGTGCGACCCGAACGATTCATGGACGGACGCGACTCGAGCGCAAAGAGCAAGAAGCAACAGATTGTTGAGCTCAATTGCGACAAGTACACGGCGCACTGCATCAAGATTCAGTGCGAGTTCTATGCGATGCCAGCGAAGACCGAGGCCCAGGTGACGCTCAAGGCGCGCCTCTGGAACTCGACGCTGGTCGCCGAATATCCTCGCGTTGATCTCGTTCGCATCATATCTACGGCCATGGTCAAAATACCAAAGGACTTCCATGTCGAGCAGCTGGAGAACAATGATAATATACAGGTAAGTAGCTGCAGGATCGAGTGATCCTCTCAAGGAATTCTCGAATTATCAGTAAATTCTCCTATTTTATATTTAGGTGGAGACACGCGCCTATCCGGAGCTGCTAGACCAACAGCTGAAGACCTTCCCGCCGTGGATCATTGCGTTGGCTGTGCTGGGCGGCTTGCTGCTGCTCGCCCTCTTCACGTACGGAATGTGGAAGTGCGGATTCTTCAAGAGACAGCGGCCAACAGATCCGACACTCAGCGGCAATCTGGAGAAGATGAACGAGGAGAAGCCCTTCCTGGCGGCCAAGAGCAGTCAGAATGTTTTCTAACAAGAGGGTACCGTCGGCTGGGATCTGGTGCGACGCATTGCGCCGAGGAGGAAGCGCAACAGGCTACGCCAGATGCGGCTACACTACAAGCGGCAGCATCAGCAGCGACATCAGCAATATGCTCTGCCCTGCATCTGCGGCGGCAGCAGCAGCAGCAGCAGCAGGAACAGCAACAACAATAACAACGAGGACGAGGAGGAATTCGATGTGCTGTCCTTGACGCCGCCGCCGCCGCCGCTGAGCTTCGTGAGTTGGGGCAGCGATGGCTACTACCAGGCGAGCGCCGCCTGGTGGGGCCACATGTGAGCAGCTCAAGCTAAGCTTGAGCCTGAGCCTGCGCCTGAATTGCAATCCTGTAGCCTCTGCACATCCTGGCTGTGGGACTTTCAATGTGCCATTACGTTTACTTAAGTTTGGGCGTCCAGCTGGGCAGAGGGAAAACCGGAAACCGGAAGCGGCAAAGGGAACTTCCTGCGCCAGCGGGCCGCAGCGTCCGTTAAGTCAAGACTAGTTATGAAGGGCTTTCGACCAAAGTGTCAGCATGCATCAATCAAGCAATCAATCAGTCAATCAATCAACACATTCATTAGTCGATCGAGTCTACCAAACTTTACCGAACTTTAAGCTAAGCTTTATCTAAGCTTAGCTCTTAGCTGGGGCTTTAGCTATATCCTATCTCTCTCTTCCTGTCTCCTGCCCTCTCTCTCCCCGGCCTCGACTCTACCAGTCGAAGTTTAAGCTAAGCTTCTTCCATACTTAGCTCTAAGCTGAGGCTCTATCTATATCCATGTATCTCTCTCCCTGTCTCTTACCCTCACCATTCCCGTACTTCAAGCAGAGTTACCTCGAACCTATTTTTTCCCATTTTCATTTCGAATTCAAATCATTAAGTAGTAAAGTGAACCTGGAGACGCTCGCTGTGATGGTATATTCCATGCGAACGCGCAACACGCTTAGCTGTTGATCGTATTCTCGATGCCTGAGAGTTACCGTTGCTCTTGTTGATGGCATGCCCTGAACACACCCGTGCATTTAGGGAGGAGCCCAGCTTTTGTGTACCATATTTGTTATTTATATATTGCTTAAGTGAAGGTGACGATTAACTGTAAGAAACGCAAAATAATTCCAAATTATTTCAAACGAAAAAAAGGAACAAAAATAAACCGAACCGAACGCTCGACAACCCCCCTAAATCTAACCACTCGAAACTACTATCACTGCCAGAAAGTACATTCAAAAAGAAAAACAAAAACAAAAAAAAGCAATTAAAATAACAGATTCCAAATTCTCGAAATCAAATACAATTTGGATTTACGAAAGTATTAATTCAATATTCATGCCAAACTACAGAGATCTACGATTAAACGCAAACAGTTCTTGACCTATGCAAATATGTAGTGCAATTCGCCCCATTCTAAAGTTGTTTTTTTTTTCTAAATCCTAAGCTTAACTTAATTAAAAAAAAAAAAAAAAAAACACGAAAAATGCCTTTTAAAACACAAACAACAAATTGTATTTAGGAATATTTTGTAAGCGCATGTTTAAGTTCCAAAGTGCATAGAGTACATTAGGCTATAATATTAGCGTTAAATATATATATATATATATATATGCATACATATATATGTATGTTCCATTTAATCTTCCGAATTCGTATATTTATAATCTATTTTGTAGCTGTATATATTAATTTTTTTTTTCTTAAAAATTTCTCTACACTGCTCGGTAATTGTATATAGCTTCAATAATTTTAATAATTATTTTCATTGATCATTTTTGAAATAAACTTGAACACATCTTTTTTTTAAATGCAATTTTTTCTTTTGGCACTTGAGGGTAATAAACGCACAAGTGGCGCCATCTGTGGGCAAATGTGTGCACTACATTTCGAGCGCCGCCTAAAAGTATGCTATAAACTTTTATGCACTTCTATAGCAAATAAAGTGCTACAAACAGCCGCTTGGAGCGTTATTTAAGCTTTCATATTAAATTTTCTATATTTAGAACTAACTGCAAAGGACTCAGCCAGAAAAACTTCAACTCTTTCTGCATATTGCAATACTCCAGCTGATTTGGACTAAATTCGCCAGAGAATGCCTTAAAAGTTGATCAACTATTTTAATGATAAAAATCCCCGATAATACTAACATATCTAACATTCATTCATCCATTCTTCATCACCCGTCCAGACAATTGGCGCCATCTATGGGCAGGCAACAGAAGCACCAACATTTCCCACGATTTTCAAATTCAAATTCGTAGTGATTTTTCTGTTTATTTTCATAACGGTTTTTATTTTTGCTTGCTTACGAAACTTAAAATTCGCCATAAACTAAATGGTTTTTGTTTTCACTTCACATTATTGTAATTTAATTAATTAACTATATAAGAATACGCACACAAAAGTTAGTGTTCAATGGAAGCAACTGTTGCAACATTAACAAAATTCATGAAGTACAGTTAGAGAAATGTTGTTGATTTCGGTTTTTCTTTTGTTTTCCAAATCAATTTTTGTTACAGTTTGTTGTCTTTTTCGTTGTAGGATTTGTTTTTTTGTTTTGTTTTTTTGTACATGTTAAATATATATTTTTAAATATAATAAAAACGAGAAAAATGTATAATTATTTATAAAAAAAATGTAACTGGCATTGTGAAGAAAGCAATAAAACGATATGTCTATCGTCTATCGTTATCGATCAATGTGTAAGGGAAGACATCGTTTAAAGACATTTGATATTACATTTTTTTGTTTGTTTTTGTTTTGTTTTTGTTTTCGTTGCGAAAGGGAAGAGCAAATGTGCTTAAATTGATTTTGTTTTCAAGAACCAAAACTTAAATGCATAAAAATTAAATAGAAATATTTGTTTTGTTTTTCTTTTATGTATGTATATATATATAAAGTATTTAAAGTATAAGTATATAAGAGATAGAATGTAAACGTAACCTTTTTCATATTTAAATACATACCAAAAAAAAAATATAAAATATTTATATAAAAATAGTAATAATAATGCAAAATATAATAATATAATAAAATAATAATAATAATAATAATAATAAATAATAAATATGCTGCTTGCACTTGTTGCTTTTACTTTGTCTCGTTTTTTTTCTTATCTTTTCTTTTTTTGTTAATTTTTTTTTTTTTTTTGTTTTATGTTTTGTGTGTATAAAATTATTGTTTTAAGGCACTTTGAGAATTTGATTTACATCCATTTTCAAGTTGTTTTTTTCTCTTTCTTTAATTCTTCTTCAATTTGACATAAATAGTGTTAAAAAAAAAAACAATTATAATAAATAAAGGAAAATTAATTAAATATGTGAATCTTTTTTAGTTGTTTTTTTTTTTAAGCTTGTTTAAAACTAAGTGTAGTTTTGTTTTTTTTTACAGTTCATATAGATCGGCATGTATTATATGTACACATATATATTTATATATATATATATATAGTTTGAAGGCAACTCGTAAAAAATGTTTACAAAAATTAAATAATAATTTAATTTAATTAATTAATTGCTTTTAAGTTAGGGCTTAAAGAACTCTTTTCTTCTTTTTTCTCATGCAAAAAATTTGCAAAAATTACAAAAAAAAAAACGCACTTAATTACATATTTAATTATTAATTAACACTGTACTCAGTTTTTTTTTGCGGTTTTTTTTGTTTAGTTTTTCATTTTGTTGTTGAAAAGAAGTTTGAAGTTGAGCAGAGCTGAGGGTAAACGGCAAACGTTGTGCAACACTGTTTTTTTTTTCTCACTGTGCCGTTCGCCAAACGATAGTTATCGACTTATCGGGTTTATCTGCCTATCGTTCACTTCATTATAAATAGTTTAGTTTAGTTTCTTTTTTTTTTGCATGTTGCTCGATATAAAAATATATGTATAATATAGTTTATATATATATATTTTTAACTGCACCCAGAAGAAAAAGTTGTACGTAAAATAAATAAAAAATATACTATAGTTATACATATATATATATATAGTTTATATATATATATTCACATATATATAAATGTCTCGCTATGTTTTGTATATGATTAATAAATTTAATGTATTCGTTCCAAATGCTTAAGCATCGCTGTTATCGTTATCGATATACACACAGATCTCGCGCATGTTTTGGGGGCAATATTAAATAAAATTATCAATGGTCAAAGAAATGTATGTGTGTGTGTGTGTGTGTGTGCGTGTGTGTGTGTGTGTGTTGGTTTCATAAATTATTAACAGTAATTGTTTGTATGTAAATATTTATATATGAAAAAAATAAATTATGTTTTTTCTCTCTTTACAAAAACAAAAAATTAAATAAAAATTAAAAAATTAAATAAAATTCAAATAAAAAATTACAAATTTACGGCAAAAAAAAAACTTCAAAAAAATTTGTTTTTGTTTTTGTTTGTTGTTGTTGGAGGTATATCAAATCAACTCTCGTGGAATAACACATATTATGTATGTATATCATAGTAGTTATCGTTATCGCTATCGACAGATATGCCTATGCACACATAGACAGATATGTATATATATAGGCGTATGCATATGTTTAGTTATATATATATATATATAGATATGTATATATATATATGCATTATATATGTACACAACATTGGTTTATTACATAAAATTTAGTAATAAATTAAAGTTTTCGATTTTTTTGTATTCCCTTTCATTGTGTGTGTTTGTGTGTGTGTTTGTCTTTGTTTTCTTTTTTGTGTGTTCCTTTTTTGTTTTGTTTTGTTGTTTTCTCTTGTTTGTTTGTAGTGTTGGAAGACGCGCGCACGCACCACGTGTTATCGATGTTTATCGATAGTCGGGCGCTGACTCTTTTTTGTGAATGTTGCTTAACTAAGAATTTGTTGCGTTTATAAATATTAAACAAAAGCGACGAGTGCATTATGCATGGGGGCTGGGTCAATGGGGCGTGGCTCGGCGTATGGCATGCGGTGTGGCGCAGTCAATTGGTATCGATAGACGCGAGCTATCGATATATGCGTGCGGTTGTCCGCACGACCACGCCCACTCAGCAACGCCCTCTTGGGGCCGATCCTATTGACGGGATAAGGGCGAAGGGATCGGGTCGGGGGCGGGTCCAGGGGATATGTATATATATATGTGTGTGTGTGTGTGTCTTTTAATGTTAAAATTTGTGAATGTACAGTCCGTGTTCTAGTTTCATTTTCTATTCGTCTCGTTCTCATTGTTGTTGTTCATATGGTCCAGTATTTGAAAGATATTATCGGTGCATGCATGTATATATATGCGCACATGCGCACGCATACATACATACATACAGATAGATATGTACACAGTGATGCGCACAGTGCTACATAGATATGTACGCACACACATATACATACACGCAGCGATAACGATATATATACACAAACACATACACATATATGGGTAGATATATATGTATGCATATGCATATGTATATATATATATATATATATAAAAATATATATATTGTAGTTGGGGCAATAGAAAGGACAAAACAGAAAGTGAGAGCTAAGAGTGAGAGGGGGAAGACAGTAAAAGGAGGAGAGAAGGAGAGTGGGAGAGGGTAAGTATGTGTGTGTGAGCGTATGTTTCCATTCTATGGAAGAATGGAGACTGGAGAGTGGAGAGGGGAGACTGGAGACGGTGAATTTGAAATGTCAATTTACAAGAAGTTCTCTTGTGGAATGATCGAATATCGATTAATTGTCTGAGATTTTTGCATTAGAATTGAGGCAGCTGCCGTTGTGGAACTCAAGCGATTGAAGACGGGCAGTCGTGGCGCCTCCTCGTGCTGCAGCGGCGAACTGATGCTCTTCTGCAGCAGCTGTTTGTTGCTGCTTTTGCTGTTGCTGTTGTTGTTGTTGTTGTTGCGCTCGAACTGCTGCGCCGACTGTGACTGCGACTGCGACGTCGGCGGAGGAGTATGCACCGGCGAAATGGGCGCATTTGGGCTGTCGGGCGGCGTTGCCGGCGCCAAGCCGCACGCCGAAGATGTGGACGATGCCGACGAGGCATGCCCGTTGGCAGCACCGTTACATGCGTTGGGCATGCTCAAATAGGCGGCTGCATCGTGGAATGGGAAATTTGTCAGCGAATTGGTGGGCGAGAGCGAGAGCGAACCGGTCGGCGATTCGCGATCCGAACCGGTGCTCATGCTCAGTGGCGGACTTAGCGGTAAAAAGTATTGAGTAATGTTTGTGTTTTTGCTGTTGTTGTTGTTGTTAGTGTTGCCATTGGAGAGTTGCGTTGGCTTCTGGAACGTCTTGCCTGCCTGCTGCTGCTGCTGTTGTTGTTGTTGTTGTTGCTGCTGCTGCTGCTGCTGCGCACGCGCCTCGTCCGCATTGTGCACGAAGTGGCAGCGCGGCCCATACGGACAGAAGCCAACACTGTGGAAGGTGCGACAATATTCGGTCTTGTACTTGGGATGACGCTGCAAATTGCGCAGCTCGTGGTAGCCGTGGGCGAATTGGCATTTTTCGCCGTACTTGCATTCGCCAGCCTCCTCATAGGGACGACACAGCTCCGTCTTGTAGCTAGAAGAGAGAGGGGAGAGACAAAGAGATAGAGAATTATAGCAAATAACAGCAATAAACAGTTTCGTTTTCAAATTCAACTTTCGCCTGCCGCCCGCTCATTGCGTGCGACTGCTTAGGTAACACACAAACACACACTCACACACTCACACACTCACACGCACACAGACATGCACTTGAATTCGCTTCAATGGCGCCCTGCTAATTAACAGCTACTATTTGAAGTTGCAAAACACACAACGAGTTCAATTGAACTTGAGCGTAACAATCAGTGCGAGCGAGACGGACGAGAGCACACATGTTGCACTCGCCTGCATGCTGCATCCTATTAGTGTTGCCCATTAGCTAATTTCAAGCTGCATCTAGCCGTTCATTTCCTACTGCAATAGCCAAAACTAGCTTTCTTTTGAGTTTACTTTGCTTTGTTTGTTTATAATTAACATTGTCCTGCATTGTTACATATTTAGCCTTTAACTGCTAATTATAATTATTATCAATTTAATTTCAACTATTTGTTTGATGTGTTCATTTAGCTATTTTAGACTGAAAGTTCTGCCAGCACTGCGCAGATTCATGCAGGCTTCACATCGAACCGAACTATGCCGCTCAAACATGTTGCGTTCGATTGCTCCGGAACAGGACACAATTGTGCCAACGAATTGTTATAGGGTTGCCAAGATGCCAAAACTTTTGTTTAAATATATTTTTTAATTTGTAACTTTTAAAAGTCACTCATAAGGCTGGGCATATTTAAGAGAACATAAATTATTTTTATATTCACTTTGAATAATTTTGATTTCTTTCTCATTTTGGTGCACTTGGCAACCCTTTCGTGCAACTGTTCGGCAGGATCGGTTCGATGTGCAACAAGTTCGATGGGAACTGCTTTGGAAGAGAGCTCGACTTACCGTGACGTATTCATTGGCTGCTGGGGCGGCAGCGGTTCCGATTGCGTGCGCTCCAGTTTGCGATGCAATGTTATGTTGCTCAGATTCTCAATGATGGTCACCAGCGATGCAACTGCCGGCTGTGGGTGCTGCTGCTGCTGCTGCTGTTGCTGCTGCGTCAACTGGCTGAGGCGCTGAGCCGGCTGTGAGATGGTGCGAGTTAACGGTCCATGCAAGCGATGATGATGCTGATGCAGGAGCTGTTGCTGCTGCTGCTGCTGTTGATGATGTTGTTGTTGCTGTTGCTGCTGTTGCTGCTGCTGATGATGATGAAGATCCTTATCGCTTACGTGCTGATCCATGCTGGCATCCAGGATGTGCTCCAAATGCTGTTGCTGCTGCTGCTCCATATCACTGACAATCTGCAATAAGAGGAGGCAAACAAGCAAACAATTAATATCAACTGAGCTTTCGCATAAACCAGCGTAGCGTCTCTCTCTCTCTCTCTCTTGCGCTCTCCCTCACTTTCAGTGCCTCTCCGCGCTCAATTTGCCAAAGACGACGGCAAAATATAGCAAATGCGCAAAGGAGACGACAGAGCAGCGGCAGAGACGCATACACACACACATAATACTTTTACTTTTAACTTGACCTATAAGTAAAGTGTAAAGAGTAAAGAGCAAGAGCAAAAGCAAAAGCAAAAGGCGCACGCTCAATTGCTGATTGTCTAGCTGCTGCCGACGCGCCATTGCCGTCGGCGTCGACGGCGACGTCTGCGTCAACGTCTAAAATTAATTTTGGGCTGCCGCAGCGGCAGTCACTTGTAATGGTAATGATATTGCAAAAAACGAAATATATAAAAAAAAATAATAAATAAATAAATGGCAGCCAAATGTTGTTTTCATATGTGTGTATGTAATTTTCCAGCCATTAACCAATACTACAACAACAACAACGACAGCAGCAACAATGGCAACATTAACAACACGCACACGGACATGGACATGGACATGGACATGGCGGCTGCGACGGCGCCGCAAGCGTCCGCGCACACCAAAGCTCTCCGCACAGCTGCTCAATGCGGCATTGCCCGTTTGCTGCTCTCGCGCTCTCCACTCTCCACGCCTCCCCCTCCAATCTACACCCAACAGACAGCCCACTCGTGCTGGAAGACTTGGCGTGTGTCGTCATCAGTTTCAGTTTTTTTTTTCTTCTCTCTTCTTCTTTCTGTCTTTCTTTCGGAATTGTTATGGCCATTGTTGTTGTTGCTGATGTTCATTTTCGTGCGATGCTGTAACACGTTATGCAACCAGCCAACCAACCAACACACACACACACACACACACATACACAGGCACGCAAGCTGTCTGAGCGAAAGAGAGAGGAGCTGCCAACAACTAACAACAACAACAAACAACAGCGCCAATTACATATGTATAGAGCTCAAGTTCAAGCCAACAAAAACTATACACACACACACACACTCATGCACTCGCACGCACACGAACACGAAGCCGAACACGAAGTCGAACACGAACACCAAACACAGCGTCGCAGCAAACGGCCCAAAAGCAAAGCAAACGAAGACGCCGTCGCGGCCAAAAAAAAAAAGCAACAATAACAACAGCAGCAGCAGCAGCAAGACTTAATTTTTGGAACCCAGCAGCCGTTTTAAAGAAAGAAAAAAAATAAATAAATATAAAAAAGCAACAACTAGCCAAACTGGTTGGCACTTAAGACACACACACAAACACATGCACAGTGGACGCATGCGACGCGTGCGCGGCCGGCGGGCTTGCGTTTCGAGCGTTGCCAGACAGTCGGCAATTGCCTTGCACTTTGCAGCGCTCGCAGCAGCAGAGCCGTGCAATCATTGGGTCTCCATTGCTGCTCGAGTGTTCTGAATGATTGCATATACATATATAGATAGCTTATCGGCTGCACTGAATCAGATAGTTGATAAATAATATTATCAATTATTGAATTTCGCAATTGATTGGCATTAGTTGTCTTCTACTTGACTCTTGTGGTGGGTGACTTGTAGCAGCAACTCGGCTCAGCTGTTGCTGCTGCTGGCTGTCTGGCAACGCTGCGGCAGCAACAAGTCTGCGCAACAAGTTAGCAAACTTTTACGACTGTTATGACCAACTTCGCGCTTACGGCATCATTTGCGGCCTCTTAAAGCTTTGCTTGCATAA
This sequence comes from Drosophila meridionalis, assembly GCA_035045145.1. Classification (NCBI taxonomy): domain Eukaryota; kingdom Metazoa; phylum Arthropoda; class Insecta; order Diptera; family Drosophilidae; genus Drosophila; species Drosophila meridionalis. Next base: position 3,043,273 of record JAWNPG010000009.1, on the reverse strand, counting down.
AGTACCACACACACACACACAAGCATGGAAACAGGCAATCGCTGGCGAGTGGAAGCGGGGCAGCGCGACGCCGACGTCGGCGCAACGCTCAAACGTGTTCAAAAACAACTTCAAGTTGGCCGCGCATTCAGCTCTGCATGTGTGCGCCTGTATGTATATATATAGATGTGAGTGCGTGTGTGTGTGAGTGTGTGTGAGTGTGCACAAAAGACAAGATAAACAGGAGTGCAGAGTACAGCCCGTCATGCCCGCATACCCTGTGCCCGATTCGGCAATCAGCGAACGCTTACGCAGGAGGGGGGAGTGGCTGCGGCTGCGGCTGCGACTGCGACTGTGTGGCCGGCCTATACAATGAAAAGCAGACAAATAGATCAGAGCGCCGCTGCGACTGCGAAGTCGACTGAGGCACTCTTGCTTGTTGCTGCTGTGGTTTTTGCTTTTGCTTTTTGCGCTATATACGCATTGGCTGCCTGCATATGTGTGTGTGTGTGTGTGCGCCTTCGGCTAGGCAAGTCTACAAGTTTTCTGTCTGTCTGTGTGCTGCTCGCCACATCTTTCATCTAGGTGAGAATTTCCCTTTCATTTGAAAATGAAAATAAGTTTACTTTTCTTTGCAGTCTGCGGGCTTCTACTCAGTGCGCATGTGTGAGTGTGTGTGTGTGTGTTTGCCGTTGGCAACATTTGCTTTGTAGACATGTTGCGCTTGCTGTGTAGCTGAGAGCTTTTATTGCCGCTAAGACCTTGCCTCGATTCTGCTTTTTGTTTTCTCTCCTTGCGCTCTGCTGCGCTGCTCGCTGCGCGAGAGCTTAACGAAGTTCCGGTTCAATTTAGCACATCAACTCCCAATTTGACATTTTATGATTGTTTTTTTTTCTTCTTCTTTGTTTTGTTTTCAGCATAACAAATCACACACATGATTACAATGTATATGTATGCATGCATGTGTATTTGTATTTATGTAAATATATATTGGGCGCTGTTAGGTAAGATTTTGTTGTTGCTGCCTTTGTGGCTTGGATTGGCTTGGCTGCTGTTGGCTTTGCTGTTGTTGTCTCGTAAACACGTTCGCACACACACACACAGGTGTGTGTCTGTGTGATGCTGAAGACTGCCTGACTGACTAACTGGTTTATAACACCAACAACAACAACAACGACGACGACAACGACGACAGCAGCGACGTCAACGCCGACGCCGACGACGCAATATCCATAACCTCGATGAGCTAACACTAATACAAGCGCAGCGTCGCTTGGAGAGTAAGCGCTAGAGCGAGAGAGCAACAGAGTTGGGCTTTATTCTGCGCACACAGATCAAAGCTAATGGAGCAGGTAGAAGGCGGCCGCGGCAGGGGGTGGGGTGCGGGTGTCTACACACACACACACATGCATGCATATACACGAACTGCGAATTGAAAATGAATACATAGTTATTATAGGTGTTATTTATATTGCTAAGGTAAAACCAGCAACAACAACAACAACAACCTGCACGAACAGGTAACTAAACAAAGCTGAAAGGGAATCGGGGGCGTGGCACCAGGGGGAGGCTAATGGCGCTTATATACTATACATATATTTACATACATCTACACACATGTTTACACACAGAGATGGAGACTGGAAGGGGAATAACATTAGCAATTAGTTACGAGTAGCTGTCAAAACTGGAAATTTCGCTGGAAAGCTACAGCAGCAGCCGCCGCAGCGACAAATTAAGCGGCTAAAGATCGAAATATAATGGAAAAATCAAGTTCTATATGTGCATAAACATACTCGCTAGTATATACATATTTATATATGTGTGTATATTAATTAAAATGTTTTCAGCAGAATCAATTAAATGTATCAAAATTGCATTAGGCCCAAGTCGATAAACAGCTTTGTCAATCGCCACTCGAATTAATCGATAAACTTATCAGTTCGCAAAAGTTTCCACTCAGATAAGAGTAATCGAAACATTTGCTTTGCTTTTACTTCACATCTCTTCACTTCCTGCAATTTGTCTCCAGCTGCTGCTGCTGCTGAGCAGTCGCACTCCTTCCACAGCAACAACTCCAAACACACCCCATATAGACTGCGGAGACTGCCTTCCTTATTCACCACTCTTCACTGCCTGCTTCCTACTCTCCACTCTCCACTCCACTTTGATCGTTTTAATTGTCGCAAGGCAAATTTGACTTGGTAATTAACACATGGGGCGCCCAGTCAGACGATGGCAGCGACGTCGACTGCAGCCGCAGCAGCAGCAGCAGCTTCATCGTTTGTTCGCCCTCCTCCTCCTCCTCCTCCTTTCTCTCTCGTTCAGCCAGCAGTGCAGCAGCTTTACCCCTAAACAACAACAACAACAACAACAACAACAGCTGCTGGTCAGCACTTTGGTGGGGGTTGGAAGTGTGGAATGGCATGGAATTCAACTGGAAGCAGGAGAAGGGCAGAGAGGGCGAGCCGAGATACGGGCACGTTGCTCAATCAATCGACAGTCGGTCTTTGGGTCCAATCGCAGTTGTTGTTATTATTATTATTGCCGTTGCTGCTGTTGTTGGTTACTGTTTCTAAGTCGTCTCTGGCTGCTGTCATCCATCCAGTTGGCGAGTAATCAATGCACACACAAACACTCACACACACACACACACACAGTCAAATATAATTCAACTGACTGATAAAGCACACAATGCGACGTGACGTTTGCCAATGTACGTGTGCATGCAAGTGCATGTGTGTGCGTATGTGTGTGTGTGCTCGCGCGGGTGCTACACAGAACAGGATCGCCAAAGTGTAGAGAATGAAGCAATGCATATGCATATAGTATGTATGTAAATATGCCCACACACACACACACATACATACACTTAACTGGCGGGCAGGCGTGCGCAAGAGAGCGCAAGAGTTTGAGCATTTTGGCTAACTGTAAGCATACATTTCGCAATGCACACACACAAACACACATACATACTTGCATATGCGACTCAACGACGTCTCTAAGCTGTGTCGTTAAGTTTCGTCAAAGAAAAACCCAAGCGAAAAATAATCAAAATGCACACAAAAAATAAACCAACCCGACAACAACAACAACAACTACAACAACAGCAGCAGCAATTGCCACGTTATTATTTACATAATGTTGCCAAAGGCTGCGACGCAACATGTAACAAGCACAGCGAAAGGGCAGCAAGAGAAAGAGAGTGAGAGAGAGAGGGGGGCAAGGCGTGCTTAGGTAGGGCGACCAACTTGGCCCATCCATCGATTGAGGTCTAGGTCGAATTAAGCATTTCACATTTTCGTGTCGTTTTCATTGTGCGTCCGTTGTTAATATTTGGTAAGCGCACACACATGCACACATGCATAAGCACACAAAAGCAAAAGCGCTTGGCGCGCGCATGCGTGGAAGCGAGAGGCAAATGTTAAGCAATGACGCGAAGACGCGTCGACGCATGCGTCGCTGCTGGCAGCGCGTCGTGCCAGTTTCATTTCATTGCCAATCGTTGACGCCGACGTCAACGTCAACGTCGACGTCGACTTGACTTGGCTTCCTCTTTCCATGTCGTTGTTCGAACCGGCTCCAAAACACATGCACACAAACACACACACACCCATGGAATACACAATACATAATAATAACACAGCACATAATAAAATACAATAAAAGAAAACTTCACAAACATTAAGCAGCAGCAGCAGCAGCAACAAAAACAACCTGGCCTTGCTAAATTCGGAGCACAACCATTAAAAAAAAAAAAGAAAAAACCCAACAAGATATAAATAAAGAGAAGCAACAACAACAAGCAAATCCGCCACAAAGTCGAAGTCGAAGTCGAAGGGTTTTCATACACAAAATAAATTAAATAATAAACGTTTCGTTATTGTTCGTTCTGCTGCTGCTGCTGCTCTGCTGGCAGCGCTGTCGCAATGCAGAGCGTTGCGTTTGCGCAGATTTCGCATTTGCTATTTGGGTTTGCCCTCCACTCACACACACACACACACAGAGGCAGTGACATAAAAATGTTGCAATTGTCAAAAACGAAAAACCAAAGACAATTAAAAACCGGAGGCTAACCAAGCATGGATTGCTACAAAACTCTCCCGCTCCCGCTCTGCTGCGCTCTCTCACTCTACAGTGTAGAGTCTACACACAGGCAGGCAGGCAAGCAGGCAGACAGAGTTACATGGAAATGTTATGCAATCGATTGCAGTTTCCGAGTTGGAAGTTATAATCGAAATTGCAAATTGCGTGAGTAAGTGGAGTGTGTAGAGTGGAACTAAAAGCTGGAAGGCAAGGCAAGGCAAGGCAAGGCAAGGAAGCTAACAAAAAGGGCACGCAAAATGAGGCCAAATTCAAAATGGAATTGTACGTACATACATATGTATGTATGTGAATGGCATGAATGTAATATGGAGAGAAATGTCAATTTCATTTGCACATTAATAGCTGCGGCTGTATCTGTATGTATGTGTGTGTGTGTGTGCGTATGTATTTATGTACAGTGGCGAGCACATGTGGGTACATGTTGGCCAAGTTGACCTTAAAATGCCTGTAAAAACTTTAAAAATGCATCAATCGCTCTGAAATTTTTGAATTAAATTCATTAAGTTTATTTAAATAAGGAAAAGTAATAACATTATGCAGTTAATGTTTAGAAACTAAAGATTTTCAGCTGAATACATGAAATGCGGTATGTATCCACTTTTGCTCGTTTTAATTTTTTTTAAACATTCTTCAATTATTTAATATTTGGTGCACAGACCTTTAGCTTTTATTACACTAGTAATGCGCTTAGGCATACTTTCAACTAAGTTTTGTAAATGGTCATGCGGAATTTTGCTCCACTCCGCTTGGACCCGACCCCAAAGCTCATCCAATCCTGTCGGTGGAGTTTCATACTTCGCGAGCCGTTTTTTCACCAAAGCCCATAAATTTTCTATGGGGTTCAGATCCGGACTCTGTGAAGGCCACTCCATTATCAAAAATTTTTGGCTGTCAAGCCAATTTTTAACGATTTTTGCCTTGTGCTTGGGGTCGTTGTCCTGCTGAAATACAACTTCCTCTTCTGGATATGCACTTTCATCCACAAAATCTGGAAGGTGGGTCTTCAAAATATCCAGGTAGTCTTCCTTCTTCATGATCCCATCAATTTTAACCAGTGGGCCGATGTTCCACCATGTGAAGCAGCCCCAAACCATCAGGCCACCTCCACCATGCTTCATCGTCATTTTTACCTGATGCTTTTGGAGCTTCTCATGTTTGCGGTGCCAATAATATTCCTTTCCGTCGGACTGGAATCGATTAATTTTGGTCTCATCTGACCAAATAACTCTTTTCCAGTCATCTTCAGTCCAATCTTTATGTTCTTTGCTGAACTTGAGACGAGCTGCAATGTTTTTGTCCGAAAGTGCTGGTTTTTTCTGCTTTATTGAGGCTGTTAATCCAATTCTTCGAAGAGCTCGCCGTGCAGTCCACTCACTTACGGGCTTGTTGATGGCCATAGAGGCTTCTTTTGGTGTTGTCTTCGGTTGAGTCACCATTATATGCTCCATAGCTCGTGCATCTCTGTCCGTTAAAAGTTTTGGGCGAGACTTTACTTGCTCAGGAGCAGTTATATTACGCCGTTTTCGCACTTGCAGCACTGTTCGGTGAGAAATTCCCAATGATTTGGCAATTGCCCGGGCAGAATCATTATTTTTTGTCATATCAATTATTTTATTCTCCAAATTAAGCGAGATTTTCGTCATTTTTGCTCAAAAATTGTTACTTTAAGTGAATTAGCTTAGAGAAGGGCAAAATAACTCCAGAACTACACGAGTTGGCTTTCTTTGTAAAGTAAAAAGCTTCTTTTAATTTGTAGAAATTGCAAAACGGGGGAATTCCCATTTTTAACCCATAAACCAGTGTTGCAAAGTAAGCTAAACCAAACGAGCAAAAGTGGATACATACCGCATTTCATGTATTCAGCTGAAAATCTTTAGTTTCTAAACATTAACTGCATAATGTTATTACTTTTCCTTATTTAAATAAACTTAATGAATTTAATTCAAAAATTTCAGAGCGATTGATGCATTTTTAAAGTTTTTACAGGCATTTTAAGGTCAACTTGGCCAACATGTACCCACATGTGCTCGCCACTGTATGTAGGTTAGTTGCATTTCAAATGGAATGCAAATTGCCAAACTGTATCAATCAGATCTCGCATGGAAAAGTTTTGTCTCTGATATGCGTAACCCAATCACAATCACAGTCCCCACTCGCCTAAGACGAACAACACATATCAAATTATGCTGGTTTCCGTTTGCATATAATAATAAAAATAAACTAAAATGCTTTTTCATATCTGATAAGCAGATAAAAAGCTTAAACAAAGCTCTGCTCACTCAGCTACTTTAAATATATGTTTGCATGTATATATACATGGTATATATCTGTTCCAGACAATGTCTTTAATCGCATGTACTACAAAAGTGACGATGATGATAAAATGGAGAAGATCATGTCTTTGCTTTTGGGTCGCATACACAGAGAGGTGTGTGTGAGTGAGTGTGTGTGTGTGTGTGTGTGTGTGTTTGTATTTGACTTGACTTGAAACTGATAAGAGCGACAGATAGACAGATATACACAACTGTGTGTACTCAGTGTACAACTGTTGTACACGCGGACATATGTATGTGTGGATAGCTCCACTAGGGGATTATTTTATCACACAGTCGCCCCGTTCGCTTTAGCGACGCCTCACTGTAGCTATGCACATGCACGTGTTTTTTGTCTTACAAATGCCTTATTTACTTTCGATCAAAGAATCAATTTCTTGTTGACTTTGCTTAGTTGAGTTGCTCTCCTCTCCTCTCCTTCTACTTCTCCTTCATCCACCCTTCTCTCTGCAGCGCTGCTCGATGCTGCTGCTGCTGCCCGTTGGCTATCAGTGTGGTGTCAAACCTTATCGGGGGGCCTCACTCAGTGCGTGCTTACATATTTTGTTTGTGTTTCCAGCATACACACACACACATACATCAATTGCTATATATGTGTATGTGTGTGTATTTACGACATCAGCATTATCGACATCGACATCGAATTCGACTTCGACTTCCACTTCGAAAAAAAACGTCAATGACAGTCGCTAAGCCAAGTCTCGGTCTACCCCCACCCCTGCAGATTCCCTTCATATTTTCAATTTGATCAGCAAGAAAATGAATATATATATCCATATTTTTATATTAACACACAAACAATTTCATAAACAACTATCATATTACAAAGCTGAATTTGTGCCTTAAAGCAGATATGCAATTGAATAATTATTTTCATTACACTTTTATTCACAATCAATAAACAGGGTATTTGATACTCGCCTATCGAGAAATATGCAAATGCAAACACAAATATAAAAGAAGAAGAAGAAAAATAGAACTGTTGTTCTTGTTGCATTTTTGCGTTTGTTTTCATTTCATTATTTGTGCCTGACATTTGCTCTCTGCTACGTCACTTATGCTCTCCGTCTTCCAAGTCGTTAAGCTAATTCCTTATACTACGCTCTCTTGCGGTATAAGTGTCTAAGCTATGCTTGTCGGCGGCTCACATTACAATATGTTCGGCCTCACGTACTCTTGCTCGCTCTCGCTCTCTCCTCTCGCTCTCCGCTTAATCTGACCTTTTTTATTTACTCCTGTCATGTGTGCGGCAGTTTGTGTATGTGTTGTTGTTTTTGTTTTCTGTTGCTCTATATCAAAGTTCTTAGTGCTTATCAGCAGCAAACAACAACAACAACAGCACTTTTGACTTGGGTGTGTGAGTGTGTGATCCGAGCTGCCATAGACTACGCACACTTACATTCAGGGTGCACTTAAACTCATTGCAACCGTCTCTTTCGCTCCTTGCATTATAAGAATATAATAATGAGGAACAACAACAAAACATGTGCACATGTCGCTGTTGCTATTGTTGTTGTTGTTGTGTGCATTAAAACTCTCCAAACTCCCGCTCGTTGCTCTCTTCCTTTGCCGTTGGCCGCACTATCTATCTTTATCTGCCTATCTGCCAACGCCGAGACCCCTTGCTGACACTTTTTTGTTTAACACACACATACTCACGCGCGCGCACATATGGACAAAACAAACACACACATGTATCTCTCTCTGTATATGTGTATGCATATATGAACGTGTATTTGTGTGATTTAATTCGATAAGAATACTTATTATTGGGTTAGTTAGTTCATATAATAATAATCTTTTTTTTCTGTTTTTTTTTTTCGCTCGCTTGTTTGTCGTTGTTGTTGGACTCTGCGCGCTCTATAAGCGAACCCGAAAACTGAACAGTGAGTGAAATAGAAGAAGCAGCAGCGGCAGCGGCAGAGCGCAAAGAAGGGCAGGCACAGAAGCAACGAGATCAACACACATACACACACACACACAGACAGACACAGACATGGAATAACGTAAATACATAAACGAAACCTAATCTGCAAAGCAAAAGGACGATAAGAATTGGAAGTGGGAAGAAAACGAATTACATTCAAGTAAATAGTAGTAAATTTGATTGAAATATTTTAAAAATAGAAATGAAGTATTACAGTTATATATTATGGAGTGAAGCTTCGAAGTGGTTTCGTTTTCCGCTTTGATTGAAATTCGTTCGAGTGCAGTACACACACATATATATGTATGTAAATATGTAAAAGAATGAAAGAATATATATATGTATGTACATGCATACATACAGGAATCATTTCGATCGCATTCAATTGAACATTTGACAATGTATGTATGTGTTAGAGAGAGAGAGAGAGAGGGGGGGGGGGCTGGAGTACCGTAGGGGGTTGGCAGCGAGTTAGGCATAAGGAAGACGGGGTAAAAAGAAACGGCGTCATTTATGCACTATCAGCAGCTGCCTGAAAACACACACACACACACACACACACTAGGGAATTGCCGTTCATATTTGTCGTGTACGTTTTGAGCGTTGTTTCTTCTGCTGCCCCCGCAGCAGCTCCTTTGGCCTGCGCGCCAATGCACATGAATTCACACACACACACACAGGCAATTTGATTACCCACTACAGCAACACAAATCTGAAACAACAACAACGAGAACTAAGCAAAAGGCAACACAATAAAAATTAACAGCAACAAAAGTGCTAAAACAGGCTGTGCAGCCAGAGCATGGAATATAAGAGTGAAGAGAGAAGAAGAGACGAGAGGAGAGAGGGAGTAGCGTGCGCAGGGCAGCGGTCGAGGCAAACAAACGCAGGCAAGTTTGAAGTCGGGGCCAACATGTTGAGAATATGTTGAACACGTGGTCGGGTCGCTCGGGCTGCCAAACGCGGTTAACGAAGGGGGGACGAAAACATCAACATCAACAACAACAACAAGCGGCTACGACTGCGGCTCTTTAGGTTCGGCTTTGAATCGTTCGTGAGCGGCAAACAAAATCAACGGCAAAACGTCTGGAGCCCAGTTACAATAGGAGTGCGATGCGTGCGTGTGTATGTGTGTGTGTGTGAGTGGGGGCAGCAATAACAGGGGTTGTTAGTTTAGAACGCAACAATAGCCAGCAAAGCACGCACTCTCAAAAAACAGATCTTTCTCACTCTCTCACTCACTCTCTCTCGTTTGCGCACGCGATCGCTGTTATTCGTCCTGTAAAACCAGTCGAAAGAGCAGACGACGACAACGACGACGACGACGCTGGCCCGCACGAAAGCAAAACATTCAACGACAACTACAACTAAAGCAGCAGCAGCAACAACAACAACAGCAACAGGCAAGTAATCAAAAAGCGACAGTGAATGTGAATGGAAATCTACTAAACAAACGGCGACCACAGAGCAAGAGACGCTGTCGCTGTCGCTGCCGCCGTTGACGTCGCTGTCGACGTCTGCGCAAAGAGACGGCAACTTCATTATATAATAGATTCGATTCGAATTCGATTGCGATTGGATTTTTCGTTGTTGTTGTTTTCTTTGTTTTTTTTTTCTTTCTTCTTCTTTTCTTTCGTGTTGTCTTTGTTTTTTTTTGTTTTTTTTTTTTTTGTGGATTGGCAAGCGAATCGAATGACGAGCAAAAGGAAAAAATACAAAACAAAAAGAAAAAAAATTGATGTTGCAAGCAAAAAATAAAATAATAAATAAAAATATATTGCCTGCGTTTTGGGGTCTGACAATCCCCCCTCCCTAACTCCCTCTCCCTCCCTGCCTGACGGCGCATTGTGTGCGGCCCGCATTGAAAACGAAAACATTTTCCTCAACAGAGAGAGAGAAAAAAACGTTAATAATAATCATAATAAATACTCGCATATTGTAATAATAATTCATAATTGCAGCGGAAAAAACCCTAAAAAAAAAAAAAAATAATGAAAACAAAAAAAAAAACAGTAACAGAAACAGAATAAAACAGCGTCACACAACAAACCGGGTCACATTTTTGTACACGGGGGTATGCATAGACTTATAGATATATATATAGACTTATATAGATATATGTAAGTCTGTATAAAATAACCGTATATACAACTTTTTTGCTGACTGATTGATTGATTCCATGATATACTGACTGATGGATAGACTTATACATGCCATACATATCATATATGTACATGTACATCATTAATCTATATACTTCATATACATATGTACATCTACATCTTCACCCAATCAAATTAAAGTTCATTTTCCTATGAGCGAGAGTTGTTTAAAAACAATTTCTTCAAATCCAACTGAATAAACATATACATTATAATATATATACTGTACATATATATGTATATACTGTATATGTGTACAAACAAAACATTTTAATTTGAAACTTTGCTTACAACTCAACTTTTATACTCAAATATATAGTTAAATTTCATTAAAACAAAAACAATCCAATACAACTTAATTTTGAGGTTAGCTCAGTTTCATTTGAGGTTATGTTGAAGGCAAACAGAGCAACTAAAGCAAGGCTTGGGCAAAGCTTTAAAAGTTTCACATTTACATACATATTGCATTTTGTTGTATTCCATTTTATTATTTATTTTGCAATGCAATTGCGCTCGGCTCTAGATTAATTTAAATGTATTTCCAAAGTAATCAATCCGTAGTTAACCTCAACCTCTGCATTTCGACACAGCGATTACTAAACAGAGAGAGGGAGCGAGATAGTGACAGCGAGAGCGAGAGCGAGAGAGGGCCACTCACAGCATAAGCATATGCACGCATAATACGGTAAACGGTTTGTTTTGCATGTAAAGTAGTCGTACTTTAGCGCTTGACCCCCACAAAGTATTTGCAAGTTAATGACATTTAAGCTAAAGATTCGATCAATTTTCGTAGCCTCTCTTCTCCCTCTCCCTCTCCCTCTCCTTCGCTCGCTCTGTGTCTGTCCCTGAAGGCGCCCAACGAGCCGCGGCGACCCCACCGCAAGAAATAACAGAGACACGAACGCACACATACGCATGCGTATATATGTACATGCATGCTCGTACGTATGTATGTATGTATGTACTTTGGCACTCAATTGAGCGGCCATTAGCAAGGCAACAACTACAACATGATCATCATCATGAAGCGCATATGAAGACAATTTTTAAGATTACAATAACAACAGCAGCAGCAACAACAACAACAACAACGGCAACAGGCAATGACAATAGAATATGAAGTGGATGGCAGGCCAGCAGGCAGGAGAGCAGGCAAGCAGGCTCTTGCTTGGCTCCTCGCTCAACAAGCGCGTCATGAGAGCGTGCGAGCGAGAGGGCAACTGGAGCTCATACATAGCTGTTTTAGTTGGTGTTGTTGTTGTTGCTGCTGTTGCTGTTGTTGCTGCTGCTGCTGGTGCTGGTGTGGGAGATAGCGAACGATGAGCGACGACATCGCACGAGTGCACACACTCAACAACTGGCTGACGGACAGACAGACAAAAGCAGAGACGTTCACAGTATTGATACACACACACACACACACACACATGCGCACAGTCGTACAAACTCATACATATTTATTTATTTATTTCGCTCAGCTCGTTTGCCCGTTCGTTTATTATATATTTTTTTTATTTTACAACTCGAACAACGATAATAATAATAAGCAGCAAACGTCAGTAGCTGGCACGCAAATAATTTATTTATAATTTGTATTTCTGTTAACTTGCATTCAAACACAAAACAGCGAAATACAACAACAAAAACACGCACACAAACATACATGCATATACTATGTATGTGTACTTGTACATACATATATACATATGTATGTTTGCATATTCACTCAAAAGCTTGCACATTCGGCAACTTGCATATGGCGGCAACTTTGGCAACATGTTGCTGTGCTTGTGATCTGTTGTGTGCGTGTGTGTGTGTGTGTGTGTGTGGGTGAGCCCAACTCCAGCACACACACACACACTCACACAAGTTGAACTGAGGCCTGGACCTGCATATTAATCGAACCGTATTCAATCGCAGCGCATGAAATAAATTGACGTTCCAGCCTGGAATTGCCCTTCGCCGCCTCTTATTCTGTTGCTGCTGCTGCTTCTTCTTTTTCTGTTTAGGTAGGTAGTCGCCACTCTACCAGCAATGGCGACGACGCCGGGACATACACACACACACACACACACACATACACACATATTTTTAGTTTATGTCTGCATGTATTTACAAGCATACAAATATCTGTGTGCTGCGTATGCCTGCTTGCCTGTATATATGTGTGTGTGTGTGTGTGTGTCGGCAGTGCAGCGGCCGCGACGGCGTTTGTTATCGCCTTGGCAGGAAATGGAATTATATTCGTAAAAAGTGGTCGCTGCATGGACTGACTAACTGACTAGCTGACTGACTGTCCCGTCCCGTTCCGTCCCATCTCGTTTCATTGCATTTAGTTTCGTCCCTGCTTGCCCTGGGTATATGTGTATGTGTATGTGTGTGTGAAAATGAAACGTAATATGATTGCGAAGCGCTGAGGAGTTTGATATAACAAACTAAGCATTTTTGCTTTTGGGCGCAAACAGCAGCAGCAGCAACAAAAACAACAACAAATTAACCAGCCAAGCAAGCAGGCAGCCAGGCAACAACAACAACAACAACAACAACAACAACAGAGAGCTGTGCATATATATTTCATAATAAAAGTAACGAAACAACAACAACAACAACGAGACAACGACGACGAAATCAAAAGTTATGCGAAAAAGTGAATTTCAGTTGAGCAGCAGCTTCATCCACCTGACAAAAGAAAAAAATACAACTAAAAAGTGAACGCGTTTTCTGCGCTCACCCAAAGACAACAACGTAACATGCAAATGGAAAACAAGTACAAATTATCTGGCTGAGTGTGTCGGACTAGTAGATGCCCTTTAGCAGGAAACTAGGTTAAACTAGGTTTTTAACATAACCTCAATTTCAAGTCGATCACACTACTACAATTACGTATTACGAGAGACAAGAAAATATACACATGCATGAATACATATATACATACATATATAGTTAGTCCACTGTGCGAGTTGAGCAACTTTATAAAATACCTTTTCAAAGCGTATGCGATGATCGTAAGCCCAAACGTGTTTGTCTCGCTGCTCGCGTGAATTTCATTGCGGACAAACTTGTCGCCTGGCCAAACACACAGAAGCAGCGACCGAAAGAAAAACAAAAGCACAAGCAGCCGGAGCACCGTTGATCGCTTGTTGCAGCGTAGTCTCTGTCTCAGTCTCAGTTTCAGTTATGTGAGCGTGTATGTGTGTGTGTGTGTGTGTGTGTGTGTGTGTGTGTGTATTTCAGTGAGTTGCGCCCTTTCGCTTTCGGCAGCAATTTGCTGCTATTGCCTACGGGTGCATTCGAAAAAAAAATTGCTGCGTAACGCCAGGCGATCGCGATCATGAAAAGCGAAATAAATTTCCATTGGAATTGCAATATTAATCACTGGCAATAGCTCAATAATCGATAACACACAACCAAGTTCAGGCAATTACAATGAAACCACACACGAAAAACGGAAAACAAAACAAGAACTTGCAACTTTTGTCGGACATCAACCTATGATAAATGTGTGTGTGTGTGTTGCTGTCGTTGTACACATGTGCGTATGTATGTATGTGCATGCATACATAGTTGGGCTCTACTTGACCTGTCCGGCACGGCACTGCACTCGTGTTTTTATTTCGCTTATTTATTTGTTTTACTTCTGTTTTACGTACGCAGCAAAACAAGAGCTAGCCCAACTCCTCCTCCCCCTTCCCCCTTCGCCCTTCCAGCTAGCCGCCAATTCGCCGCGTTTATGGTATAAACTTTGCACGTAACCGCAATCGAGTTGCGGCGAATAACTTTAAACTTGAAGCTCTTTTTTTTTACTTTGTTTTCTTTGAGCGCTCAGCCTCTGAGCTTAAAAGCAAAAGGCAAAAGGAAAAAAAAAATCACTAAACGAAAATCCAAACCCGGAACTTACGGACTTAATCGAATTTGTTGTCGATCAGCGGCCAACAAAATAATAACAACAGCTGCTGCTGCTGCTGAGACTGGCGTTGGCGTTGCCGTCGACGTCGACGCCGACGTCGCAGAGACTTAAATACATACATTTGATCATTAGCTTTTGTTTTTTGTTGTAGTCGCTGTTGTTGTTTTTTTTTTTTGTGTTTTTCTGATGCTGCCTGATGACGACAATGCTTAATGTTATACAGTTACAGGACTGGAAGACTGGAAAATTGCCACCTGTTCACTCACTTATCATCAGCGCTGCCTTATCAACCATTTATTCATTTGAGGTGAAATGTAAAATTGTTGAGCCAAAATAATTATGAATCAGCGCATCATAAACAAACGTGTGCGTAAAAATAAAGGAAAAAGAAAAGTGAAATATGTAACGGAACGGAACGGAACGGAAATGAATTGCAAATGCTGATGAACGCATATACACATACATACACATACACATTACACATATATATGTGTCTATGCATGTATGCGTTTGTTTGTGGGAGAGAGAGGGAATAACAACAAACGCTCCAATTGAGCACAAATTAGGTTTTGCGTGTAAGTCCTGAACAGAGGTTTCTTTTTTTACGTTTTCGTTGTAGAGTGTAGATTTTGTGAAGACTTACCCCTTGGAATATCTCATCGCATTCGAAATAGTGTGCATTGCCAACGATATTTACAGTTCCAGTTGATTTTTGCACAATTGTCGCAGACATTTTTGTAGCCGTTTACTGTTGTTCCGCTCGCTCTCTCTCGCTCTCCCACTCTACACTTTTTCGCTCTGCTACTTCAGCCGTGCGCTTTCCTCTCCTATTTCACTGGACAGCGCAAAAACAAATTCTTTATCTTTGCTTCTACTTCTACTTCTCCTTCTTCTGCGCCTCCTCTTGTTGTTATTTGCTGGACGTTTGTTGTTGTTGTTGTTTTGCTTTAAATTTATAATTCTTATATTTTTCGCTGACTGTTGGTTGAAAATTGAATGGCGTCGAATTTAACAATATTCCGTTTAGAATTTTAGTTTTAGATTTGGTTGTATTTGCACTAGTTAAACGATTGGTAATATGATTTTTGTGTTATTAATTCTGTTGTATATATGGCTTCTTGTAAATTTTGATATTTGCTAGTTAAATTACAGTTCGTTTTTGATTTTGTTGGAATTGTTTTTGCGTTGCGCACGTTGCATTTCAATCAACAAGCTGGAAGGAGAGACGAAAGGCAACAGAAAAAAAAATAACAACGCGTTAGAAATATTTCTACACTCCGAATTGTAGATTTATGTGCGTGTGTGTGTGTGTGTGTGTTTGTCTGTGCGACTCGCGGAGCAGGCAAAAAAGGCAACTACACGTGCGCTGCATGTGTGTGCGCGTAAGTGCGCATGTGTGTGTGCTCTTTTGCCTTTACCAAAAAAGAAGAAGGAAAAAGGATTTTCACGCACATGTGTTAAGCGCTTAACGAGAGTAGAGTAAAAGAGACTTTCAAATACGGCGCGTTTGCTTTGTCCCTTCTTATACATATACACACACATATAATATACATATATATATATATATATATATATATATATGTGTGTTTCTTTTAGTTTCAAAACAGCCGATTGCTGCTGCTGTTGTTGTTGTTTGCTTTGCTTTTATCGTCTTCGTTTTCGTTCTCGGCGCCGCAGCAGCAGCAAGAGATAAGCTTGTTGTCGTCGTTGCCCGATCGTATTCTTTACACACACACACACACACACACACTCACAGGCGTACACAAGTGTGTTGTTGTGTTTGTATGCGAGTGTGCTAGTGGTGGTCGTATTTCAGCTCAAATCACATGTCTCTTGCTGCCTTTGACTGTGTGTGCGCGTGTATGTGTGTGTGAATGTTTTTGTGTAATTTTGTAGCTGCGCAAGCAGAACAAACGCAGGCAGACTTTGTTATTGCCGTTGATTTAATTTCAATTTGCTGCATGTCCTCTTCACACACTCGTACGCACACACACACACACACAACCACACACACACACATACATGTGTATGTATGGAGAGCCTTACCCGATTCGAATTGTTCCTTGTGAGCTTGTATTTGTGCGCGCTTATTTGAACCAAATTTTGCGGTTGTAGCCGAGATTCAAACAGAGACGTACGCAGACATTGAACGCTTTAAAATTCGCGCGCTTGTGCCAAAGTTACAAAAACACGCGCACTCCTCACACATGTACGCTCACACACACACGCACACCAAATCCAATTCAGTATTTGATTGCAGGCAAAACCAACAATAACAAAAACAAAACGAAAAAAAAAATATTTTAAAAATAAAGCAATTTGCAACCAAAATTGCACTGATGCTGTGTGTTTACTTTGTTTGTTTTTTTTTTATTTTATTTTTTTAAAAGATTTTTGAAAATTTATAAAAAATACGTTTAATAACGAACTCTTAACACCGCCTACTTCGCTCGAATATTTCAACTATGACAAAAAAAAAAAATTCAAAATAAATCGTATACAATTTGATGTATGGATTTAATGATCACTACACAATCGCACACTTGTTGCTTACTTTGCTGCTGATCCCGTTGACGAGTGCACAGATATTCACTTAAAATACGAGAGTTGCAAATATCCTGGCACGCTTCGCACCTTCTGTTTCTGTGCAGCAAACAAAAAACACGTCCGCTCTCAGTAATGAATGTTACAAATATGAACTGTTATCCCAGTGTAGTGGTGATAGGCCAACGATGGCAGCATCAGCAATATCGATAATCTCTGCGATCCCAGGCGCGAATATCGATTTACTCACTGCTATGCTCATTGTGCACTGTTAACGTGCGCTCAGACTCAAATTGGCCATGTTGTCGAAAATGCACTGTTAATGTCTCAGCGATAAATAAGTTTAATTAAGAGATATGTTAATAAGAAAACATGTTGCAATTGCTTGCTTGTGACAAATAAATTGATTTCAGCCTGTTTTTATTTAGCATTAATTGTGTATATAAATAGTTTGGCTAATAGCTGCATTGTCCGCTAAATGTTAAATATACGTTACTCTCGCAATGGCACTGTTAGTGCACAGGGTGACCATGGTAAATGAAATGCAAGCAAAGTGCGCCAAATTTAAAAAAAATAACTTATTTATTTTTGAAGCGAGTTCAACTAACAACCCGTTGTGTTGGCATTGATGAATTGTACAAAAAGCTGCGGCACCTGGTCCAACGGCGCCGGTGTCGTCTGGCTGGCCCTGCACTTGCTCGATATAAACTGCTGCCGCAATCGATTCAAACGCATCGGACTCATGGTCGTCGTCACTTTCACCTTGGTTGTGCTGCCCCTGATGCGCAGCTGGCCAAAGGCGCCGATCTTGGCCGCGCCCAGAATCTCCTTGATGATCTCCTGCATGATGATGTCCAGCTCGAACAGGTAATTCGTGGCGCCCAGCGGCGGCTGCAAAAGGCGAATGGAATCAAATTCTGAAAAATTCCAATTAAAATTTTGCTTTTCCTTACATTCTGTGTGCTTTGGTTGGGCGGCAACGGGCGCGTCTCGTAGAGCGACTTGTAGATGCTCTCCAGATCGATCTTGTCCTCGGGCAGGGCCACATACAGAGGGCTATCCCAGCGGCTGTTGCCGTGCGGCTCCTCGAAGCGCATGCAGAGCGCATCGAAGGTTTCGCGTGTGTAGGGAATATTCGAGTTGTTCAGCATCTGCTCGCTGGCCGCTTCCTCCAGCACGTCCGGATCCGTGCGCTGTGCATTGAAGGTCCACGCCTGCTCTTGCGGTATGCACGTGAACAGGGTGCACTGCGTCGTCCTGGCAGCCTTTGACATGCAGAAGATCTCATAGCGATAGCCTGAAGCAAATTAAATTAAATTCAAATGTCGAATGGCATTGTTGTTGTTGCTCACCCTTGATATAGTTGCCGGCATCGAGTATGACCAGATCTTCCTTGTTCAACTGTCGGGATGCCTCCGATTTGAGATCGCTTCGCACAATTTTCTCCTTTTGCGAGTCGCCGAAAAATGAGTTTTTCTCGAAGAGCGCCTTTGGCACGGCCTCATTCTCGCTGATTATATGCACTTTTTTGCCTCGGCTCTCAAAGTATTCTTGCAGCTCGCGAGCTCTGGTCGATTTACCGCTCGCTGGCAGTCCAGAAATTACAATAATTGGCATTATTTAATTGTATTTATTTATTTGCATTGGCAAAACTTTAATTTATTCGGCCAATGCGTGTTTTGGTCAGTGTTGAGCAACACGTGGTGTAACAACAAGTATCGATTGCAATGATATTCTGTGTTTTTTTTATCGATATGGCTTAATACTATTTGCAAAGCTTAAAATTAAATTGCATGTGTGCTGCTTGCCTAAAAATATGATTTTTGGAATTTAGTTATATTATATTATTTTTGATTGTTGTAAAAAGTAGGTTTGTTTGTTTTTGGTATTTCTTGTTGTTGTTAATATTTGATTTTGAATACAAAGCGCCAAGTATCGATTCGATCGTTGTCAATACATTTCCAGTGTTGCTGCATACTGGCCTACAAAATCGAGCGCTGCCAACAGCTGAGCACAGACGAGATTCCAATTCGTGTTCAGATTCCTCTTTGTTGCACTGCATCCAACATTTTTGCTCCACTGTGCGTTTCGGCCTTGCGGCATGGCAGAGAACCGCCGACGCTTTCGCAACAAAAAACGCGTGAGTATATCAAGCAGATGAAACTCTCAATTGTTGTTGTTGTTGATTAACAGGAGGATGGACGTCAGGGTCCGTCAACGTCAATGCCCGTGACGATTGCCCGTCGCGAGGACTTGCGCTCGCCCCTCGTCCAGACGAAGATCTTGCTGAAAAAAGAGGGCGAATCGCATCCGGGCAGCGGCAACAGTGGCAGCTACAACGATCTTCCCACACCCATACGAACAATCATCATCAATCGCAGCGATGCTGCCTCCCATGGCGGCAGTCCGGCGCCAACCAATCTCATTTCCACGCTCAGCAGCTCAGCAGCGGCCAAAGAGAAGACAAATGGCACCGCCAATTCACGCCAGGATTCGCCCATACCTCTTCAAATGATCCGATCGACACCTCTGTACGTTGCCAACGGCGCCGTCAATGCCACCGCACGCAAGCTCTTCCACAAAACCAACACGGACTTTGCTGTCATCGGCGTCCTGGGCGCCCAGGGCGTCGGCAAGTCCACGCTGCTCAATCTGCTGGCCAGCGAACGGGCCAGCGACTACGACTACTACCAGCATCTGTTCAGTCCCGAGGCGGACGAGTGCATCTTCTCCACCGGGCACAGCTCCAGCCCGCAGGCCCAGCACCAGCAGCAGCAGCAGCAGCAGTTGAATGGCCCCAAGCAGGTGTTGCATCCGCGCACCGAGAATCTGCAGTTCTTCATAACGCGGGAGCGCTTCGTGCTGCTGGACTCGGCGCCGATGCTGGCCGGGAGCACGGCCAAAGAGGCGGACTATTTGGATCTGCAGACGCTCTCCACGACGATGCACTTGCTCAGCGTATGTCATGTTGTGTTGCTTGCCCTGGATGAGCTGAACCTGGAACAGCTGCGCCTGCTGCATGCTGCACTGCGTCTGCGTCCACGCGCGCCCTGTAAGGGCTACGTGCGCAACTATCTGCCCCAGCTGATAATTGTGCGCACGCGCGCCAAGCGCCAGGATTACGAGCCAGCACGCCGGGAGCAGGTGGACCGGCAACTGGCGCTGCTCTTCGAGAGCACCGGCCTGCCCATCTATCGGGGGCGGGGCGAGGCGAGCGTCCTCAACAGC
The DNA here is from genome assembly GCA_035045145.1 of Drosophila meridionalis. Lineage (NCBI taxonomy): Eukaryota > Metazoa > Arthropoda > Insecta > Diptera > Drosophilidae > Drosophila > Drosophila meridionalis. The sequence goes on along the minus strand of JAWNPG010000009.1, from coordinate 3,023,086 downwards.
TTGCTGATGCCGGAGCTGTGCGGCAATGCAGCTGCCGCTCATCATGCGAGCGCCGCGGAGGTAGTGCGTCAGTTCCGTGAGCGTGTGTTCAGCACGGTGCGCACGTCCATGTGCCAGAGCAACGACTTCTCGGAAGCCCTCTGGTTCGATTTGTTCGCCGAGTCGGCCAAGATCTGCGCCACGGATAACCAGCACATCGAGCAGCTCTATGCGAAGATCAAGCTGCGCCACCTGGAGCTGCGGCCCAAATGGCGGCCCGACTCCAACTGGCGCAACGAATCCACCTGAGGCGCTGCACTCGGTCCATGCATCCGAGCAGGACGGAATACGATGCCAGAGAGTAGACAGAGACGCAGGCAGAGGGAAATGAAAAAATGTACGCCTTTAAGACATATTTGTCTGATATATCAATTGTATATACTCTCACATGCGCATATATCATTCGTTAGTTATCGATATTTATTGAATTAAGCACACGGCCTCAATATCTAGATCTGTATTGTGTAGAGGGTATTGTAATTAAGACAAGTCTGCTATATTTATATATCGAGTTATGGTACAAATCGGATCTTGTGTTCATAGACCATCAAGCGATATTTATTGATCAAGCCATGTTATTTGCCTCCAGTAATATATGTATATTAACAAGTAAGAGGGCTCTAGTCGAGACTGCTCGACTAGGGGATACCCTGAGCCCTGTGAAGAGCCAAATATCAAATCATTCTACGCTTTTGTTATGCATACATACAAACAACACATACACACACATATGCACGCACGCATAAGCGCGCGCTCTGCCAACTGCGCAGTTGACGCAGCGACTGCGCATGGACTGCAATGTGGGCATTACTATGGGAATTTAATTGTTTAATAACTTTTTTTAGCGATGGACTAACTTCATCAAACTTTCACAACTTATTAATGGCATTCATATGTGTGTATTTGCCAAAGCACAAGTCTCTAGTATTTGATTTGCGCTTTTTACAAATAGGGGGCTATTGGGGATGAATGGGGCGTGGCATCAAAAATCTAATGATTACGTAATCTCCGTATTCATTCAACGCAATTACACAGCAAATTTGAAGTCTCTAGCTCAAACGATACACAAACTACGCCTTAAAAACGTATTTTCGATAAGCATTAAAATCGATAACATTACAACAAAAATAGTTATCGTTCATACGAAATAAACTTGACCTGCGCGTGCTATCCACGGACCCAACAAAAAAAATTCAAGTCTCTAGCTTGTCTAGATGCTTCAATCGACGCGTTCAAACATACGGACAGACGGACGGACGGACAGACAGACAGACGGACAGGGCTAAATCGACTCAGCTCGTCGCCCTGATCAAGAATATATATACTTTGTGGGGTCTGACACGCCTCCTTCTGCCTGTTACATACATTTAACAAAACCATTATACCCTGATTTCCCATTTTCAATGGGCTCAGGGTATAAAAAAGGCTTTTGTAGTGCCAACATTTTGCTCTGCGGCACCTGCATCGATTAATAAAATACAAATTCTATCAAATAAAGCGCTGGAGACTGGCTGGATCCTGAGAAACATAGTCACGCATAGGGACTTAGATATTCCTACTGTTTGGGCGACACAATTCCAGATACACGACAGATCAAATCATCTTGCAGCTAATCTGGTTACTCAAAAGACTTCATCCTCTGGACCATAGAGATAAAAATATATATAATAAATTTTGTAAATATCGGCCCACTAAATAGTTAAGGTTTAGGGCTATAACCTTAGACAATAAGCTGCAAATAAAAAAAAAATCATTTAGAAAATGTTTTGATGCGTGATATGTGTTAGCTGTTAAGGATATCGATAATTATCGATGGAGTACGCAGCATTCTCGTAACTATCGACGCCAGTTTCCAAGATTAGCTTGGAAAAAATAGAGCTATAATAAACATAATGCATTCAATTTCATACATACGCCCAAAGAGGCATCGATAGTTATCGATTTGGCCTAAATTATGTAACAGAATAATAACAAAATATCGAGAACTTGTATGTTTAATAACTTGAACAAACTCTTTGGTATCGGATATAGAAGGACTTACATTTGATATTCAGATGGATCGAACAGTTCAGCTTATATATAGATATATAAACGTTAGTTATATATAAACCTTCTATATCTTCATTAATTTAGAATACATTTTAAAGAAATCGGTCCAGCTTGTAACATGAAAAGTAGAGATTCTAGCTATAGCTATATAAATATATATAGTACAGTTCAATAGATCATATACTTCTTATACAAATTAGAATTTTGATTTGTTCCTGCAGTTGAAATTCGTACACTTTTTTTTATTATTTGTGCTACTTTTGTGTAGATCTCTCTCTCTCTCACTCTCTCTAGATATACTATATTTATATATGCAGGCGCGGTGGGCGTGGCTGTTGATGTTTAGTCAGTGTCTGTGTGTGTGCGTGTGTGTGTGTGTGTGTGTGTGTGATATCACGTTTGCTTTGGCTGCACCTCAGTCTCTCGATCCACATCGTGGTCGTTGCTTTGGTTGACAATCAGATCCGGCGGCTCCTTGTTATCGCGCTCCGTCTGCTGTGGCTTTATGTATTCGTTGGGCGGCTTGCGACAGACCCAGAACAGACTCTGGTATTCGCTTTGCTTCATCGACTGCGGATTCTGTGCGTACTTGGTGCGTATGCCGCTGCGCGAGCTCAATATATCGAACCCGATGCTCTCCATAATGATGATCAAATCCTCGTACGTCGGCTCAATGCTGTTCTGGCCATTGATGTCGCTGTAGTGGTAGAGCAGCGGGCCCAGATTCACCCAAATCCCGCCAGGCACTAGAATTCTAAAAGGAGAGATATACAAAAGTATTAGTAGGGGTTTCCGATTCAATATCGATTATTATTGATAGTCAGTTAGCTATACGAAAATTGAATTAACAAATAAATGTTTAATCTTGCTCAAATTCTATATCCCAAAATTCGTATCAATAGCTTTCACAGTTTTCCAGTTATAACAAACTAGATCTTGAGATCGATTAATATCGGAAATTATGTATATAAAAGGGAATGCATTTGTGGTACTCATGGTATATATATATCCCAATACTAAACCTCTCACTATTTAAATTGTCTAGATAAAGCTGATTATACGGGAGAACAGACGAATTAATCGATTTATCGATCACTTACTTGTAAATTGTGCGCACAAAATCGATAACATTGTTGGCACAATCAATGAAGAAACATGTTGCCACACAGTTGTAGGAATTTGGTGATTTGTAAACCTCCAGAAAATCTCCGGCCGCCATCTCGATGTTGCCCTTGGGCGGATTCCGAACCGGACAGACGTCCGGAAAGCGCACAGAGGCCACCTGATCGGCGCGTCGCATATTGTTCACATACTGATGCACCCAGGGATAGAGCACATGTTTGTTCTCATAGTCGCACAGATTGAGCACGAAATTGGATGCGATGAGCATAAAGTAGGAGAACTCGTTGCCCTCGCAGGCGTAGCCACGGCAGGCCAGCTCATAGGTGAGCCTGCCCAGACCAGCGCCAGGCACCAGGATCTTAATCTCATTGAGTTTACTGTAAGAGAGAGAGAGAGAGGGAATTATAGATATATGAAACTTGATAAATATGATATATAATATTATAAAATGTATATATGTATGTATATATATTCAAGATCAGAAAAAAGCTGAGACGGTCCAGTCATGTCCTGAATTTCTAGAAAGCCAATATACTCCACATTCCCATTATCAATGGGTATCAGAAATATGTGAATCTAGAGTTCGAACCATTAAGAAGAATCTAATATAATCTTGAATAATCAGGTCATTCATTGACTCTTTCAGGTAATATTTCCTATATACACATACATATATATCTATTATCTATAATTCCTTATAGCTAATACTCACTAATCGCTCGGCTTGTAATACTCCTCGATGCTATCGATGATCGGCTTGTAGGACTGTTCACGTTCTATGGCACATTCGGCGCTCCAGTCACGCGCGATCAGCTTCAGTGTGGATTGGGCCTTTAAAATTTTGAGAGGTTCAACATCAACATCATCAGCAACAACAACACCATCATCATGACCATCAACAAGAAAATTAGTCTAAGATATAGATAGATTTTGTTGTGTACAGTTTTTCGTTTTCGTTTTGTTTTTTTCTTTTAGATAAAAACCAAAAAATTATTATTGCCAATCAATGCGTGGGATAAGCTCTGATGTTCTCTGATGGACTAAAATAGGGCGCGCTATTATCTGCATTTAGTATAATATGAATTTATTTCTTAGATTAAGATATAACTATTAAGTATGATAGCTTACCTATCAGATCTAGCCTACTCTAATCGATAACTCTGAATTAAAATTTAATTATCGATATATTTATTTTAGAAAATTTTTTATTTTTATTTTAAGGTAAAGACAATGATTTCTATCTAAGAATATATATATGCTATATGCTTGTGTTATATTTGTGCATATATTATTGTCGATAAATTATTATTATTGACAAATTATTGTCAATTGTTATCGATAAGTAATACTTAGTGGCGTTAATATCGAAATTTTCTACTATGATAGATATTTATCGAAAATTAGTCCATATAATATATGTATATGATGCAGGTATATGTTAAAAAATATAACGATTATATCTATCGATAACTTTACCCTATTGTGTTGCATATAGAAACATATTACATTTGCTATCAATACATATCGATAATTATCGATTATGAAAACATCAATAGTTAAGACTATATATGATGATATACATATAAAAATAACTCTCAATTCAAATCTGGTTAAAGCCAGTTTCTATATAAGATTTAATCTAAAGATAAGGAGATAATGGATTAATCTTATTTCGTACCAGTGTGCATAGGCGGAGGTTAATAGATATGTAAGTATGTATGTATGTGAGTAGTGATGTCGTTATGTATGTAGATTAGTTACAGCTTTTTTAGATAACACTCACTTGATCCATGTCGCCGTGTCGCACATGGTCAGGTGCCTCGTCCAGCTCGGCGTCCGTTTCGCCATCGCTTGTGGGATAGAGGACGCGATCGCGCAGGATCTCACGGATCACAGATTGATTGCAGTCGATGCAGCTGCGCACGCTGTCCAAATGCGAACGGTATTTGCTGAGCAGCCGCTGATCTTCGGCGGACAAGCTGTTGAGGTAAGCTTCCGTTTTGTTAACCCTGATGTAGGCATAACGTCTGTGTGTGGGAATACAGTTAATGGTTAGAGCAGATGTTCAACACACACATTTAAGCACACACGAACACACACACACACACGCACGAACATACGTTGGCACATGTTAAACCGCTTAAATTGATTTTCGTTATCAGCTGTTGAACATGCACATTCATGCACACTTCTACGACGCAAGCTATGAGTGTGTGTACGTGTGTGTGCGCGCGAGTATTTGCGGGTAATTTGCATTGGCATTTCGGGCATTTATACCGTTTGTTTACAATTGCATGCTCGACCCACCTGTAGTACTGAAAGGCATTCTGCACTTTCTGTATGTGACGGCGTTCCTCCTCGTCTTCTTTGGCCGTAAATGCCAGCGCCTGATCCTCATGCATTTTGGGATGCATGGGGAATGGCAACGATGGCACCATGTCGCTCATGCCCGCAAAAAATATGGTAAATGAACTAATTTATAAATGCTTAAATACCAATAAGTACTTAAGGCAACTTATCGATGCTTTATGTGCAAGTTATCGTGCGATTAGTGTTGGCCAACATACATATATCGTGTCATTGTACTGTCGTGAAATTATCGATGCTGCATTGAAGAATCGGCGGGAATTCGATGTTTTCAAATAATTAAGTTACGATTGAAAAATAAAATTAAACAATTAGAAAAACATGCTTGTTATGAATTTATTAAGTGCTTTACACATAAGTAACAAAATATTTTCGTAATCAATAAATAGTAGATTTCAGACATAAAATAAACCATATTTCAACCATTTTTGTATGTTTCTTTTTGGATTAAACGTAATACGCAAACATTTCAACATAACCGCATCAACGAAAGTAGTTTATATATAAATATATATATTGATAAGAAATAGTCATTTGTACAAGCAATTGTTAATTGTCATTGGAGGGGAACGTGGATGATGCCATTTGTTGAGGTTCGCTGTCTTTTATCATGATTGATATATATGCATAGATATATGTGTATATATACACATATATATTAAGTGTATATGTATATGTACATACTTGTAGTATTTGCATTAATTATAGTTATTGCTTACAGTTAAATTGGATAGCTTGTGTAAAATAATTGGTAAGTGCTCGCTCGTACAAAGTTAAGTAAACAACAGCGCTTTTGACCACAGGAGTATTTCGAGTTACGACACATATATAGTATCTATGTATAAAAAAAAAAAAATAATAAAATGTCCCATTGGGGAGTTAAGCACAATCAGTTGTCAGTCGCCGATGGCGATGCTGGTTGTTCAGCCTCCTCCAAGCCGAGCTCAACGAGCGGAGCTGCAGGCTCCCGTTCCCGTTCCAGTTCGTGTTCCCTCTCCCTCTCCCTCTCACGCTGTCGCTTTGGCGGCGATTGTGATCTGGGAGAGAGTCGCGATAGTTCAGCCAACAATGTCGTTGGCGTCGATGGCGTTGTCATTGCGGAGCCTGTGGCCGATAAGGACAGATTGTCAAGTGACTCGCAATGCAAATCCAAATCGCTGGACAGATTTGTAACGGAGGAATTGGAGTTGGCTGTGTTCATGTGTGACCAGTGGGTCGTGTTATTGGGACTGGCCGTTGTCAAGGCCATCGACAACGTGTGCGCCGCCGCAGCACGCGATGTGCTCGCAATCTCGTCCTCCGCTTTCAGCTGCTGCTCGTGCATTTCCTCGCGCTCGCGCTCCTTTTGCTGTTCGGCCACCTTTTTCAGGTAGCTCTTGTCCTGACTGGGGCACTCCAGGTGTACGCAATGGAATATCTGTGAAGTGAAGATTAGTGAATCTTTGCCTTAAGTTGACTCTACACGGACGCACCTCATTGGCCGTATTGCGTGTGCCCACGATCCGTATGAAGACAATGGGCCGGGGTGCGAAGTGAAAGTTTTGCCAGGAGCGCGCCTTCTCGTTCCGCTTATCGACGACCATTTGCCAGTTTTTGCGATTGGTTGACGTCTCTATGTAGAAACTATAGGTGCGATCATCGCAATCCCATAGCAGTAAACGCATGGATCCAATGTAATACGGTTGGCCAAGACGCACCACAATCTCGCCGCTGCCCAGCTGATGGCACGTATAGCCCGAGTCCCAATCGTAGCGCGCGAAGTCGCCATTGATCAGTGCATTGCGTGTCCGGCTCACGCCGTCGGTGACAATGGCGCTCATATCAATGGTGGCCACATTCGCCTTGGGCGCAACGAAGCCATCCACAATTTTGGGTGAATTCGATGTGTGCATGGCCTCCAGGCCAACCACATGAAATACCTGGAAATGGAAATGGAAATGGATTAGTTAAGCTATTCCAATTGCTAAGCCAAGCTATGACAACTCACCCGATTCACCGTATTCTGCGTGCCCACCAGACGTATGTAGCGCAACGGACGCGCCTCAAAGTACAGAAACTGCCAGGATCGGCAATGGTATTCACTGTAGTCAATGATGCGCTCCCAGTGCTGCTGATTGCCGGAGACCTCTACGAAATAGGAGTAGGCACGGCTATCCCGATCCCAGAGCAACATGCGTATGTGATTGATCATGCACATGGTGCCCAGTTCAACCACAATGCCCGCATCGTTGCTGTCCGTGATGCAGTGCCGTGTATAGCCGTGCTCCATGTCATATGAGGTGACATCGCCGTCCAACAAGGATGAACGGCATTCGCCCTGGATGCAATGCGCTGAATATTTGGCCGTTGCCACATTCTCCTCCGGCCAGAGTGCTGCCCGATAGGGCAATGTCTTCGAGGTGCTCAGCTCGTCGATGGCATCCAGAATTTTGTCCGGCTCTAGGATGCCCGATGGCCGCACGACTTGCAGCAAGTGTTCCAGATTCATGAGCGGCAGGCGAACGTAGGAGACGACCGTTTTGATATCAATATCCGGATTATAGCGACTCCATTTCCAGACGGCTAAAAAGATTTGCACCTCCGGCGCAAAGAAGCAATCGCGGCGCAGTATTTCCTCCAGTGATTCCTAAGGGATTAGCAGTATTAGAGAGAGAGATAGAGTTTCAATTCCTGCTGCCTGTGGCTCACCTTTGATAGCATTTTGAAGGTGTCGTGCTGCAGCAGGTCGACGGCATTGCGATCCATAAACATGAGGCAGACCTGTGTAAGTTCCTCGAGATTGTAGAGCCGCGCTGCATCCAAGATCATGCAGACATTGTTCAAAGCCAAATATCTTCGCAGATACTTCGATATGGCCATTTCCAGATCCTGAAAGCCATACTGATTGGCCATGCCCAGGACACCGATGACGGCGTCCTCGTCCAGTGTGGCCAGCGACAGAGTGCCGGAGTAAATGTAGCGTAAGAGCACTTTAAACGGCTCCAGCGGCACTTCCATCGTAATTTGTCGCTGTGTCGCCTCCGACATGCCGCCATAGAGCAGAGCACGGAAATATTCACTTCGCGCTGCCAATATGGCTCGATGTGCCGGCAACTGTTGCTCCTCCACAAAGAACTCCACATCGGCGTAACGTTCGTTCATGCATAGCCGGGCTATATCGGCTGAGAAACGATCGCCCAGATCGATCTCATCTGTGTACTCCGTTAATGGGGTGGCGTCTGTGCTGTTTTTGCCATTGGCCAGCGTTGCCAGACCGTTGCATCCGCCTCCGCCGTGCATTTTGTGATGTCCCTGGCTGCTCATTGTTGTATAACTAAATATACTGTGTGTATGTGTGTTCGTGTGTGTGTGGGGGATGCTTTGTGTGTTTTTTTTTAAATTTGTTTATATTTTTATAAACACACACACTCCATAAACTACTGATTAATTGCGGCGAATGTGTAAGCAAATGCATAAATTAGTTAATATGAAGTGTGGACTGATAATTTTGTATACCTACTTCGTACCATTTGCTTGTTTATTTTTTTTTTGTTTTTTTTTGGCAAGGGCTTGCAATTGCGATGTCTGCTTAACAAATGATTCTTCCTTTCTTGCTTCTGTGTGGGTGCGTGTGTGAGTTCATTTGTTCAGCTTTGGTTTTGTGTACCCATTGTGCACCGTTATTTTACTGTCTGCACATGCACAGTACTCTTTGACAACTGAATTTCCCCGAAGTAGGCAGCCATCTTATTGTTAAATAAGTACTTGCATGTATTTTGGCTGATTTGTTAATCGAATTATGTTGTCGCAATCTGCCAATGTTTTCTACTTGCAAGAATTAACAAATTAGCGATGAGTGTAGGCACATTAACTATTTATCGGTGACGAGCTATCGATGATAAAGCAACAGCCGGTAACATCGTTTAAGAAATCGAAGTTAAAACATAGTCATAAAATTGATTGAATGATTCATTTCTCTACTTTGTTGACAAATATATTTTACCAAACCTTTCACTAGTAGTCGATTACAAACCTCTCTAATATTTAGTGCTAAACAATTTGTTGAACGCCCATGACGTACAATCGATTACAAAACAGCTGTTAAAGGCTAAACCGCCTTTTAACTAACTGTCATCGCTAGCATAATTTCTACGCTGTTTGTGTTTTCGAATCATAAGCCGCATTATTGTTAATTTCGTAGTAGATATGGTGAAAGTAGCTAAGGCGCGCAGCAAGGACCGTGCCGTGCGCAGCGATAATGAAGCTCCGCCCAACAGCAACGATGACGACACCAAAAACAAGTCAGCAACATCAAAGCCAATTAAAAAGCGTAAGAATGCCGCAAGCCGGAAAAAGAACAAAACGCGTAAGCAAAAAACAACACGCAACAGCTCCAGCTCGAGCTCCTCGGACAGCAGCGGTAGCAGTAATAGTGGCAGCAGCAGCACCAGTAGTAGCAGCGACTCTTCCAAATCCTCCCATGACAATAAACGCGCCAAAAAAACAAAGCTGAGCAAAGACGCAACGGTCAAGAAAGAGAAGCCGCAACAACAACAACAACAACGAGAGCCCGCTGCAATGGAGAATAAAGTGCAAGAGCAGCGTTCCAAATGGGATAGTCCAGAGCGTCATAGCTCGAGCAAAAACACAAATAAGAGCCGCAAACGTAGTCACAGTCGCGATTGCGAACGTGAGCGGGAGCGGGAGCGGGAGCGAGTGCGTGAAAGGGACAGAGATAGAGAAAGGGAGCGAGAGAGGGGACGAGATCGTGAGCGTGACAATCAAATGCGACGCGGCCGTGAGAGGGAGCGTGAGCGAGAGCGGGGGCGAGATCGGGAGCGCAGCAAGGATCGACGCCAGCAGCCGCAGCAGCAGCGAATGCGCAGCAATGAGCGCAGGGGAGACCGACCACGTCGCTCACCCGCCGACGGACGCCGGTAAGTAAATGAGCATTGCATTGCTGCAGCTACATCAGTCTGAGCTTGGCTTCTGTCCCTTGCAGTCGCAGCAGAAGTCACAGTCGCAGTCGCAGTCCCCGGGATCGTGGCTACAGAGGCGGTGCAGGAGGACCACGGCGCCAACAACAACAACGATCACGCAATGATCGCAACCGTGACGATGAGCATTTCGAGTGGGGCAAGCCCAGCGACAAGGACAAGCCGCCGCCAACCAACGAAGACGAAACCGTCGAGAAGGAGAAACCCAATTTTGGACTGAGTGGCGCCCTGACTGAAGACACGAACAAAGTGAACGGCGTTGTGGTTAAATATTCAGAGCCACCCGAAGCACGGAAACCCAAGCGTCTGTGGCGTCTCTATCCGTTCAAGGGCGAAACGGCGCTGCCCACGCTGCACATACACAGACAGAGCTGCTTTCTGGTGGGACGCGATCGCAAGGTGGTCGATCTCGCTGTCGATCATCCCAGCTGCAGCAAGCAGCACGCAGCCCTGCAATACCGCCTGGTGCCCTTCGAGCGCGACGACGGCAGCACGGGCAAACGGGTGCGCTTGTATCTGATCGACTTGGAGTCGGCAAACGGCACATTTCTGAACAATAAGAAAATCGACGGACGGAAATACTATGAGCTGATGGAGAAGGATGTTATCAAGTTTGGCTTTAGCTCGCGGGAATACGTGCTGTTGCACGAGAACAGCAAGGAGGATCAGGAGGACGATGATGTGCATATCAAGGACGAGCCCATTGATCCAGTTGCCGATCAGACGACTACACAATGAGAATGAGAAGAGTTACTAGAATGATTGCCTGCTGTCTTGCTCTTGCTCGCTTTCTCTTTGTCTCTCTCTCTCTCTTTCTCTTTATATTCACTCCGCTCTGAAATTAAGTTTGAATTGTGAACTCGACCAAATCAAGTGAAATTACATCAATCTAAAATAATAGTTTGCTTCCGACAACCCCGCCCCCTAATTTTACACTCACGCCCCGAATTGTGAACTTCTTTGTTTTTCTTTTTTTTTTTTTTTATATGTTCGATATTTTGTTAATCATGCGGCACGTTTTAGCGTGCGGCCAACTGCCAACATTGAAATACAAACAACAATATTATACTTCCTCATCAAAACTCACATCGAATTTTGTATTTTAAATGCGGCAACTCGAGCAGAGCTCGAAATAGTCTGCAATGCGCGCGCGTGTCTTCATTATCATCTTCAGCATCTGCTGCTGCTGCTGCTGCAGTCATTACTCCTCCACTGCTGCCGCCAGGCTGCGCCGTCAGGTGGTGCAGCCGCAGTGGCTAATGCGGCCCGATCTGCTGCCCTCTGCACAGGCGGCCAAAGTGCGCGTTACGCCGCAGAACCTTGAAGAGGTCGCCGCACTTCGGGCCACCATTCAAAAGGCGGTCAACGAGGGCACCTACGTGGTGGACACCAATCCGCAGCAGGTGAGTTGGGCGGCCAGGTGACTGAATGCTAAGGATTCAATATGATAAGAGAGAGGCGTAGATTCAACAGACTTCAAATTCAGCGGGCATAGATTTGTTTGGTTATGTTAACAGCATGTTAACATGAACAGCTTGTTAACAGCATTATAACATTGTTAACATTTGACATGACTAACAGCTTAGATCTGAGTTTCGTTAACTGCCAGTTAAGATTTGACTAATGTCTTGGATCTGAGGTTTTTTTTAACATCCCGTTCAAATTTAACAGGAGTTTAAGTTTTCTTTCTTTCTGTTCAAATTTAACATTTAGTAAGGAAGTCTGTTAACTGTCTGTAAAAATTTAGATTTGTAATGCTTAACTTTTACAGACAGTTAACAGACTTCAAGTCTACTTGAGTTTTTTATAAACTCTAAATTTAATATGCCTAAGATCTTCGAATTGAATTTTGTCCACTGACAATTAATGTTTGACAAGCATAAGGGCTAAGAATTGATTTTCGTTAACTGCCTGTTAGAATTTAACATTTAGAATTGAATTTGCTTAACTACCTGTGAAATGCAAACAATATAAAGAGGTTGTAGCTGAGTTTTTATAAACTGTTTGTTAAAATTTGACAGGTACAAGATCTTTGTTAACTGCCTGTTAAAATATGGCTTGAATAAAAGCTTAGATGTAAGTTTTGCTAACTGCAAGTTAAAATTTGACCAGACTAAATGCATGGATTTCAGTTTTTACGTGCCTGCTAAAATTTAACATTTAAAATTGAAGTCTGTTAACTTTCCCTAAAGATTAAACACCACAACAAGTTTCTTACTTACTTTTTATAAACTGCATGTTAAAATTTGACATGAATAAGTCGGTGCATTGAGCTTTGTTAAGTGTCTGATCAAATTGAGCATGATTAGGAGACTAGAATTGAGTTTTTACGACTTTCTGTGAAATTATGAAATAACTATGAGCTTGTATATGAATAGGAATATATGGATATATGGAAATATTACTAGCACTACCATGGTTTTTGACTGTCAGCTGTAAAGACTTAGACTTAGAGTCTTATATATACTTTACTTATCAAATATTGCTTGTGACTTTTATATATTCTTTTGCAGTTCGTATCAACTTTGGGTCAAACTAGTAATCCTCTACCAGCTGGAGCACAATTTCCAATGCCCGTGCTGCCAGCTTTTCCAACTTGGTGGCGATCGGGTGAGTTAATTAACTTCATTTTCTTTGCCTGATATAAATTTTATTATATGCTTCAGTTATAATAAATATATATGTATGTTTTTCTTATAGGTTAGGTATGCAGCTCAATGCATCCAAAAGTCCGCGTAGATTGTTGCGATCGTTAGCGATCGAAGAGATGGGGCAGCTTTAAAAGACGACGCGACTTGAGAAACTGGAAAAAGTTGAAGAAGAGGAACGTAAAAAAAACAAACAAAATAAAATGCAATTTCTTTGGATTTTTATTCGAAAAAAAAAAAACAATAAAAAATTAATAATATAATATAATATGTACATATATGCATATATACATACATATATATGAATGTATGTAGTAATGAAGTATATATATACATATATGTATATATATATATATAAACTATGTAGCATATGAAATTTGTAATTATCAAACAATTTCCAACAGTATAATCTTTTTTTTTGTTTTGGGTGTGTGTTATTTATAGGGTATACATGGGGTATATATGTATATAGATCGCTGTACAAAATCTCATTTAACATTAATTTTTCTCTAGCTCTAAACAAAAATGCTCTAAAATACATATAGACACACACACACACATACGCATACACATGTGTGCATATATGTATCATATATCATATATCATATCAAAGATACTTAGGCGCACGTATAGCCTGTTTACTGCAAATCAAGAGGTATACATTAGTTTCTGTGGAACTATAACTAGGCATTACTCTTTCTTTTTTCTACACATATATAGAGCTATATATATGTATGTATGTACGTATATATCTCTATATATATAATGTGTATATCAACTTGTTGCATAAAACTTTACATTGATTTTTTGTTTCTTTGTTTTCCATTCAATATTTGTTTTGTTCCCTTTGCAATGAAAACCGACTTTAACATTTAACAAACACAACTGAGAGAAATCTAATTCAAAATAAAAAGCAAACATCTGGCCAGCCGATGCCGAAATACACTTACAGAGAGCATTAAGTCAAATTATAATAATGAAAAGAATCTTAATACTATTTTATATTTAAACAAATTTGAGTTCTATTGTTCGCTATTTTCTATATATTCTATTTGTTGGTCCACTTTCTCTCTCTATAGAAAGCCAGAATTTGTTGTTCATCATTTATGCTTTGGTCTGGTAGGCGTTGGGTCTAGTAATACTAGAATTCGTCTATTTGGTCTATTATTTCGATGTATGTGGCAACTCTGGCAAAAGGAAAAGGGTAGCAACTGAACAAAAAATTAAAAAAAAAATGAAAGCATGTAATGAAAGAAAGTTTGAGTGAAGTCTATAAATTATATGATATATAGGAAAATGGAAAAGAAATTTGATCTAAGCTTAGGTATACAAGTCTCTGTGAAGGATATAAAAAAAGATATGTATACAAGTTAGAGGAAAGGACGATAGCTTATGCTTGGGCAGATAAAAGCAGACTGACGAAATACGTATATATATGTATATACATACAATATAAAAAAAAAACTTTTCGTGCTAGCTCTCTGCAAATTTTCTAAACTAATTTATCGATGACAATCGAATTGATATCGAGTTTACAGTTACAGACAATATTACAGATGTACGGTATAACAGTTTTTTTTGTTTTTGCATTTCGACAGTATTACAGTATTACATACATATAGTACATAGATATTAACGCTTCATTTAGCTAAGGTTTCACAATTTAGCTTATATCATAAAAAAAAGATTCTAAATACTAAAATTAACTATTATTTTCTTTTTTTATAATTTTATTTGTTTTGTTTTTGTTTCTTTTTGTTTTTTTTTTTTTTTTTTTAATATAAGGCGTCTTTCAGATCCGTTTGCTTGCAGAAAGGGTTGAAAAAGGCAAAGGAGTTGAGTGGGGAATGGCGATTAATGTGAACTTTGAAGCTCTTTGATTTGATGTATTTGGAATGCTTGAATGCAGCATGCGAGGGCAGTCTAACAACTTAGAGAACTAATTCAAGTTTATCTTTCCATTATTGAAATTTTGCAATGTCTTCAAACTACTCTCGCATGGTATATATATATATATATATACATGTAGATATACAATGGTGGCCAAAAATATTTTGACAACGCAGTGCAAAAACTTTAACCGCTGATTTCTGCTTATCGAGAGAAGTTACGATACCCATTTAGTTTTTAAAAGAAAGAATATATCAATAGCTTTTAGAGAGCAAAAGGTTGCAATGATACCGTTGCACATTTATTTTATATAATTATTTGCATGGCGGATTGCCATTCTTTGGGTGGACAAAAGTATTTTGACAATTTATATTTATTGAACAAAGTGAGAGAAAACGTTTATATTTTTGATACTTAAAAAATATTAATAAAAAATAAACCCTCCTTTGACATTAATGAACTTTAGGAAGCGTCCACGAATAGCCCTGAATAAATTTTTGACTGTTTTTAATGAAACATCCTGCCAAAGCCTTACAGCTTCAGAAATCATCTCCTTGCACGTTCTTGATAATGTTTAGCTTTGTTTTCTTTTTATATAAGCCTACGCCTGCTCAATTATATTCAGATCGGGCCTTTCAAGTGGCCTAATCTAATATATTCACTTCTACATCCCTCGAAAGTTCTGTTGTCATATGGTTCTTGTGGCTTGGAGCGTGGTCCTGCTGCAGTATAAATGGTTGTCCAATGAGCTGGTCACCGGAACTGAAGGCGTGGCTATTCAGGACACGTAAAAATTTGTCCTTGGTCATCGTTCCATCAATTGATATTGAAATTGAAGCATATGCAACTCCAGAACATTACCGATTATCCGCCATGTGGTACCCGTTCGCACACAGGCCTTATTTATCAGCGAGTATCCTTTGGCAACCAGCAATAAAACTTTTTTTTTTCGATTCTTGAGACTCAAATTAGATTTAATTTGTTAATAATACTTGCTCCCATAATGATTTCGGCTAAGTTAAGTACCATTTGGCAAGTTGTTGCCTGATTAGTTAATTTGTTGCTGATATCAATGGTATTACACAATCTATAAAGTTACAAATTTGGTCTCCCTTAGCCTTCTTTCGAAATTTGTTTATACTTATTGAAATTTCCTGATGATCTTAAGCTCAATCGGCACTGCTTTTTCTTAATCAGCACTTTTTCTTAATATTATGTGATCTAGTACAGGTTTTGTTTTACGTGGTCTTCCCGATCTGGCCTTATTTTTGACAGAATTCTTTTTGTTTTATTTGATTATTTGATAGTAAATTGTTTGCCGAGGTTCATTTTGTAAGTTGGTAAGGTGTTCTACAAAAATATATGCATAAAGTGTAATGGTGTATCATAAACATTTAATTTCTAATAAGTTAACTTATTTCACATGTTTTACCTATTATTTAACAAAAACTATGATCAAACCGTGATTAATATTAAACAAGACACGAATATTCACCTAAAAAATTAAAGCACGTGTTTTGTAACTCAAGCAAATTACCGAAAATGATTAGAAAAAGAAATGTCAAAATACTTTTGTCCACCTAAAGAATGGCAATCCGCCATGCAAGTAATTATATAAAATAAATGTGCAACGGTATCATTCCAACCTTTTGCTCCCTAAAAGCTATTGATATATTCTTTCTTTTAAAAATTAAATGGGTATCGTAACTTCTCTCAATAAGCAGAAATCAGCGGTTAAAGTTTTTGCACTGCGTTGTCAAAATATTTTTGGCCACCATTGTATATATATATTTGTATAATTAGGTGCATACTAATATGGCATTTCACAAAAAACTTGTCGCACGTTAGTTTCTTTACTCTGTCTAAATGCTAAACACAACATTTTGTGGCTAGTCTTATGGTTGCTTTGTTTTTTTTTTTTGGGGCTTCTTTTTTTTTCGATCTTGCATTACTTTAACAAGTACTTTGACATGAGCGTTAAAATGAGTTGGCATGGAATGACTATGAATTCTGTCTTATATTAAACAGAGATGAGCCAGCGAACATTTTTGTTTTAGAAGTGCAAACTTTTAAAGTTATGATAAAATATAAATAAAGATATTCGAAATTAGGAAACCAACATTTTAACTATTTCTTTTATAAATGATCAATGAAAATAAAATGTGAAATCGGAAAAAACTCGTAGATAGAAGATTATTTTATTTTTAATTTAAAAAAAAAGTTTGAAACTTAAATTTAAAAGTAATCTAAAAAATTTAATAATGGATTCGATTTCAGTTGAAAAAACACAGAATAATTTCCAGTGCTAGTGGTTCGCAGGCTTCTTTATACAAAGCGGGACATACGAATAGAGACATGCAATGATTGATCGATGCTTATAAAAAGAATGAACAACTATTTAGCTCTATGCACTAATATATGTATATCTATTTACTATATTTATATTTAACTAAAACAAAAAAAAAATCCAAAACAAAGCTGGTCTGCAGGGATCAATCATGGATCAGTCAGCCCCCACCCTCACCCCCATATCATATATTATAATATTAAAAAAAAAAAAACAAGATGAAAGTTGAAGAAAATGGAGTACGACAAGATCTGCGACTGGCTGGCACTACGTTCCATCTAAAAAGCATGTTCCATAATAATAATCCAGATTGTCGTTGTTGTTGTTGTTGTTGTAGTTATTATTATTCATGATGTTCAAGTGGTTGTTGTTGTTGTTGTTGTTGTAGCTGTTGTAGTTGTGTTTAGTTGTTGTCTCTGGCCGATACACTACACATTATGATGCATGACAGATTAGGCATGATTATGCATATAGCATTATATATATATATAATACTATATATATATATATATATATTTATATATATATTCTTATCTAACCTCATCGATATCCTCGCCCTCCGACGAGCTTCGAATGGTATTGTACTGGGAGTTACGGCTGCGTAGCATACGCAGAAAGCTGCCCACCGCGAATATGGTGCGGCGATGTCGATGGAATATACCCTGATATAAGGCCTCTCGTAATGTCTTGCGATCCTCAACGTCCACCGATGACGTCAATGATGTTTGATGCGGCAAACGTGCTGCGAATAAATATATGCATCATTTTTATATTAGTAATAACAATTGCGATAAGGCAAGACGATCGTTAAAACAGGCGTGACCTTGCTCTAGCCGACAGTGTTTGACTAATAGATACCGTAAATTTAATTGATTTTCTATTCATTTCCTCATTGTTGTCTATGTTGCTTGAAGACCATAAGCTTAGGTGTTCGAGCTAGCTATACACACGAGTCTATATCGCAAATTTGATGCCTGCAGCTCTTATAGTTTTCGAGTTATGTTTAATTATCGATTTATTTTTATCGATATAATGTTAGTTTGCTAAAAAGACATAGTTTAATAGCTGTATATACTTTTGCAGAAGCTTTAGATCAATTTATCTATTTGAAAGTAAGATTTACTTTTAAAATATCTAAATAAATTAATCGATTTTTATCGATAGCTAATTCCCAAATATATTTCTATATGTTAGCATAATTTTCGCAGCAGAGTAGTAGTCTCTAGTTTCCAGACGTGAGTCGATAGTTTTTATAATTTAAATATTACTTTAATACAGGGGCGTTGTGATCTAACTCTTCAGATTCGAATTCTATATTTATCGATCATAGCCACAAAAGTTAATTTATGAATATCATGCATAATTGCTAACCTTCCGCGAAATGTCACATTCAATTAGTCAGCAACGATATACTCGGTTTATTATGGTTTGCGGGGTATATATATTAATAAATACATAAATGGACACCGTCTACAGTTTGTAGTTAACCGAAAGACCTCAAGTCGAGGCTTCTGTTGCTCAGATTAATTTTCGCATGCGGCTTGTGGCCAGACGCAGTTAGACGGAAATATTGACAAATCAACAACATATGTATGTACATATATATATTTAAATGGTACTATATATAGCATATTCATTCATATACATGTGTATGTGTGTCTATATCATCTGAGTGTGTGTGATTGTTTGTTTGTTTTAGATCAGTTTTCATGGAAATATCAATTCAAGCCACATGACATTCGAGCACTCTCCCTTCAGTTACAGTAGAAACCGGCTATAAGCAATTTGCAGCGGTACAATTGATTGAATCAAAGCGCTTTGTACTGAGCGACAATTGGGCTTGGTATATAGATGTGTTAGGGCTATACACTGGAAACTATTTAAATAACTATAAATATGATACATCCATGTCGTATTCATATGGTATATATCTGCCATATCTCGAGTTTAACTGTTACTCTCCTAATCTCATGTTAAATTTGACAATTTCAAGTAGTTTAAGAGATTAAGATTTTCGATATTTATCGTTTAGCTATCGATAACACGCTGTTTATTTTATATTTTCCATTGTAACTGTTCTGAAATATATCGTTTAAGTTAATATATATATATTTTTTTTGATTTTAGAAAGTATAGCTTCTAATGGCTTGGTCTTTTTTAATGGGAGCTTTACCAGGCACATTATTAAGCCTCATAAATTAAAGTGCATTTTCTGTTTACTTCTACTTCTACATCTGTTTACTCCATTCGGTAATTGCTTTCCTTTCACGAAGCATTTTAACTAGAAGTTGGATAGGCTATAATTTAATATTAATCGACAAGCAACCACATTGACTTTAAACTTTAGTTTAACATAAATTTGTTGTTTTAGCTTAGTTTCGCAGTTTCCCAGTTAAAATGAACTTTACCAGCAGCTTAACAAAATGAAATCGAAATGTTTTAGGTAATTTTCGTATATTAACTTCAAATTGTATTTATCAGAGTCTCTTTCTCAACTGCCTGGCAAAGCACATTGTAAACTTTACACCTAAAAACAATTTCAATATCTGAGCTTACAGAGTCTTCACTGTACCGCTTGTTGCTCATGTGCGTATTTAAAATTAATTTTCTACTGGGTTGGGCTTTGTTTGATTTCTTGTTTGTTTTTTTTTATGTGTTGATTATTTTTTTTGCTAAGAACTTATCTGGCGTTAGGGCGGGCTGGGCTGGCCTGTTGTTTCTTCCTCTTCTTGTTCGCTTTTATTTACATTTGAAACTTACCTGCAATGGGTGACTTTGGCGACTTCAGCGAATATTCATCCAGATTTTTGGCGCCCAAATCGAGTTTGAGCACCTTTTTGCTTAGCTGCTGTGTGGCGGCCTCCATGTTGCTCGACTTTTCAATTTTGATGTCCACATTGCGCTGGCTAACGGCACTTTTTGTTGTTGCTGTCGTTGTTATTGTTGTTGTTGTGGGTGTTGTTGGTGTCGGTGTTGGTGTTGGCGTTGCCGTTGTGCCAGTTGCTTTGGCGGCATCGGCAACGTTTGCATCGGACATGTTGTTGTTGTTGCTGCTGCTGTTGTCGTCGTGCTTATCAATATGAATATTGATGCTGTTGCTATTGCCGTTGTTGTTGTTGTTGTTGCTGTTGCTGTTGTTGTTGCTATTCGAATTGGAGGTCGCTGCTTGTGAATCGCTGGCACTTGCGGCCGTTAATGCTGCAAATTGAACGCCGCTGCTATTGCCGTTCGCTAACGTCGCTGCTGCTGCTGCTGCTGCCGCAGTCGCTGTTGCTGTCGCTGCTAACGTCGGCGCTGTAGTTGCTGTTGCTGTTGTTGCTGCTGTTAGTACGTCGGCAACAGCCGCAACCATTGTTCGAAATACGTAATAGTTTGGCTTAAAAGCCGTTTTATATATGTTTTGTTATAAGCTGCCTACAACTGTTGTTGTTGTCGTCGTCGCTGTTGTTGTTCGTTGTTGTTTGCTTGCCGTTTGCACATAAAAAACACACACAAAAAAACAAAAAAATTGAAGAAAAACGAATCGAAACGATTTCCGATGACGTGCGCGCTGTTTTGCTTTGTTCCAGAATATATTTTGCAGCTCGTTTGTTTGTTTGCTTTGTTGTTTGTTCTGGCAGCTAATTGCACTTGTTGTTGCTGTTGTTGCTGTTGCTGTTGCTCTGGCTGTTGCTGTTGCTTTCGAGTATTCTATTATGTTGGTGGTCTGGCTTCGTTGGGTATTTGCATTGGGCAATTGCCGGCAATTTCAAAACTGCCGCCATACAGCGCCACCTGTTGCGTGCAGTCGGTAAGCGTTATGAGCGGCAGACTGTTATCGCACAGGCTCAGTTGGCTCAAGTTATCGATTATTTCGTAGAGCTTACGATGCTGTTGCTGTTGATCGATGGCCGACACGTGAAAACTGTTGTTGCCGTTGCTGTTGTTGTTGTTGTTGTGGGTGTTTTTATTGTTGCTGCTATTTTCACCACTCTGCCTGGCAAAATCGCACATGTCCGTTACGTTGCGCTGCCCGGCCGTTATGTGCACTCGGATGGCGTCTGTGCTCGCGCCCTGGTCCTGCACTGATGTCTGGCAACGCTCACGCTGCTGCAGACTATTCAAAAACGTGCTCAACTGTTGTGGCTGCTCGATTGCTGCCTGCTGCCGCTGCGGCCAGGCTTCCAATGAGTGACGTCGCTGCTTGTGTCGCGGCTGCTGCTGCTGCTGTGACTGCGACTGCGACTGCCGTTGACGTTGCTGTTGCTTTATTGCATTACGCTGGCCAATCGATTGCAGGTACTTGATATTCGCTTGCAACCCCCGTTCGTAGTAGCTGCTCGCTAGCTGCAAATACGTGTACAGATCTATGCGACGACGCCGTTGCCTCTGCTGCTGCTGCTGCCGTTGTAGGCTTTCCCTCTTATTAATATTTAGCACATGCTGCTCATAATTGCTGCTGCTGCTGCGACTGCTGCTGCTGCGTGCGCTGCCTTGGCTGCCATCGCTGGCTCGTGTCCTCGTGCCCCTTTCAGATGCTATTTGGCCCCTTTTGGCGGCGCCACTGCGTCAGTTGAGCTGCCGATGCACGAACGCCTTCAATTGGTCGCAGCTTTGAGCGCTTCTGATACGTTGCACCGTATCGTTGTAGCTTTCGACGGGTGGCAACGCCGAGCAAATTGTTTGCCGGCCACGGGGCGCATACGTAATGCCCGATCTGTAATTAGGCAAAGCGGGCAGGGTGGGTTAGCAACCGGCGCTGGTGTAAACATTAATTACAACAATGCCAAGCATTAAACGTACTCACTCGTACGTACACAAAGCAAACAGGCAAACAACAATGAAATAAGTAAACAAAATGGTGAATGAGAGTAAGGGGGAGAGTGGAGAGGGGGGTCAGTGAAAGGGTCTGGCTAATATGATAATAAAGCAAAACGAGGGTCCGTACTGGGCCTGGGTCTAATATAATCAAATAACGATTTCCACTGCCAGCTCCACTCGACTGCTATTTACTTATCGTTATCGTTATCGTTAATATAGGCAATGTCAACAAGTGAGGTTAAGTGCGATGCGGAAGTAGCTCCTTTCTTTTATTTTTCCTTTCTTCATATTTTATTCGTTTTTTTTTGTGTTTTTGTTTTTTTGATGATGCGGCAGTCGTTGTGACCCCCATGGCGGAATTAGCTTTGTGCAAAGGTTGACTGGGCCTCAACTGCTTGTTTCATAAAATCAATAGAAAAGGAAAATGAAAGCAAAACAATATGATTGATGGGACTGTACTTGCTTATTCGTCAGCTAAGCTCTTTAGCTCTGCGAGCGGCGAGCTAATCTATTGGGCTTACGTGAACAAGAAATGCAAATGCCAAATCCCGTTTGCGATTGCAGCAGCTGCGAGAAAATCAATGTCCATATTGACTTTAATATAGAATCTAGACAGATTCGAACTCAGTGAATTAAGTAAATAAGAAAAACGTCAAGTGATTCAAGATAAACCAACAGCCAGGCCTCGACTCTGAGAAGCTTAAGGCGTAGGACTGAAGCTTAATGGCGAGATAATATATATAATCAAGTTTCTTTTCAGAGATACAATAATATCAGTGATTATCCTCGGCTTAGTCCGCGGTAAGTCACTAAGACACTTGAGCAAATCCAAGGCATATCCTGTTGTCTCTTGTCGAAGGTCTGAGCCATCAGTGATACTTAAATATTTATGCCAATATTAGCTGGTATTACAATATTCCTAGCCCTAACCCTAACCTTGCCCCTACTCAAAGCTAACCTCCACTGCTTTTATGGCATGCACTTTATGTTCTTTCCCCAGCAATAAGTAAACCTAGTATATAATTAAATGTCAATAAATAAACTCTAGTTTATGGGGCTAGAAAAAAGGGCGTTTCGCCCATCACTTCTCCCTGCTTAGCAGGTGGATTTTGATTAATACAGCTGATGGATTAATAACAGGGATATTCCCTCATAATTTTTTTTTTATATATAAAACCAACTGATAATATCAGATGAAGAGACCTGACGCCTAATATATGACATATTCCCCGCTAGATAAAGCCCCCAAGTGAATATGCGTAAGTTCTATTTTTTCCCTATCTGCATTTGCATGTGGAAAAGCCCAAGTGGGCAATTGTCAACTAACTAGCGAGTCCACGAAGCGAAAAAGCCACACAATATTCCTTATCAAGTTGCTGTCACTGACGTCAGGCTAGGCGGTCAAGGGTCGGATCCGTTGGGCGTTGGAGGGGAGGTTAGGCAGTTTGGATAGTTGGGTCGGATGGGGCAAACTCGAGCTGAAGATGTGTCGGAAATTTCACGTCAACCGCACTGCCTCATCGCTATGATAGCACCAGAGTTGCTATATGAGTCTGAAAATCCACACACATACACAATTTTTATATGTCAAAAGCAGACACATAGCCACGCACATCCCCCACCCATCCACACACTCATACACACACACACACACACACACACACCTGGGATAGTATTGCACATGGATGGGTAGTTCGCAGCGAAATTGGACACTGGATGTGCTGACGGTCATTGGAGCCAGTGGATGTAGTCGACTGCGTGGGCGATGCCTGTGGGGCAAGTGACGACGGTCGCCCGGCTGCTGCTTCTGCTGCCACATGGTGCTCTGTTGCAGCTGTATGTCCCGATAATGATTGGCCACCTCATGCTGGTAGCGCTCGACGCGAAAGCACTTCTTGTTGTAGATGCGTCGCATGCTCAGGCGAGGCTCAAATTTACAGCCCACACGCAGCGGCTGACCCACAACACCCAAGTCGGACATGGAACTACGAATTATATGCTGTATACGGTTACACGCTCTATATATATGTACATATATATTTATATCTGTATGTATAATCTATGGAGAATCGAGCGCGGGCTCAACCGTTTGGTCGCAGGCAACGAAGCCAACTACAGACTTGACATTGATGGAACAACTAATCATAGCCTTAAGTTTCTAAGTCAAGCAGGAGTGCAGAGAGTTCTCGGAGGGTGGGGGTCTGAGGGTTCGAGGGGTTCCTCGAAATTATGTACAAACATTTGTCTATACATTGATTGGATACAAAACAAAAATCAGTATTTCCGTCTGGCAACAATTTGCGGTTATTTGTTATCACGTCAGTTGGCAGTGGGGCGATTGGGGCTGGAGTAAGACTCCATGTCAAGCAGCTAGACGCCCCCCGGTCACAATTTCTATGGGGTGTAATTGCTTGGCTACTTGATACTATGTAAACCTGCTATTAATATGTATACGACAATCATAGTACAGGCCCATAAGCAAGGCATGGCTTTCAATCGATATTTATCGAAATGTGAAGGCAACTGACAAGTTAAGTGACCTTAACATCAACAAGGAAACAACTCTGGACTTGTGTTTCAGCTGAATTATATGTACGATAAAGTTGGTTCCGCATGGTTTCTATAATGATATAGATGAGGTTATAAAAAAAAAATAATATGAATGGGTTTGGGGTAATTAAGTAATTACTTGGTTCTGTTTTAGAAATATGGAATATAGATCTGTCTAAAATATAGCTAGATATATGATATCTGCATATAACAGTCTATAATGAGAATTTGATTTTTCAGATACTATAACATAGCATTAACTATATATAAACATGATATTTGCAAGACTTCACAATGTGTTGATAGACTCTTTGGAGGTGCTTCATTCAAGTACTGGGTATACGAACAGTTGTTTAGGGCGTGCTCAGCCTGCGCCGTTGCCAATAGTCAAATTAGTCGTTTTCATGTCGTTAACTATTGTAACTGGTACATCCTCCAATCCCAATGGCTATAGACCCCTCCCGTTTCTGGGCCGATTTGCATGTTACGGGCGTCAGCAACAATAAGCCAAACAATGTTATTCAAATGCAAAGCAAATATTGTCAACAAACACAACTGCTATACATAAAGAGCGAATTTAACGTTTAGGCAATTCTGCACTACAGTTGCGCTACTACGAGTCGTTAGCTAATGCCCGATCTGCTATATATATACATTCATATATGTAAATACGCTGTTTGTGTTGTGTCCGAGAACTTTGAAGTGCGCGCACCCGGGCAGGCGTTTCAATCAATCGTTGGCCTCGACTTAATTGAGCCACAAGCTGATAACAAGCGAATGAAATTTCATTTGGTATTTCAAAATCGACTCTAATTACAATTTAAAGACGACACTATAAATGTATATGCATATATATGTGTATATTGTGCATGTAGAATATAATTGGAAAGCGTGCTGTGCGTGTTACATTCGCCTTTCATTAGGGCTCTGAGTAAATATTTATGTAAATATGAGTTCTGATAACTTTTTATAAATGATTATTTGCTTAAGCTTTTAGTTTTTGAGGTTAAACTCACTTTAATGCTGTTAACAGTTGAGTAAATATAGTTTTTGTTGGTTAACATTAACATTGATCACTTTTTACTATTATTGAGAGCATTTGCTATAACAGTTCTTTGCACATATTTGATCCAGAAATATTTATAGTAACTCTACATAGAGGATAATAGTGCTGTTATAAGTGGATGGTAGTTAATAGTTAATGTTATCATTCACCACATTTGACCATTATTAACAGCATTAGCTATAACAGTTCTTTACATTTGATCCTGAGATATTTATAGAAACTCTACATAGATGTTAATAGCGCTGTTATAAACGAAGGGTAGTTAACAGATTATAATGTATAAGCACTCATTAACAGCTTAACATTTAAGGCATTTAATTAACATATACTTAACAGCGCCTGTAGTCTCACCTGTAGCTAACATAAACGCTTTATAAGCATTAACATTAAGAACGTCACATGAAATATGTATATATTATATATGTATATCAGATTGACTTCTTCCATTAAATCGAAAAATAAATCTTAACAGCTGTATTTAATGCCAGTCTTAAGATTTTTCTAATACTTCAGCTAACATTTCCTTTAACATATTAAGCCTAACATGTTTGACTCAACATTTAATGATTGATTGCAATTGCGAGTACTTGAGTCAGACCCATTAGGCTAGAGTACCATGTGTACGTATATGCTATATAGAATTGTAGGGCAACTAATGCGATTGAATGATTAATTTAGGATTTCGATGATGATATAAAAACATGCAATGCAAAAGACTCCACACATTCAAAGCATGCCCGCTAGATTTATATGTATGTATATGTACATATATATGTATGTGTGTGTAGAAAATGAAGTGAACAATGTAGACGCTGAATATGGCACTATGGCAGCGTAGCACGTTCTATTGTGGAACTGTCGTTTGCCAGTTTCGGTTTGGCGATTTGTTAATCAATCAGCAAAGGAATCATGCCCGTCCCCCGGCTCGCGTTCCTCTGTCGGCTGTCGCGAATCGGCGGTGTTCTACTTTGTGGAAATTATATGAGTAATTGCTGCAGACGAGCCATTAAAAACTGAAAGCAATTTGCGCTGCCCCTTAACGAGGCGGCCGGGCGGTGCTGGAGTGGGGCGGTTAGTTAAAAAAAGCAACAAGAAAAACCCCAAGCTCTTTGTACAAATCCGCTAGGAGGCGCTACGAGCTTATGTGTGTGTGTGTGTGTGTGTGTGTGTGCGTAGCTGTAACCATTTCGAGTAATTGCCATGTTTATTTGCTCACACTGACAAGCGTGGAAGGGAGGGGAGGAGGGCAGAAGCCGCTAACCACATGCGTACACATGCATGCGCATCTAAATATACATACATACGCACACATATGTACATATGTACATACGCGTCTGCGTCTATGGTGGCGTATGTTGCGCCTGAATGTAGGCAATGGCCACTTAAATGCCTTAAAACTATGCACACAATTAAAACAACCGTTAAAAGCTGTCATCATATGCAAGGCTAGAGAGCAACAAGGAGACAAGACTAGCAAGAAAGTGAACGCGCCTGAGAGTGAGCGAGCGAGAGCAAGTTTCGTCAAATGACACTGACAGCTAAGTGCATGGCAGTGTGTATGTGTGTGTGTGTGTTAGTATTCGGCATGCATACGTGAGCTTTTCCCTTTCACACACACACATATATACATATTTGACATTACACTATGAGCAAATACAATCACAATCAGCAAAAGGTTTTTGCTCCACTTTGACACAAAAGCCGTGTTTTAGTTGCCGTGTCTGTGTGACACACTTATTATGTCTTATCACCGAAACACACACACACACACAGACACAGGCACCGACAGCCAGTGCGCACTTAATACACATATACGTATATATGTATTAATATTCTCTTTTTTTGCTTTGCACGGTCAATAAACTGCGGGCGCTACGCAGGAAACAAACACACACAAGCACAAACAAAAACAACAATTAGGCGCACATAAATCCATCAACAGGAAACTGACAGCGGGCACCTCAGCTCGGTGTTGGACTTGACATAAATGAACAATGATTGCAGTCGTTGAATAATTCATTCAAATGCATTTCAATCGCATAATTAGCGAAACAATTGAAAGCGTACCAATATTTATATATGTATACAAATGCGTATAAGTGTGTATGTGTGTAATAGCAAAACAAATAAGCGCAAATAAACCGTATTGATTGCTTACCAAGCAAATAAATGTACCGCTAATGTTAACCTCTTTTTGTCGTCGTTCAACACAACAGCTGGTCGTATCCGTGTGTATTTGTTTGTTTGTTTGTATGTGTGTGTGTCCTTATGTATGTGTATGTGTGAACACTCTCTCTCTCTGCGTTTGGCAGTTAAAACTGTCACTTGCAATTAGCGCATAATTTATTTTTATTTATCACTTGACGCTCACAGCCATTTTGAACTAACGACTGTCACGCAAATTTAAGATTTAATTGTTTTAAATATTCTTATTTATTTTTTTATTTGCATTGTATGTCTGCAGTTAAATGCGTTTCGTTTCGTTTGATTGCCACGCTTGATTGTTTCGTTTGGTTTTGTTATTTGATATTTTCTTTCGATGCATCGCTGGAAATCGATACACGTCCAACTTTATATGCAAATCGATAGATTTGCTCTAGCAGTATGGCAGCACATCACATTTTTGTAACGTGTGCGTGCTGTATTACCGCTACACAGAATATGCAACAAGCTGCTGCTCTAACGTGACTACATTAGCATAAGAATATTGCGTAAAATGTATGAAAATGTTTTGGTACGTGATCTACAATTAAGTTAATAGAGTTTCAGCTGTCTTTGAAATGTGGATTTTATGTATTATCTTGTTATAAATTGGGAGATGAATATTTTAAAATGAGAGCTCAGAAAAACTATCGGGGCAATTAATTAATCTCTGTTATGCACGCAGCTATCGAAATATTGCGCAATTTTGAGCGTCTGCGTGAGTCAAATCAGCAGTTCATCTATCTGTCGTTCCTTTTTGTAGTTCATTTAATTGTTAGCATTTTTGGTTCATTTGTACCATTCATAGTTACATGATGATAATGTTAATTTTTTTTTTATAAGAATGAAGATAGATTTTAAATTATTTGACATAATATAATATATAATATAATATTGCAGTAAATATCGATACATTTCGATACATTATTCAACATAATTTGTAGCTGTGGCAAAATTCAAGTTCCTATTCTGAACTAGTTCAGAGCGGCATTCTACAACACTATTGTTTTAGGAAGCCGCATTTTATTTATTGTAGGCAATTTTTACATATTTCTATAAGGAAATATGCTACACAGGAAATAATTCTATATTATTAAACTGAAATCAAAATTAATTTGTGTATAGTGTCAATCGAAGCTAGCTGTCAAAGCAATACCAAAACGCCGGCATCTACAACAATCACAACTGCCACAATGACATCCGCAAGAGATTTAATAAAAATTGATATAGTAAGTTGAGAAATAAATGGTTTTAAATGGTTTAAACTAATGCAGCAGCAACATTTATGTAGGAATGGGGCATGGAGCGATTGGTGCGCGCCCAGCAAGTCGTCGAGCTGCGGCCGTACGACATCGAATCGTGGTCCGTGATGCTCCGCGAGGCACAGACTCGGCCCATTCACGAGGTGCGCAGCCTCTACGAATCCCTGGTGAATGTGTTTCCCACCACAGCGCGCTACTGGAAGCTCTACATAGAAATGGAGATGCGCAGCCGATACTACGAGCGAGTGGAGAAGCTCTTCCAGCGCTGTCTGGTCAAAATTCTCAACATCGATCTGTGGAAACTCTACCTGACCTATGTCAAGGAGACCAAAACCGGTCTCAGCACCCACAAGTGAGTCCCAAAGCATTTCTATATACTATTTCAGTGACTAATCTCTGTTGTCTTTGTTTGCAGAGAAAAGATGGCTCAGGCATATGATTTTGCTTTAGAAAAGATTGGCATGGACCTGCATTCTTTCAGCATTTGGCAGGATTATATTTATTTCTTGCGTGGCGTCGAAGCTGTGGGCAACTATGCGGAGAATCAAAAGATCACAGCTGTGCGACGTGTCTACCAAAAGGCGGTAGTGACTCCCATTGTGGGCATTGAGCAGCTTTGGAAAGACTATATTGCTTTTGAGCAGAACATCAATCCGATAATATCAGAGAAAATGAGTCTGGAACGTTCCAAGTGAGTCGTTGGCTTCACAAATGCTAATGCTATAATCTTAATGCTCGATCTCTATATTCTTTAGGGACTATATGAACGCACGTCGTGTGGCGAAAGAGTTGGAATATCATACGAAAGGGCTAAATCGCAACCTGCCCGCTGTGCCGCCGACACTGACCAAAGAAGAGACTAAACAGGTGGAGCTGTGGAAACGCTTCATTACCTATGAGAAATCAAATCCTTTGCGCACCGAGGACACGGCGCTCGTCACTCGACGCGTCATGTTCGCCACAGAGCAGTGTCTGCTGGTGTTGACGCACCATCCGGCTGTTTGGCACCAGGCGTCGCAGTTCCTGGACACCAGTGCACGCGCTCTCACCGAGAAAGGCGTGCGTAGTCGTATATTCAACACAAGAATCAACAAATGCCGCAATCTGTCGCAAATGTTGCAAATAGAAACAAAGCTAAAAATCAAAATTCTGTCTCTTTGTTGCCTCTCTGTGAAGTGTCGCCCCTTGAGTAAAGCGGCACGTGGAAATCGAAAACCAATTTGCTTAATCTCTCCTATCGGACTTCATTCCGGACACTTGCCGCTTTGCCCTTGGCTTTGGCCGCACGCGTTTTACTCAACCCGACCCGACCAAAAAAAAAAAATCTAAAAAAAAAAAGAAATTATCTCAATATTTTATATTATATTATTATTATTTTATATATGCCATTATAACGTTTTCCTTTCATGCAGGATGTGCAAGCAGCTAAGATCTTTGCAGACGAATGCGCCAACATACTGGAACGCTCCATCAATGGCGTGCTCAACCGCAATGCTCTGCTCTACTTCGCCTACGCGGACTTCGAGGAGGGCCGGCTCAAGTACGAGAAGGTGCACACCATGTACAACAAGCTGCTCACCCTGCCAGACATCGATCCTACGCTGGTAAGGCATATATCAGGCGATTGACTTAGTTGCTTAGTGGGGATTTCGTAATGCAAATTATGTATACCTCTAGAATGCTTATAAGTATAGTTCGAATTCTGTGATATATCTCTATTTTTACAGCTTAGCTTCATATTATCTTATATTTATCTACCCACACCACCAATGCCTTCGAAATCACACTATTTCTATTCCCATTTATATAATATACCAAATCCTTTATCTCATGTTATTCATTCACATATCTAGTAACCAATTTATATAAGTGACATATACGAAACCCTGTGTACCCTAGGTTTACGTGCAGTACATGAAGTTTGCTCGTCGTGCTGAGGGCATCAAGTCGGCGCGTGGCATTTTTAAGAAAGCGCGTGAAGATGTTCGCTCCCGCTATCATATATTTGTGGCGGCCGCTTTGATGGAGTACTACTGTTCCAAGGACAAGGAGATTGCATTTCGCATCTTCGAGCTGGGCCTGAAGCGTTTCGGCGGCAGTCCCGAGTACGTGATGTGCTACATCGACTACCTCTCCCACTTGAACGAGGACAACAATACGCGTGTGCTATTCGAGCGTGTCCTCAGCTCCGGCGGCCTTTCGCCCCACAAGAGTGTGGAAGTCTGGAATCGATTCCTTGAATTCGAGTCGAACATCGGCGATCTGTCCAGCATTGTCAAGGTGGAGCGCAGGCGTAGCGCGGTCTTTGAGAACGTGAGTAGAACTACGACTACGACTATTCCAGCATAACTGTAATTGCTTGCTCCACTCTGATCCCGTGACAGCTGAAAGAGTACGAGGGCAAGGAAACGGCCCAGCTAGTGGATCGCTACAAGTTCCTAGATCTATATCCGTGCACCAGCACCGAGCTCAAGTCCATTGGCTACGCCGAGGTAAAGCGGAAGTCTTTCTACAGATTCCTCTTTTTTTCTAACCTATCCTATCATTGCAGAACATCGGCATCATTTTGAATAAGGTCGGCTCTTCTGGATCTGCGAATAATAACTTCGACGGGGATGGGGATGGCGAGGCGACACAGCCGCTGCCACGTCCGGACTTCTCACAGATGATACCATTCAAGCCGCGATCCTGCGCCCATCCGGGTGCCCATCCACTGGCCGGCGGCGTCTTTCCCCAGCCGCCAGCGCTGGCCGCGCTCTGCGCCGCACTGCCGCCCCCAAATAGCTTTCGGGGTCCGTTCGTCAGCGTGGAGCTGCTCTTCGACATCTTTATGCGTCTCAATTTGCCGGAATGTATGTGTGAAGATGGTGGCGGATGATTGCCCGAGAGTATAACAAGCTGATTATATTTTTTCCATTTTGCAGCTGCTCCACAACCGAATGGCGACAACGATTTGACGCCCAAAATCTTCGATCTGGCTAAGTCGGTGCACTGGATCGTGGACACCAGCACGTATACGGGCGTGCAGCATAGTGTGGCGGCGATGCCGCCGCGTCGACGTCGCCTGCTGCCCGGTGGCGACGATAGCGACGATGAGCTGCAGACATCGGTGCCACCGACGAACGATATTTATCGATTGCGTCAGCTGAAGCGATTCGCCAAGTCCAATTGAATCGATTGATAGCGATTCCGTTCTTTATTTTATACGATTTTTGTTTTCAATATTCCATTCGCTGTCAAAATAATAATATCAAGATATAATATCTTTACTTGCGATTTGCCTCTATAGGATATAGACTTAATGTGTCTTTTAATTTTTTCCATCTCTATCTTTTATCGTAATATGTATAATATGAAAATTGGTTTTAGAATAGTATTTGTTAGCATTTGAGTTTTAGATTTGTAGTACTTGAACAAATTTGGGAATCAACAGAAATTTAATAATTATACATAATGATATATACATATATGGTGAATGGATAATTATATTTAAGGCATATTCATATCGGATTTCAGGCAGTCAGTGAAACGTTTAAGAACATAATGCAATTTGGAGCGTGATTTTGAAGTTTCATAGAATTTTGATTCTTTTTTTGTTAAAATGTTTCTGAAGTCATATATCTTATATATATATAGATATATATTGTACTGTCAGTTGGCAATGAAACAGAAAATAAGATATATGAGATAGAGAATACTGAGGAGCCTTTGGTAGCACCCCAAAGAAAAACGAACTGAAATCTGTATTATGAAGAAATTCTTATTATATAACTTTTGAAATGAATTCATGTGGGAAAAGGACTAAATGGTAAGGATACTACAACTAAAAAAAATAGCTAAAGCAACAAGAACTATGAGTTAAAGTAAATAAGATTTGCAAGGAATGGACATTCATAAACATAAGCCTATGTGAGAAAAGAAACAAATGCCTTAGAGACTTTAATTCTCTTTATAAATTTGGATTGAATCAAATGAATACAAACAATGGAATGAATACTTAACAGATACTAAAACTAGAAACAAATAGATGAATTAACAATTTGCTAGTTACAACTAAAATGTGAATGGATTGAGTATGAGCATGAATGCGAATTAGTGAATATTTGACTTCGGATAGGCGAATAATTGATCGTGATTATGAATTAGAATGAATGATTATACCATAATGTAGTGCAGGTCCGTGAATCATACATGCATAGAGAGTGAAAATAGGCGACTGGATAAATATGAATATAAAAGTGAATGTCTGAGTATTCACTGAGTCTCTTCTTGTCATCTTAACTGAATGATTATGAATATGTATGAGAGTGAAGGAATATTCAATGGTTCATTTTCAATGTTTGTGTAGGCACGCATATTAATCAAATGAATGAATGTGAATATGAATGTGAATCAATGAGTATTCTATATTTTATTGTTTATTATTTCAGTTCGATTTGGAGTGTCTGCAATGCTTGTGGATGACTGTATGCTGATCGAATGAATGTGTGTGAATGTGAATGATAATGAATGAGTATTAAATGAGTTCTTATCATCTCAGTTAGATTTCGAACCAGCACAGTAAACGAATGAATGAGTATGACTATGAATGTGAGTGAATGAGTATTCAATAATTTACTTCCTATCCACTCAGTTACAGTTCTGCTGATCAAGTGAATGTGAATGAATGAGTATTAAATGAGTCATTTCTTATGGACTATGAATGTGAGCGAATGAGTATTCACTGATTCACTTCGCCTCCTCTTCGCCCTCTGCGCAGCGCTTGCGATGCTTGTAGAGTCCGGCGTACTGGGCGAATCTCTGCCCGCAGGCGGCGCAGCTGTAACGCTTCTCGCCCCGATGCAGATTCAGGTGAGCGTAGTAGGCGCTGCCCACGACAAAGGCACGCCCACAATACGGACAGACCTTGTCCCGGATGTTGAGATGGGCGCGCAGATGCCGGTCCCGTTCGTGAGCCGTATAAAAGGCCTTGTCGCAGCGACTGCACGGATAGTCTCGCTTCTCCGTGTGCCGCTTGACGTGCTGATTGAGCTTGCTGGCATTCACGAATCCCCGGGCGCAGTGCTCGCACACGTAGGGCAGCTCCTTGGTGTGGCTGCGCTGATGCACGCGCAGCGAGGTGGAGTTGAAGAACTTCTTGGGGCACTCGCTGCAGCAGTGCGTCCGCTGGCCCAGGTGCCGTCGCAGGTGGGCCTGCAGGCTGCTGCGCAGCGAGAACTTCATGGCGCAGATGTGGCAGATGTGCTCGAGCGGATTAGCTGCAGCTGAGCCGGCGGAGCATTTGCTGCGGCGTCGCTGACGCAGCTGCTCCGGTTGCAGTTGCTCCACATGGACGTTGTGCTGATGCCGCAGATAGTCGCTGCGCCGCTTGAAGCTCGCTGAGCACTGCCCGCAGCCAAAGGGCGAGACGTGCAGCTCCAGGAACTGCAGTGGAGCATAGTACTCGTAGCTGGGCAGCCAGGACTCGCCGCGCTTCAGCGCCGCCTGCCGCGCCTCCTTGCAGTGCCGGTACTGGCAACGGAACTCGATCAGGCGACTCTTCAGCCGCTCCACGGTTATCTGCAGATTGCATTCCTCCTGGAGGCGCGTGCACAGCGATTCCAGGTGCCGCTGTCGCTGCTTCCGCTTCGTGTAGTCCGGATGCGTGGTGCACCAGAGCTGCTCGTAGCTCTGATAGACCTGAATGATCTTGAGATTGCTGTCGCGCTGCTGCAGCGATTTCTGCAGCACACGATTGATGGGCACCACGTCGTCCAGGAAGCTGAACGCCTCGTAGAAGCTCCAGCGTGTGCCCGCGCCCTCGCCCTCCACGGCCAGAGCCTCGCGCTGCCGCTCCCGTCTATAGTACTTGATGTAGTCCGTGAGCTTGCGATGCAGCATTTGCCAGCTGAAGCGTCTGCCAGCTGCAGTTCCAGTTGCAGTTCCAGTTCCAGGATCAGCTCCAGTTCCAGCTCCTCCGCCCACGGCATTCAACTGCGCCGCTATGCTGTGCCAGGCCTGGCGTCGCAGCTTCCTTGAGTGATAGTCCAGATGATTGGGATCCCAGAGATTGGGATGCTGGCGGTAGAGCTCGATGAGCTTGTGCGTCAGCTCCACGCTGAGACGCATGCGCGGCTGCTGCGAGGACGAGTTGGGACTCTCCTCGGAGGAGGTCTCCGTTAGTTCCTCGCGCACATAGTCGGCAGCGGCTAGGCTGGGCATGCTCAGCTCCAGCTCCAGTGCCTGATCCGCTGGCTGCTGCTGCACTTGCTCCATTTCCAGTTCCAATGGCTCCGGCTCTTTTTCCTTTGCCAGCTGCTGCTGCTGCTCCTGTTCCATTGCCGTTGCTGTTGCCGTTTCCGCTTCCTGCTGCGCCTCCTTTAGCGGCTGCTCCTCGCAGCTGCCCTGGACGTGCGCCTGATGGCTGACCAGATTCTCGAAGATCTTGCCGCAGGCCGCGCACACATAGGGATCGATGTGCTTGTGCAGGAACTCCATTTCTGCATAGTGCTCGAAGGTGGACACGAACTCCGCCTGCGTGCCCTCGACGATGCTGTGCAGATACCGGATCTTCTCCAGCCGGTAGCGCTTGCGCAGCGACAGCAGCCGGCGCTGCATGGCCATCCCGGACAGCCGCACGCCGCACATGCGCAGCGCGAGTTGCAGTCCGCGATGCGCCTCGTGCCGCTTTCGCACGGTCTCTGTGCACCGCAGCCTCTTATGGGCGTTGTGCCACAGGATGGGGTAGTGCTCATAGATCTCCAGCAGCTTGCGGTTCTCGTGCGCAATGTGCTCCTGCCGATTGAGCAGCGACTGCTGCTCGCACAGGAAGCGCAGCTGATCGTAGTGCACGAACTTGGCACAATCCTCCAGCTCGCCCTCGGCGGCCAGGCGTTCGCGCTGCTTCAGGAATCGCTGGCACAGCGTCGAGATCCGTATCCGCACGTCCGTCACTGTGAAGGGTCGGCCGCAATGCGCACTCCATGCATCGGTTATCTGATGCCACGATTCCCGGCCGCGATCCACGTCACGGAACTCCGGATGCGATTGGTCCCAGAGGCGGGGATGCGCCTGATAGAGTTCGATCAGCTGCTTCACGTGCTGGCTCGTCAGCTTCGGTGGCTCCGCAAGGGGAAGGGCGGGCTGTCGGAGAGAGGGAGAGAGCGTGAGAGAGGGTTGTTAGTAGAGCGAGAGAGAGAGAGGGCGCGAAAGGTGTGACACTCGGATAGCTACTTTATGAAACTCTTATAGCTAAACCAAAAGAGAATTCGTGAACCGGTTCATAATTGAATCGCTAAACCATAATTGAATTTGTCAACCGGTTCATAATTGAATGGGTTCACAAATTCTCTTTTGGTGGAGAGAGAGAGAGACACTAGAATTGATACTTTGAGAAACTCTTCTAGCTAAACCAAAAGAGAATTTGTGAACCGGTTCATAATTGAACATGAACTTTGATTAAAATCCAATTATAATAAGCTAAAATGAAGCTAAAGTAATTTAGCAAAAAAAAAACCAAACTCTAATCTTAAACGAACCAAGCCGAACCGAATCGAATCAAACCAAATCGAATCGAAACACACGTTGTACTTGTTTTCCTTCCGGCTCGATATGATCGTTTGCTTTAAGGCAACCAAATATCTTTTTCCTCCGACGATAAAGCTATTCCTATCTAAGCCCAGCCAATAAACTTCGAACCAGTGCATTGCTTTTAGTGTGTTTTTAACGATATACAGCTTGATTCAGATTGCCTGTCAGTTTGGGTTTTAGCTTGTCTTTCAGCTTGGCTTTTGGCTTGGCCTTTAGCTTGTTTTTCAGCTTGATTTAGCTTGACTTTTAGCTTGGGTTATAACCTCGGATTTCAGCTTGGCTTTTAGCTTGTTTTTTTTAGCGTGTCTTTTAGCTTGGTTCAGCTTGTCTTTTAGATTGTCTTTCAACTTGTTTTTCAGCTTGGTTTTCCGGCTTGGCTTTCAGCTTGTCTATTTTATGGTCAACTGGTTTCGATTAATGGTAAAAGATTTCATTGAAGTCTAATAAAAATTTCTCTATAATTCTTTGCCGGCTTTTTATGCTCTTGAAGATAAATGGCTTAAATCAGGTATTTGTTTTTTTTTTTTTTTTTTTAGTATAAATATTTCTTAGAATTCTAATTGGGTTGGATTGATGTACTGCGTATACTTGAAGTATTTCGGGTTGTAAAAAGTATTTAAATTCTTGATTTTTTATTTGTTCTTTTCTATTTCAGGTTTATGGGTAGTTATATTCCTGTCTTTGACAAGATAACCATGGAAGAATGCTATGAGATCAGATAAGGATAGAAGACAACAAAATAAAATATTTTTTGCAACGGTAACTAGTGAGGATTATCTATCACCAGATTTTCATGAATAACTAAATGATTTTAAAGAAAAATAATTATTTAATTTTGTAATTATAACTATAATATCTAATCTCTTCCCATAACTATGTTAGAACTATATTATTATATTCCTATCTATATCACGCTCAATATCTCTACTCACATTGTGATCGATCAGCTGTTGCTGTTGCTGCTGCGTCTG
Source organism: Drosophila meridionalis (assembly GCA_035045145.1). Classification (NCBI taxonomy): domain Eukaryota; kingdom Metazoa; phylum Arthropoda; class Insecta; order Diptera; family Drosophilidae; genus Drosophila; species Drosophila meridionalis. The sequence continues at coordinate 2,985,228 of JAWNPG010000009.1, read as the reverse complement.
CGTCGGCTGAGCGGTGTCCAGTGCGTTCAGCTCTTGGACCAGTTGCTGCTTGAGTTCATTGACCTCCTCGCCTCCGCTTGACTGCTCGGCCAAGACCTCCAGCATAAGCTCGTCGACCGGCGCCTGCTCCCAGTCTGAGTGCCAGAGCTCCATATGCTCGGCGAACTCGTCCAGGGCGCACAGTGGTCGCTCCTCGCACAGCTCGCACTCGATGCCGTAGAGCTCGCCGGCGCAGTTCCAGGTGTAGACTGTGCCGCATCTCTGACGCGGCTCCTCGGCTGCAGCGGCAGCTGCAACCACAGCCACTGATGGAGTCATTGGTTGCTGGCCCCAATTCCGATTGTTATGGCTGTTACCTATGTAGTTCTTATTGTTGTTGTTATTGTTATTGCTGCTGTTGTTGGCCAACTAAATTTACTGTCACTTTTTAAGCCCGCTTGCGATTCGGCGCACTTGTTGCTTAGCGTTTGCGACTGCGCAGCTTCTTCGCCTCTGACTATGTGAAAAATGACAACAGCCAAAGAGCCAAAGAGCCAAAGAGCTAAAGAGCTAAAGACTCGGGCCAACAAACCCGTTGCGAGCCATCTCGCGCGCACACACACACACACGCAGACAGCGTCGTGCATGCCATTCTTTGTCGCTGGGGCAACAATGTACATATGTATTCACACAACACACTCACACATACACATATGTAAAATAAAATTACAAACTTGGCTTTTGGTTTTGGTTCGCTTTGCTTTTGTTGTTTGCTTTGCTTTGCGTTTTCTCTTTGCTAGTGTCGCTTGTCTCTATGTGTGTGTGTGAGTGCTCGCGGACAGCAGGTAAATGTTAACGGGCGAGCGAGTACATGGCTGCTCGACTGCCAAATGCCCTGTGGATGTGCATTAAAATCTGTATGTGCCAAAACAAATAAGCGATATATGCTTAGTGCATCTCTAGCTTTTTCAAGTGTATCGATATATATATCGATAGTTTTGAAGAGCCAACTGATCTAAGCAATAGTTGTAGAATTTATAAATTTAAACATATTGTATATCATAATTTATATTTATGACAAGCATTTGTCAGTGTAGCATACCCGACTGCACACTTGCTTAGTAACTGCAGGGTATTGGAGAAAAACGTAAACATGACAACACAACAGCTGAGAGGCAGAGTCTAAACAATTGAAGCCACTTTGCGGCTGCGCGCATTGCTCACATATGTATATACACATTCTTGTGTGTGGGTGTGCATGTGCCTTGGGAACCGGAGCAGCAATTTACATTTACATATATTAACAAATCTCATTGTTGCTGGCCGATTGTTTGTTAGCTAAGCGCGTTTTTTGATTCCTTCTTGTGTGTCCCATTCCGAAATGTCATTGCAATGAGGGAAGGGGTGTGTGTGGACCAGGGCTGGCAAGCACTGACAGCGCAATATTTATTGTCTTGTTATCTGTATATTTATGTACGAATGTTTAACAGAAGAATGTTAATTAACTTAAGCAAAGAACTTATAACCGGTTTGCATTGCTAAAACGTAACAAAATTATTTAAAATTGCCCAGTCATCGAGCAAAAGGACAGTGTCACGCCCTGGTCATTGACAATGAGGACACTTCAAATAGGAATGGGCACGCGCATACACACGCACACATGCAATCGACGTATAGATGTGTGTGTAAGAGGCAATTGTAACCGGTAAACTTAACGAAGCACTTTAGATTCTTGAGCGCTGTCACCTGCTCTCTCTCACTCTCTCTCGTTCTCTTTATGTTTTTGCTCAAACAGAAGCAGGTCCAATTGCCCAATGCAAGATGTTCATATGTGTGTATGTGTGGACTTAACGAAACACACAACATTCTTGAATGTTCTCATTCTCTCTCTCTCTCTCTCTCTCTCCCGCTCTGTTTATGGTCGACCAGTTACACTCCCAGTTGTAACATTTTGACGTCACGATCGCAGCTGGTGAGCAATGCATGAAAAGGTGGTGCGTTTTAGAAGTGATACGAGTTTTCCCATGCGGAAATGCAGAATTTGTTTGTAAATAATAAAACCAGTTATGAATACATTTGGGATCCAAATAAGGGCTATGATTTCGCATTGGTTCCGTTGTACGACTATAATTAAAATTATCATTTTCGCCACTGGGGAGCGGTTCCATTGAGCTCCGAAAACCAGACCTCGAGACAAATTGCATGAAAATGGAAACTGTGCGCGCGTGCAATGGCAATAAAATGCTTTGGGGGCCAAACTGTACGGAAAAACTGCAACAGGGCAAAACAATGACAAAAAAAAAAAAAAAAAAAAAAAAATAAAATAAAAAAAAAAAATGCAATGGGAAAATAATGACAGGAAAATGAGATCGATTTAAGTCGAATGCTGCATGCTCTTTGAAGCATATAATTAAAGATAAGCTAAAAGAATTTTAATTCATATTGATAATATTTAATAAAATTTTTTGTTGAGTAAACTGTAATAAATACGTGAATAGTTTTAGTTTCTTTATAGAGAGAAATTGCTTGGAGCATATTTTTCATAGAGTATATTCATTTATTAAAGCGTCTACACTGGGAGAAAAATATATGTTGGAAGATTGACTGAAGATTACTAAAGAAATATTACAGAATTGTTATTTTTGGTTTCATTCTTCAAATATCAAACGTAACGTAAAAAATTATATTTATTATTTAAAATAAATTAAATATCTATATATACAACATATTTACAAATCATAAATTTTTTTTTAAAATAAAGTTTTAAAAAAAAGTTTTAGATGGAAAAAGTGGTATTTTTTTACCTTAGGAAACAATAAAATATTATAAATATGTATTCAAAATTTTTTCTTTTATTTTTAAAGAATTTTTTTTGTATTATAGATCTCAAAAATATATATTTTATCAATAAAAAAACTCAAACAATATTGTTTTAAAATTTAAAAAAAAAATATTGAATTTTGTTTATGTTTTTTTCAGTGCCAAAAAATTCTAAATATTATATATAATTTTCTTATCAATTAAAAACATTATAATAATAATAGATTTACTTTAGACTTTAAGCGCTGCATTTGATTCTCTCAGTGTAGAGACTGAAGCGAAGTTTAAGGGAATATTCAGTGTAAGCGCAAGATAAACACGACCCAAGGGAGCTTTGGCTGCAACTTTCGCGCTGTCAACTGATTGTGTGTGTGTGTATGTGTGTATTGTTGTTGTTGTTTTGTGTCTGTGTGTGTCTTTGTATGTGTAAATAAACAAAACGCATGTGGCAAACGTACACACACACACATTAGCCGCTGGCCATGTTTAAAAGCATGAAACATGGCACTGCAGCTGGCCTTGTCCAACACACACACAGACACACTCACAGACACACAACAACAACAACACACACACACACATACACATTACGCACACTTGCAAACACAGCTGGCAGACACGTTGACTTTCCGCCGTATTCACAGAAAAGTTGATCCTTTGCAAAAGCGTGTGTCCAAAAAGTACCTTTCCCCTCCCCCCCCCGGTCCTGCTCCTGCTGCGCCCAATGGGCTTTCCATATGACGTCATGTGTCCCCATCAGAAACTGTAATTCCGGCAAATAAAACGGAAAATGCAAACAAAAGCCAACAAAATGATGAAGTGCAAGCGAAATATTACCAACGAAAAAAAAAACCAGAAAAAATATATATGTTTATATATGTATATATATCATATAACACACGTACATATACATACATATATCACGTATAAACAAATTGTTTGTGAAGTAAAACCGCAGTAGAAAAAAAGGAAAAGAAAAATAGCACTGCAACAGGAAGAGAACGTGTGGGCGTTAGGCGGGGTCAACTGAAAAATACGGTTACGTTACTAGAAATATTTATTATATACATATGTATATACAGATATACATATATGTATGTATTTCTACGTTCTTTTCTTTTCTAACTTTAATCATTTATTTTTTGCATTGCTTTCCGTTTGAAATCTGAAAATCTGTGTAATTTGCCACGCCCCCTTTCTTGTGACTTACAGCTAACTGTATAATTAGTCTTTGTTCAACTGATGACAACAAAAAGGGGCGAAAAACAAGGCAAAATTAATGGGATTGACAAGCGATTTGAGCTCCGGACAATAATTATGAACGACGTGATGTATACCCTTTAAGCCAGAAAAAATACATAAATATATATATATACAACATACATATATCTGAATCTCATGATATGTATTCTTATGTTTTTTCTAACTTTATTACTGTTATTTCTATGTTGGATTTTTTTTCGTGAAAATTTTTTAATAATTGGAGATATATCTTATGTGTTTAATATAAATTAGTCAATGTGTATAATATAATAAAATATAGCAATACATATCCCTCAAACCAATACCAAATCTGCATGCTCCATCTGACATATAGATCGAGTTCCTTGGGGCTCTCAGCCAGTGTGGGCCTAGCTGTAGCTCAAGGATATATGCCTTACTGTGTGTCTATGGTAAACCGATCAGTTAAGAGCTGTTTGCCACAGTTGCCAACATTTGCGGAACTTAATGTGTCCATATTTCAAACTTTTTTTTCGCACTTTTTTTGTTGGCTTCTTTTTTCTACAGGGTATAAAAAATGGCTTGAACTTTTGCCAAAAAAAAAAGAGTTTTCTGGCAAATTGTGACGCCTGGTTGTATGTGGAGGTTGTTGTTTTTACTTTTGTATCTTTTGGACAGCAAACCATGAAGCTGCCAGCAAAAGATCCAATCCCCTCTCCCCACCTCTGCCTCTTTCGCTTGCTCACGACACTACAATGGCGCTGCTTGCCGCAATATATGGCCGCACATTATTCAAAGGACTTGCTTTCGTATTGTTGCTATTGTTGCTGCTGTTGTCGCACATTGCGCTTGGTAAAACAAGCGCGAAAACATAATGAGCATATAAATAGACAAACAATCACCGGCAAACAAGCAGCAACAACAACAACGGCAACAACAACAAATAGCAAACAACCGTCCAGACAGCGGCCCGCAGCAACAACAGCAGCTTTACCATAGCTACAACAACAATAACAATAACAGCCGCCATTTGCTACGTGCGCCTACCAGTCGCTCTATCTCTCTCTCTTTTACTCTTTCCCTGCCGCCATCAACCAACCAAAAAAACCACACGCTGCAATCATTCAACGATTGCAGCCATTTCACCACAGTTCAGCTCACCACTGTCGTGTTGAATTGCCCTCGGCTTTTGCACAGCAGCGCGGTTCGTGTCCTATTCAGTAGGCAGGCAGCGCAGCTGCTGAGGATATCATGCTGTGTAGGAGTATGCTGCTTTTTTTTTTTTTGCTCTGTCAATATTTAAAAATTTTGTTTTGAAAATGATACAGAATATTTTTTTGACATTTTATAAATAAAATATAATTTGATTTTTTTTCCTTTTAAAATTTAAAGTCTTTGAATTTTACAATTCCTTTAATTTCAAAAATAGTATAAAAAATCTTTTAAAAAAACTAATTTCAAAGATTAAAATTAAAAAAATTATATAAGTTTTGACTCAACAAATTCTCTGATCTCTTAATCTTATTCGTAAAAAAGTCATTATTATGTAAAAACACAATTTCAATAACCTATCTATCTTTATATCTATTTTATTTTAAATTTCTAACTTCAACCGCTCTAAAAATTTAATACTCAAAATGTTTCGTTTCGCAACATTTGACGTGTTAAGAAATTAACATGTTGTAATTGTGTCCGATCCATCAATTTTTCAATATCCGACAAAAACTCTGCGAATATTTGCTAGATATTCGCAGTTTGTTTAAATAATTCATATAAAAAACCTCAACAAATAAATCTTCGATGTTCAATGCAAATGCTGCAAAAAATGTGGGAAAATATATACATATATATATTTATTTATGTATATGATGGGGCACGAAAAAGGAAGGTAAAAATAACAGAATTACAAATGGCAGACAAAAGCAATTAAAGCGCAGATCGAATGAAGCTACGAATTTCATATAGAAATCGGAACATTTAAATGTTCGAATGCCGGTGAATACCCTTTGTCAGAAGGCTATTATGATGGGAACGGGTATATTGACAGACAAAAAGATGGAGAATAAACCGTTACTTAAGCATTGCTCGGCTAACATATGACTCATATGACCTATGTTAACACAGCTTTCAGTCGAATAATATAGTTCAATTTTGATACAACTAACTTGAAATTATATGAATTCGACAGGGACTAACCTATGTGAACTCAGCTGTTAGCAGACTTTCACAGCCTAAATTTGGTCAAATTTCCTCTTATAGATTTAACTTTTATATAACTTGACTTTTTAAGAATTATACAAGCATACATATCTAAGATAGTCTATACGAACTCAGCTCTCAGCAGAGTTATGCTATTCATATTAAGTAAAACTAATCTTTATCTATATATGTATATAACTGATATAGATCGGTCAACCATATCACACAAAATATATCGGTAAGCTATATCATGTATTACTCATATGATCGATGGCCCAAAAGATCAGTTCACTCCTAAGAAACTTTTCAATTGAATCAGATTTTTGCTAAAGTATTTAGGCAAATTTCTCTCTAGATTCTGTATGATTTAGACTTTTGATATAAAGGACCTTTTGTGGAGAGTTATTTTCTCACATCGTAATCAATAAATTGCTGCAAGTATTTGCTAGAGTTTTTTGTATTAGCGCATCCAGTATTCGTTTTGGTTTCCTTTCATATGCTTTCGCTTACATTTACGTTTTTTATTTACTTTTATTTCATTTTTTGTATTTGTTGTTTTTATTTCGAGCAGACGTCGCGCTCATTGCAGCTGTAAATCGAATTTGGACACGCTTAGATAACTTTTAGATTTATTTATTTAACAATTTATACGGCAAGCCGCGCAATTTATTATTTGAATATATAGAGTATACATATATATATATATATATATATATATATATATATATATATATATATATATATATATATATATATATATATATATATATATATATATATATATATATATATATATATATATATATACGTATATATATATTTGTTTAATTTAATTTAAAAGCTTTTGTGGCTTAGCTTTAATTTTAGCCAACTTTTTTTAAGCTTTCAAAATGTATGGAAAATTAGTATAGCTAAAGATTAGGTAAATTGTTTTATCAATATATTCATGAATAAAGAGAAACCCCGAAATGTATTCCATATTCTACTCTATTAAGCTTCCTTCAACTCAATGTTAAGAGATTTGAGAATTTGGTATATAACCATCTATATAAGCTGACAGAGATATAGGCCATTTAGCACTCGAACCGTTTTATGTTATATGTGCAAAAATCGTTTAAAACAAATTTATTCTATTTATGAATTTGGAACAGTTTCTGCACATTCAATTTACTTGAACTGCTCCACCTCATGCACAGATCAAAGTTGCTTGTAAATTCTCTCTATACGTAGATACATATATCTATTTATTAAAAAAACACGCTGAAGCGCACATTCCGCTGAATTTAATATAAAAGTGAAAAGCGTTTATTTGCAGTGAATGTATTGAAAAGCAACTTTCAGGCACGCCATAACGATGCTCTGCCTTTTCTCCCCAACGAAAATGAAGACAACGGACAGCACAGAATGTGAATATCGCATGCAACCCGACTGCCTGATACCCGTTCATGTTTTAATAACTATTTAATTTCGTATAATATCAAATTTTTTTTAACTCACTAACGATATACTTATACTATACTTTTTCTAATTATACTTTTCATATATTCAACTTATACTGTATGAATGGAATGAGTTTAGTTTTCTTGTACTAAGCTTATAAAACACTGCTGGGATCTACTTATATACTTTTACTTTTACTTTTACTTTCTTGCATTCTACTTATACATAATTTATCCTCTAGCTATACTCAACTTTTACTCTAGTTATACAAGTTCTATATTCAATTTATACTCTATTTATAATTATATTTATGTTATACTTATATTCTATTTAAAGTTTTTTTTGTACACTACTTATACTCTATTTCTTCTCTACTTATATACTTCTTGTAGTTTTCTTGCAATCTACTTATACTGAATTTATACTATGCCTATAATCAACTCTACTTATACTCCATTTATATACTTTTTATTGTCTTCTTATACTCGACTTTCGCTGTAGTTGTACTATATACATACTCTCCTTATATTCTGTATTTTACCTATACTCCTCTTATACTCTACTCATTCTTCAATATTAGACTTATTCAGAGCATACGCACGTGTGTCTCTAGTCTCTCCAACAACCAGCCACATTTACAGCTCACTAAACATGCCATTCATTGCAACCAATATACTCACCTTCAAGCTATGGGCGAGCATTTAAAGAGCAAACACTTGACCAGTTTATCTGCAACTGCACACGCTGCAGCCACGTCTTCATGTTCCCTTCGACTCTCAGCGCCGCACTGAGTTCCCGTGGAGCACCTTCCTTTTCGTATACTCCGCTGCCTCTGTATGTGTGTGTGTGTGTGTATCTTACATTTTCATTAAGTTGAAAATAACAACGAAAAGTTTTTGGTTGCTGCTCTATACATAAACATTAGCCAGCTCTTGTTGCAAGGATACATATTTTTTGATATGCCATGTCCAGCTGTGCAGTTACCCAATGCCTCTACTCTCTCCCTCTCTCTCTTTCTCTCTCTCTCTCCCTCTGCTGTCGCTACGAAGCGTAACGTGCAATTTTTATTGTTATAGCCGAACTTGCTGCATGTCATGCTGCCTAGACACTGTTGTTAACTTTTGGTTGCTTTTGTGGCCGCCACGCCCCCATCTTTCGCTGACCAAAACGCCCCAGCCGCCCACATGGTGCGCGTTGTCCAGCTTTGTCCGCTTTGCAGTTTTTCGCATTTGAAGTTTTTTGGCTGCATAAGTTTTTACCTTTGCATGAAGTTGGGCTGGGCATGATGACTATGACATGGCATGGGTAATATAATATAGAAGATATATATATATATATACTCTTAAAAGGAATATATTGTAATAAGAGGTTTGTCACATATCGTTTAGTTATATCAACTATATAATATATAATATTGTATTATAATATTGTAATATTAAAGATATACAAATCCCTTCAGTTATTCATAATATTCCAACCAATTTTCACTCTCTTTACACTATAACCCCCAATATCATATCAGTTCCGATCTACCATATGCTTGTTTGATCTTCTATCTCTTCCCACTCTGTTAGAGCATTGCAGCTTCGTTGTGCTTGCATTGTTGTCTCTATTTGTTTGTGTGTGTTTGTTGTTTTCTTTTTCCCGCCACGCCCATTGTCGCCTAAGTTCCATTCAGCAACTGACGCCCCCGCCACGCCCACTACCCACTGTGCCTGATGCGAGCGTCAAAATGTTTGGCTGGCAAGTTTTTTGTCTTTTTGCGTTTGTTCTTTCTTTTTGTTCGTGACTATTGCAAAAGTATTTTTGGTCAAATTAAAAAACATTTTACAATTGCAACTTGCGTGCGAATGTGTGTATGACTGTGTGCGTGTGTGTGAGTGTGTGTTGTATGGCAACTTTCGCTGGTGACTTGGCAAAAAGTTGGCCATGTCTTGGCCAAAACGTTTGCCACTTGGCATTAGCCAAAAGAAGCCCCCAGCTGCAGTTAGCTACAACTCTCTCTCCTTCTCTCTCTCTCTTTCTCTTTTTCTCTCTTGCTCTCACTTAGCTCATTCGCAGTTATTGTTGTCGCCTACTACAACTATTGTTGCATTGTTTCTATATGATATACACTACAATTTGCGGCATGTTGTGCTTGAAGACATAATTTAAAATTAAAAAAAAATAAATAAAAATATTTATAAATGTTTAGCAGAAATTACTAAATTTTGAATAAAATGGCAAATCTGGCTAAATATATTAAAATTCAAAAATAATCGATAACTTGAATATATATTGCACTATAATTATCGAAAATAGTATCAGGCTTGTTTGATCAGCCTACTGATGCAGTCGTTCACAGTTACATACATATATATGGTATATCTATACATATATATTACATTGCACAACAGCTCCATTACTTTTCCTAGGGTATCCCAACTTCAATACTTCCATTTATTTTCTTTTGCCATTTTATTTTCTTTATTTCTTTTGCCGCACTTTTTGATAGTCCAAAGTTTTGCGCAACTTAAGTGTGGCTGCCACGCCCTCTAACGCCCACTCGCACTCGTTCGGCTGCTGAGGTGCTTGGGCCAACGGCTTTGGTAATTAGTTAGCTACTAACTGTTGGCCAAGTTGAGCGCGCCCACTGTCGCATATACCCCATGGCTGGCGCGCAGTAAAAACTAATGCAAATTGCTTGGCGAGCGAAAAGTTTGCTGAGGCGAAAGTCTTTAATATTTGGATTTCAGCTCATTTAACTTGCGTCTAAGTGCGTAAATCATTTGAGGGCTCTCTGTGGTGCTTTTTGCGTGGCATCTTCTAGTCGACCCGCTGGCAGAACGAAAAAGTTTCCTTTTCGTATTTTATTTTTAGCTTTAGCTTTACTTGACAGGCCGCTAAGCAGTTCATCTCAATTAATTTAAGTGGAAAGTGTTTTGTGTTGTTAGTTGAAGCGGATTTGGGTTTTCGATGTAATCATGTCGAGGCGCGTGAATGATAATGATGATGATGATGTACCTTCAGCGCTGATTGACGACGCTGCAATTCTGATGAAAAATGTTTCAATCTTTGAGTCATACTTATTCGGATTCCATTTAATTTAGGAATTTGGATTTTAATCTTGATTGACTGATTGATGATTAATGTACAGTTTGATATAGAAAAAGAAATGATACATAACTTATTCAGATTTCATTTAATTTAGGAACTTATTGTATGTCAAATTTTTGATGACTGATTGATGATTCATTCACAGTTTCATATAGAAGAAGAAATTATTCATAACCTTTGTGAACCTTTGATTACTGAACTTTTGATTGACTGACTGATGTTGGATGTACAGCTTGAAATGAAAAAGCAGAGTAGAGACATAGCTGAAGCTAATTGTGAAATGTTAATGGGAACAGACATTCGTCTGTGTCTTAATTGATGTAGGTCGTAGACTCTACACTCTAGAACTCAATATATGTACGAGTATATCTTCTATCTCATGCATTATTATATTTGAGCTGCCAACTGTAAAGACAGAGCATTTCACAGAAATAAGCTAAGCATTGTTGAAATTTGCTAACGCAAAGTGAGGGCGACTATAAGCTACCCTGTAAACTAAGGCGGAGTTGTTGTTAAATATATATTTATATGTATATATATTTATATTTGAATTTCAAAAACTTTTTGATTTATTAAGAAAAAAAGTAAGTCGATTTAAATCGAATTGTTAAAACTATCAATAACTTAGGACAATGAAATTTTGGAACCCTGAAGGGAAGGAAATGGATAGAGATAGGATAAGCATTTAATAATTTCATTAACTTTGGTTGTGCCGCAAGCGTATGTCTAGATATTCAATTCCGCTAAGGACATATAGTGTATAGGATTGATATGCTTGGAGAAATGCAAAAATTTCTTAAATATTAATATCAAATCTGAAGTCGAATAGACCATACTATATAACACATACTCCAAACGAACTGCAACTCTCATCTATTTTCGAGCAAAGCAATATGCCCCATTTGCGAAGCGGATTACAGGGCACAATCAACTTGCCATCGCGCACTATATCACGCACTCAATGCCGATTAAGTAATTAACTCGAATGCGAACTCGAATGCGAACAAGCTGGCAACAACAATTGCAGCCACAAATTGCAGTTGGCAGCGTGAGTTGGGCGGTGGGCGTGGCATAGATGACATATAATGAGTGCTACCTAGAAGCCAGAGGGGTCTATGGCCAAACGTTGTCATTGGATTTCCGGTCAATAATAAGAAATAATTCATTTGCTTGGACAATTTTGTCAACGGCCAAGGCAGGCGAAGCCAATCAAGCGTGACGTTGGATGGATGGGTGTGTGGGTGGATGGGTGGATGGGTGCGAGGGAGGGCTTGTGAATGGGCGTAATAAACGGAACTGCAAATGCAATTGAGGAGCACTTCAAATGCAGCCATTGCAATAGCAACAACAGCAGCAGCGGCAGGCAACAGCAGTGCGCACTTTATTAACGCAATTTCCGTTTCCGCTACGACTCAAGTGGGCATCAATGTGGGTTGGCTGGCTGTTATAACTACTGACTCTCTCCCTCTCTCTCTCTCTCTGTCTCTCTCTCTCTCTCTTGCTCTGGGGTGCTGTGAGTCAACTGCTGTTGGCAGCGATAAGACGCTGCAACTAATAATCGTAATAATAAGCGTGACAAAATGGCGGCAACAGCGCCTGCCGCAATATCTTCGCATAATTGTAACGTCTTCTTCTTCTTCTCCTTCTCTCTCTCTTTTTTTATTTGCACTTTCTCATTCTCTCTTTCGCTCCCTCTGCCCATTAGCATTTGCTGCTATCTGTGCGGCATTCGCTGGTTTCTTTTACCTAATTGCCTGACGCTTTTGGTTTTCAAAAAAGTGTTGCCTGCTTTCAGGCGCAATTTAATTTTATTCTCTTTTCGCTCCCATTTTAGAGATTTGTTTAGCTCGTTCGCATTCGAAGCGGGGGTTGCCAGACAGCTAAGCAACTCAATTAATTAGCTGCGAGCAGATCATAAAAATCTGTTAAAGCTAGATTTGCAGTCGTCTATGCTGAATGAATTGCAGAGATTTTTCGGCTAGTTTATTTTAGTTTTTATATTGAATTAGAATTTTTACGTATATAATTTTTGTAATTTCAGTTCACAACAATTTGTAAAACTAAAAGGAGTGAAACCAATAAAATAAAATAAAAATAAAATATAGATATAGCTATCTTTTCATATATCTTGTAGGCTGTCTGTCTGTCATATATCGATCTCTCGAAGTTTATATCTGTACTATGAAATTGTATAGGATATCTGTGGGAGAACAGTTCTTGCTCAAGTCTCAATATATATAGATTTTCATGCACCATAGCTTACCAACACTTTTTCATTATATTTGTACCATTTTCCATTTCGATAAATATCGATTTTGTTTGCTTTAAGCAAATGGCAAACATTTTATTGTGCTAAAATTGTACGTGTCAGGCGATTCATTTTGATTAATTTCAATTATCAAATAGTTACCGTGTAAGCTGTCACTGTGCCTGTCCCTTAAATGAGTTGTCCCAAATACACACACACACACATACACTCATACAGACACACACCCACACACACTAACGAATTAGCCTGCCAAATGTTGTGCATTACTTTTTTTTTATAATTTTTGTATTCTGCATAAAATGCTAAAAGTTTTGTCATTAAGCCCTTTTAATAATGAATTATAGAGTCACATTACAGTCGCACACACACACATACACACAGGCACAGACACATTTGTGAGTGTGTTGACCCGAGGCACACACGCACACACTCACACATGCTTGCATTTGCTGTGCCCAAACTTTATTATTACAAAATGTTGTGGCCCAACATTGTGCCGAAGCGCCTCTTTGCTCCATCTGCAGCTCCATTAGGTACCTCCCCTCCCCCGCAGCCGCCCCACCCCTTTTCCCCTCCCCCCGCCCATTGTCCTTTGGGTTGTCACCATCATGTGCTCTCCATGGAAATTATATTTATTACATAATTATGCACAGGCCATGATAATGTCAGCGCAATTTACGAGTTTTTATGCCTAAAATACCCTTTGAAAGTGATCTAACAATTGAAGTTATATGGAACTTGTGCGTAGGTATGTAACGGGTATATGTAGGGTATATGATTGAGTGATCATGAGCATCTCAAATATAGTCTTTAACCTAATAAAGACTTGATACAGGGTATCTACTGTGGTCCCTATGTTCACTGTGTGTAGGTATATATCAGGTTTACATAGAGTATATATGTATGTAGAGATGATTGACATTATGCGAGTGCCATCATTAAGTTAATAGAGTCTTGGTATAGGGTATCTACTAGTCGATCACTTTTGGTTTTTTGGCAATTTTCTATAGTGTTATATGATAAAAGTTTCAATTAGTTGTTTTTTATCCATGCATAAGCCTATAGCTATTGAAGACACAGTATAGGGTATATACTGTTCCATCAGATTCGAGTCAAGTACTTCTTATTGTTATATAGAATAAGATGCAGACTAGTATGTTTTGTCTTTGGCATAGCTCAAAGCTCTAATGGATTTTTAAAGGGTATCTACTCGTCGTGCACTCCCGGCTGTTCTGTTGTCAAATGTCGCTGGATTAGTTTAAATGGTCCACTTAATTTTTAGTTACAGTTGTCTATGCTTTTGCTTCTACGGCGTTTTGAATTTAATGCAGGGTATCCACTAGTCGAATAGGCTTGAAAAACTGCAGTCTCTCGGCATATTTTAGACAATCGAATGGATTAAGCTCTATCCATTCAATTGTCTAATAAGTGATAGTTAAACTTATATAGGGTACCTTCTAGTCGAGCATTATCGAGAATATAACACGTCTGTCCTGCGTATGCAACATCTCCCGACTTTGCACTTTGAAGTTTTCTATTGTTTGGTACATAGGGGTATGCCCTACGATATCTATAAGTTGATCAGAGATCTTTAAGATGTTTGATTTTGCAGACTATAGCTCAGAATGTATAGGGTATATATAGTCTAGTACTCTTGATTTGTCTTTTCTACTGTCTTCTTTCATTGTATTTGCCTTTTAGATTTTAAACTTTTGCTCTGCACTCAACTTTTCACTTTATACGGTATCTTCCAGTCTAACACACTATATTTGAGCTGCTCACTTCCAGCTTTTGTCTTTAGTTCTTGTCGCTGCCTTTGGTTCGGCTCACAGCTCATCAGCCGTTACGCATACGCCGCTTGTGCCGCTAAATACTGCAATCCTTGGCTCCGCTTCAGCTGGGCGTTGGGTGTCATACGTGGGCGTGGCATGGCGTGGCGTGGCGTGGCATTTGGTGGCTTCGTCTGCCAGGCAGCGGACCATTTGATGGCATTTGCTGTGCTCTGCTGCCTTCTGCCATGCGAAAACATTTGACGAGAGGTTCATTTGCCTGCCAGCTGCGAGCAGCAAGTTGCCAACTGCTGTAGCAACTGTTGCAACAGTGTCAGCAACAGCAGCAGCAGCAGTTGCAGTTGCTGCAACTGCCACACTTTGTATGCACTTCATTTGTAACGCAGCGCATTCTGGCAACAACTTTTTGTCAGTTGATGGCCAAAGCCGGAGCAAAAGCCTCGACGGCAACTGCAATGGCAACAGTTGCACAAGCAGCAACTGCAGCAGCAACAATTGCAACTGTAACTGAAACTGAAACTGCAATTGCCGCTAGCATTTCTTTGTGTTGCTTTTGCCAATTATTGAATGTCATGCTAAGCTGATGGTTTAGCGACTTTGTCCTTTTTGAATCAGAGTTGATAAATAGTGCATCAAAATTATCGATATTTCGATCTACTGGGAGATTTCTAGATTTCTGCTGCGGCTGATCTCTATAGAGTATAGAGAATGTAGAGTATATAGAGTAAATAGAGTATATAGAGTATATGGAGTATATAGAGTAATTAGTGTATATAGAGTATATATAGTACATAGAGTATATAGAGTATCAAAACTACATGAAATGAGTTCTGGGTAAAAATCTCTGCGTAACCCAGAGCCTTATCATATCATTCTATACTATTAATAAATTTGTATATGTATTATTATTGGATCCAGACAATATTCCCATTTATATTCATTTAAAAGACGCTTTAATCATTTGGGAATTATAAATCTAAATTTGCTGCAAATGATTGTAGTCTAACTTAAAGTTAGATGCAGACTTATGTCTAGCCTCTTGCTCTTATTAAAGATATGCATTTCAAGCACACACACACACACGCGCACACATACACAGACAGCAGACACACATGTGCATACACCTACTCAAACTATGATTTATGACTATTCTAAGCACACAAATTTCTATGTAGAGCCAAAAAGTATGCCACACTCACACATACACACACACACACAGGCAGAGGCAGAGGCAGGGGCAGCGGCACAGCTACATAGACACATCTATTTTATTATGCATGCATTACTTATTACATTTGCTGTCGAGCTGAAGACACGGGGAGGGAGAGAGAGAGAGAGAAGAGAGTGAGAGAGAGTGAGAAAAGGGGGGTCACGCTGCAAGCCTCTTTAGCATTTGTCATACACAAAAAGCGATGTCAGCTGTGCGAGAAAAATAAAAAATTCACACACACACACACAGACACACTCACTCACTGTGTGTGTGTATTGGTATGGTACAGTTATGCGCTCTCATTGCAATAATTGGAGTCTTTGTGCCAGCCACAAGCCCACAGCCCACAGGCAACGCCTGCTGCCCGCTTTCGGCTGTTGCATGCTGCTGTTGCACGTTGCATGCTGCTGTTGCATGCTGCATGTGGCAGGTTGTTAGGATATGCGCGGCCTTCATTCGATACGCCGTTTGTAGCTCATTTGTGGCAAGCGCAGCCGCTGGCTGAGGATCAACAAAAGAAATGCATCGCTTGTTGCATATCCACTTGCAACACGAGGCATACAGCAAGCAGCCAAATGGCAAATGGCAAATGCCAAATGGCAAATGGCAAATGGCAAATGCTGCACATTAAGCATACGCCATGCGGCACACAGACAGAGAGACAGACACAGAGACAGACACATAATGAGGCACAGGTGCAGCTCACTTTGAAAGGGCTGCAGCTGCCCCTTCGCTCCTCTGTTGCCGCCGCAACGGCCTGCTCAACGGCATTTTCGCTATTGTCAACGTGATGCGGCATGACTATGACATTAGTTTTCCATGCATCCGCAGACAAACACAATTGCCTCATGCCCCATGGCCACGTTGATATGGGCAGCAGAGACTGCGGGCTGCCATAGCACAATACAAATACAAACATTTCTATATATGTATGTATATACATGTATGTATATATATTATATGTATAACAATAGTCAAGTGCGGCGCCTCCGCAGTCATGTCTTGGCCAGCAGCTGACATCGTGTTGTGGACTGGCCAGTTCGGTTAGTTGCTATGTCCACTTGGGCCACAGCGCACTTCAAGCTGGCCAATTAAAAATAATTCAAGCAAAAATAGGTTTATTTAACAAGTTTACCAGGAACTCTTAGCAGGCACTTTAAGTGTGGCATAAACAATGATAAATCAACATTTTTTACATATTTGCTTTTTGTATACAAAATTTGGCAAATACACATACATATATGAGAAAGCAAAGCTTGCAAGACACATTTAAGTGTTTTAAATTTTACAAGCTACATTTAACAGCTTCTTTATAAGATATATTAAGAAAAATCATAGAATATTATAAAAAACAAGTAAGAGTACTCTAGTCGAGACTGCTCGACTAGGAGATACCCTGAGCCCTGTGAAACGAATGGGGCGTGGCATGCAAAATCTCCGCATGTATTAAACGAAACTTCGCTAAGTAAATAGCCTTTTATTATGTTTTCTAGTTAATGTATACAAATTATATACCTAACTATAAATTACTAAAAGCACAGCTATATTTAAACAACTCAGAGTTAGAGGGGAAGTCGAAGTAATAGTCGGGCTTGACTGACTAAAAAATACCCTTAACGCAGATATGGACTGCTAAAGTCCTTGGTATTTGTATATTACATTACATTAGAATTACTTTACATTTGCTGAATGATCATTATAATAATTAATAATATTTAAATTTAAAATATATTATATTTACATTAAATAAACATTAGAAGTGTAACTATTACATTTTCGCTTAGCATACTTAACTATTTTAATACTTACCAACAGACAGAAGAAGAGGAGAAGCTCCGCGCTGCACAGGACGACTGATGACCAGAAGATGAAGAATGCGACTGAAGCTGCGCTGCAGTAGGCTTGCCTTTATATAGGGCAGCGACAGCGCCAGCTCTACTCAAAGTCAAACTCAGCTCTAAACGCTCTCTCTGAGTCACACTTAACACTCGACCATTAGGCGACCAATCAGAGTACTTTCTGTTGCTGCTGCTGCATTATATAGTGCAGCGCCAGCTCTACTCAAAGTCAAACTCAGCTCTAGACGCTCTCTCTGAGTCCCACTTCACACTCGATCATTAGGCGACCAATCAGTGCACTTTCTGCTGCTGCTGCTGCTGCAAGAAGCAGCTCTTCTCATCTTCAGCTGCCTTTATATAGGGCAGCAAGATTTCTATCAGTTAGCGAGCAATCAGTGTATTTTCTGCTGCCTCTGCTGCATACATATGCAAACTAACAACCCTCCTAACTCTTTTTCAACTCTTCTTCTTTCTGGTCTATTGCTTAAATTTTGAAGCCTCTAGCCCAAACGATGTACAAACCAAGCCTTAACAAGTAAGAGTGCTCTAGTCGAGACTGCTCGACTAGGAGATACCCTGAGCGCTGGCTAAACCGACTCAGCTCGTCGTCCTGATCAAGAATATATATACTTTGCAGGGTCGGACACGCCTCCCTCTGCCTGTTATATACATTTAACAAAATCATTATACCCTGATTTCCCATTTTCAATGGGCTTAGGGTATAAAAATAATATATTATTGTAAATTCAACAATTATTAAATGTTTCAAAGGAATTCTTGATTGACTTCAGCTGCAATTCGACATGGCGGAATGTCCAGAACCGTAATTAACAAGTCAAAGCTCATGGCAAATGCCAGCTGCAAATTGCATGACAAAGTGTGACGTGTGCTCCACAAATAATTGAATAGAAAAATTGTTGCAAAATCTAATAAAAATCAAATTCAAATATTTGCAAATGCAGATGCGTCTCTCCCTAGCTGCTCTTCCTCTTCTACGTGCTGTTGGTGCAGCAGGAAGTTTTATGTCTGTGATGGGGCTGACAACCCATGCGGTCTGCTCAACAATTACAGCTATCTTCTCAGTGCTGTTGGGCTCGCAGGCCCTTTGTCTGTCCGTGGTGTAAGTGCAACAGCAACAGCTACAACAACAACAACAACAATATCAACAACAACAACATGAAACCACAGCACGCAGTGGGAATATGTTTCAAAGCAAACAAAACAACAAAGCGAGCGTTCACACACAAAGCAACATCAAGTGTCTAGGGCGAAGGGCAGGCAGTGACAGAGACGGAGAGAGAGAGAGAGAGAGAGAGAGAGAGAGAGAGAGAGAGAGAGAGAGAGAGTGGGAGTGAGACAGGGAGAGAGGCAGAGAGTCACTCTCAAGTGACATTCATTGTCTGTGTGCAGTTGTCATCCCTTGTTTCGCTTTTTATTTTTTATTTGTCCAAATGGGGTAGCATGATTCTGTAGTAGCATATGTAACAGGCGTAAGGCATAAGGCATAAGGCATAATGCACAAGGCACAAGGCATAAGGCATAAGGCATAAATATTACTGAAGAATATAAAACTCAAACATGAACTGGGCTGCCTCATATGTCTTTCCGCAAAGCATCCAAGTTTTCAATTATTATATTCATATTCATGAATACTTTGTATAAAAAAACATTTCACTCTGCAACAAAAAAGCACTCTGATGTTGCTGCTCACAGGTCGAGGTGGAGAACTATCGATAGTGGGCACCATCGATATTCGACGATTGTTTTTTCCGAACCATCGACAGTGACGATAGTACTAGACGACACTATCGATAGTGCCGTCCATAGTGTAGCCCGACAAACAAATTTATTTTCAACATATATAAGAAATTTATGGTTTATTTTAGCCAAAAGTTTTGATTAAGAAATAAAAGAATGTTTACATTTTGCTTCTTTCGCTCTCTCCGAAAATACAATATTTGGTCCGCCTTGCTGAAAGTTATTTCGGATTCCACGAACTTAGACTTTTAATATTTGGAAAGTCAGTTTGATTTGACCCATTTTAGGTATTATCAAATATTTATGAATAATTCATTAAACATACCCATTATTGCCGCAACATCGATAGTGCCGATAGTGCCAACGATAGTTCTCTACCTCTACTTACACGGTATAAGCTAGTCGTGCAATCTACAATCATAGTTTTATTACTATTTGCCCTTAGACCTTGCACCCACACGCTGTCCACTTCATTTGCATTGTCCTTGCTTATTGTATGCGGTTGCTGCAATGGCTAAGCAATGACACACACACACACACACACATACACCTCTCCCTCTCTCCCTCTCACCCTCTCACTCCCTGTCTCTCTCTCGCACACAGAGTAACATTGTTGTGGCGTTGACAGCTTTTGCTATTTTTGCCAGCGGTGACAATTGCATTTGTTTTGGTTTTAATAAGGAGAGAGCAACCGCAAGAGCTGCAAAATAATTGACTCAGCTAGAGTGAGAGAGCGAAAGAGAGAGAGAGAGAGAGAGAGAGAGAGAGAGAGCTGGTGTGTTCCTGTGACATTTGGGAATAGAGCTTAATGGCTTCAGCTGCTTTGGCTGCTGCTGCTGCAAAGGACATGCATTGGCACAAATACAGGCGTGAAGGTGTCAAGAGTTGACCTCAACACCTTTCAAGCAGCACGCACACACACACATTTACTCTCCCTCTCTCTCTCTCTCTCCCACACACACACACTCTGGCACTTACCTTTGGCTTTTATGGCTTCAACTAAAAGCGCTTCAATTAGCGCTCTGATGAACTCTGATGAGTCCGAAGTAAATTATGTGCTAATTGCACTGTGCGTATCTTTTCATCTCGCTCTCTCTGCTTTCACTCTGCTACGCTTTCTCTCTCTCTCTCACTCTAGTTATGTGCTGCTCGGCCAGCAATCACGTCAAGAATAATATTTTTTTAAAGTGGAAATGTTGTTATAATATATATATATATATATATATATATATATATATATATATATATATATATATATATATATATATATATATGTGTATATAGATATATATTTGCGTAGCTGCGAGGGTTCCCAAACAGTTTCATGGCCTTCATAAGGAACATACGTAGATAAACATTTGATATATTTATAATGTGATATATATATATTCTCCTATACATATCATTAATTTTCTCTTTCGTTATAATATATCTAAAGCTTGCTTGCCCCCAAAAACTTTATTTTAACAGATTTTTGTGATCTAAACTAGCTTTTTTAAACTCTAAAAAAATCATTGTAACCTGATGTTGGAAACTAACCTCAAATACTATTCCCAACAATTTCTTATATATAGCTAACATACTCTTATATATAGTGCATCTTGTTTAAAATCTTTTTTTTCTTCTAAATATCTGATATCTCAGGATTTGTAGTTTTTAAAATCACCCAATTTCTTGTTAATCAAACTAACTTCACTTATTGTTTGACTTCATACTCACAAATAGCTCAGATTGTTCTGGTTCGTAACATAGCTCTCAAATTTTCTCCAGTTCAACTTAACTTTACTATTATTTTAACTAAAACTCAAATTTTGTTGCACTTTCTTACCTTCAAACCCTAAAAAGTTCAATTTAACCTAACTTTTTGTGCTCTATGCCAATTTTCCATTAACTAAATCTTTTATACAATTCAAGCTCTACAAATCCAAAGTTCCGCTAGAAAATTCAGCTATTTTTCAGTGTAAAATCCTATCGAATAGGTAGCTAAGGCAAAACGTTGACAAAATGCCAGACATATTTTTGTGGAATCCCTGCTCGGGTGCCGCCTATGTCTGTGTGTGCGTGTGTGTGTGTATGTGTGTGTATGTGTGTGTTTGGCAGAGGAGCCCTCGGCTGGGTTAAACCGTTAAAAACGCACGTAGAAACCGTAAAAAGCATCGCATATGTAGTTAAGTACAAGTATAATAAAGCATATGAGCATCAGGCGTGCACTAAAACACTGCGAGGGCCAAGTAACGATGCTTTAGCTACAACAACAACAGCCAAGGGGGGTACGGCGAGTAAATAAAAAGACCAAAAATAGCACCAGACTCGCAGCCAGACGAAGCGGAAATGCCCTAAATGTGAATGGGTTTGAGTCAAGGTTTTGCCTTTAAGGGAGTTGGCTTGAGTTTTGAAAATTTACGTGTTTTATGTTTAGGAATGCTGGAATGGAACAGGAGAGGAATGGGGAAGTGGAATGGACTGAGAAATTATTAGTTAATATATGTCAATTTTAATATTAATAGTGAACTCATAATTAATTAATGAGATGACGGAATGAAACGTTTTCTGCTTTTTTATATTGGAATGCTGGAATGAAACAGCTTTCTATTTAAGTGGAGTTTATACAAATTATGAGTTCCGAAGTTTTGAAAAGATTAATATTATACAAAGTTGAGAAGGTCAGGAATATGATGAAATTAAATATGATGAAACAATGGGAATGAAACACATGCATGTGTGTAATGGCAGTGGAACTAAACTACGAACTTAATTAGAGTAGGACTGATGCAATAATATTAGAAGAGATTGCGAGAGTGTAGGAACGGAGTATTTTAAAGACTGTTGCTTATTTAAGAAGAGCTGAAATGATGGAATGAAACAGTTGTGCTTGAATTCAACTATGCACAAGCTATATGAGGAACAGTTCTTTTTATTTGATTTAGTTTAGTAAGTAAATTGCGCGTAAAATTGTGGAATGAAACGTAATTTGTGATTCCATCATGGAAATATTTCTGTTAAGTCTTTAAATTTGGGTTTCAAAGCTTTTACGATATGTAAAATGCAGCGCTGAGCGTAGGGCATGAGCTCATGAGTTTGTCTTATTGCTCTTTGCCCTAACTCGGTCAGCGTAGTCACAGGGCACGTGCCACGTACATGCGGAGCAGCTAGATCTTTTCCACTCTCCCTCTCTCCCTCTCTCGCTCTCTCGCTCTCTCGCTCTCTCTCTCTCTCTCTCTCTCATTGTTGCATGCCTTTTTGCTCGCACTCAACTGCGTCCGTTCGTCCGCCTGTCTCTCTTGACAGCCAGTCGAGTGTCGAGTCATTCATTTATGCACTTGTTCGCTTATATTGTTGTATACTTACTCAAAAACTACAATGTGTAGTCGCTTTGGTGTCATGTCAACACTCACAGCTGGCAATAGAGAGTGACACACACACACACACACACACACACATGCACTCTGAGAGTTAATTTTGTGCAGAAGTTTTGTTTTGATTTGAATGGAGCATTTGGTTACTTTGCACATTTTACATTTATGCATTGCCAAATTAAAGTTTAATTTTAATGTCGGAAGGGCGGACAAGGATGCCAGGACGACAGCGTGACTGGACAAAGGCGAAGGCAAAGGCAGTGACAATGGCAACGGCATCCACATGCTGGACCCCTACGTAATGGTCAAGCGCTCCGGCTTGTGGCCGTTAAATCTCTTAATCGACATTGACGCTCACAATTGGGGCCCGTCTCGAGTTCACAAAAATGAAATTCGTACAACTTTTACCAGTTGCATTTAAACGAAAATGGCAAAGGGACGGACGGGAGGGGAGCTGCGGGTAAACTGGGCATCTTGACACGATGACCGGCAGTTGTTGGTAGATGAGTTGGGGTCGGTCAATGGCCGGAAAGTCCAACTGTGCGGTCATCTAATGGCAAATGCTAGCCACACTGTACGCCGTACACTGTCCACTGTGTCTGCTGCATTTATGCATGCCGTAAGGGTGCCAACACACACACACACACACATACAGCCCCGGGAGAGCCTGTCGCAGCTGCTGGCAATATCTAGATTTATAATGCCTTAAATAACGTTTACGTATACGTAATATGAGTATATACGTTATGTTATGCTTAGATATATATTCATATACGTAATATGTGGAAAATAGCTTGTATACGTATACGTTATTTATGTGATGACTTATTAAAGTATACGTAATATTTGAGTCAAAGTATGGAGACGTATAGGAAATATACATGTATATATCTCATACGTATACGTGATATATATGTATACGTATTATGTAAAAATATGTATACGTAATATGAGCATATTCGTTATAATATGCTTGAATATATATTCGTATACGTTAAATGTGAAAATAGCTTGTATACGTAATGTGTACGAATACGTAATTAACATATGTGATGACTTATTAAAGTATACGTAATATTAGAGGCTATGTATGAAGACGAATAGGAAATATATATGTATGTATGATATACGTATACGTGATATATATTTATACGTTTTATCTAGAAGTATGTATACGTATACGTAATATATAAAAATATGTATACGTACACTTAATATGTATGTACATGGTTGTATTTATTTAACAAGGTATACGTAACAAATAAGTCTGTAAACGTATACGTGGCAAGTAAGTAAACGTAATGTATGGCTATATGCGTGAGCGTGGATAGTATGTAATGTATATTTATATACGACTGCATGTGGGTACGTATGGTTTATACATATATATGGATGTGTGAACGTAGTAAATATGTATATTATATAATATATATAGTTGACTATGTCTACGTAATGTATATGCCTTCATACGTATACGTCAAATGTATGCTCGTTAAATATACGTTACATTTGTTAAAATTAATTTTAATTATTTAATAATAACAAGCCCTATAATTAACAAATACAATATTTACAGTATGTAATTCATAATAAGATTTATACGTATAGACAGACACGTAGGAAGCTACTGCTTCATATTTATTTGTTTAGTTGCCATGACGTATACGTAATATAAATTGTCTAGCATTTGAATACGTAATACATTGGTACGTATACGCAATAAATTGATATAAATGTAAATCTAAATAATGTATGCACATATGAGACACACATATAATGTATGTTAGATATGAGGAGCATCATTCATTATTTCCATATCAATCGATGAGCCTTTCAATTATTTTATAAAATACATTTAAGATGTTAAATGTTTAACTCAATTTGCATAACAATAATTTATGGAACAGGTGAGGAATGCATCACAAGCTAAAGTCTCGAACATAAGTCTTGAGCTGAGCAATGGCAACATGCAATTTATGTGTTGGCTGTGAGCTCTTTTTGCGGAACGAACCTCTATTTGTACCTCTGTTTGCCTCTCCGGTATTGCTCATGTGACGAGCGTGTCAAAGCTCGTGTCCGTTTAACAGTTGGACTCAAATGCTTTATGCGCTTCGAGCCGTAACCAAAGTGTTTGTTATCGCGGTTGGTTACACAAAGTACACAGAGCAAGTGAGAGAGAAACAGAGAGAGAGAGAGAGAGATAGGAAGAGAGCATGATATATGCGGGCATCTAGGTGAATGAGAGCTTCAGTAGTGTCGATGCTGCGGATGAGTTAGAGTGCGGTTGCGGATGGGCTGCGCTGTGATTGAGAGCTTTGGTGGTTAAGTTCTGATGTTGTTGGCACCCAATGAATGAGTTGACAGTTCTATGTCACTTACTTACGCTAATTAAACGCTTTACCACCTCCCCCACTTCCCCAGCTCGTCGCCCTCGCTGCGTCACTGGCTGCGGTCATTTCTGGGCACTTTGACAGCTTTTGGCACAAAAATGGGGCAACTGTAACTGCAACGGCAACTGCAACGGTAACTGCAGCGGCAACTGCAACGGCAACTGGTTGATGTCCCCATCTAAAGCATTTCATTTGCCTCTGCAATATTCCCTTTAGCTGGCTTTACCTTCTGGACTTCAAACTTTCTCAGTTCGTTTTTAGTTTCAGTGCTTAATTTTTTTTTTTTTTTTTTTTTTTGTGAAAAAATTGGAATAGCTTTCGGGCAAAGCTGCAGCAGCTAGTTGACAGTCACCGGTTTTCATCTCGCATCCAGCCAGCAGCTACCAATTGCCAGTAACCAGTTACCCCAGCATTCAGCTACCCTGGCACCCGCCAGTGCCGAGTTCCCGCCATCCAACTCCCAGCTGTGCTGTCGTCAGTTTAGTCCAGTTGAGTGGCGGAGCAGTCGAGCGCAGGCGAAGCTGAAGACCCTTACAAAACGTACAACTGGGAGCGTTAATTCGTTTCGACTACTCTTTTTTTGCATACCCTAGGCGAGGCGCCATGAAATATGCTCTAGACTAATGCGGGATAGCAAAGGGCATGGCTAGGGATAAGGATAGGGATAAGGATAAGGATAAGGAAACGGATTAGGGCTAAGGATAAGGACAATAATAAGAGTGAGGATACGGATATAGATAAGAATAAGGATACGGATATGAATAAGGGTAGGGGTAGGGATAAGGATAGCGATAGGGATATGGATAAGGATGAGGATAGCGATAAGGCTGATGATAAGGATATGGATAAGGATAAGGATGAGGATAAGGATAAGAATAGGGATAAGAACAAGGATAAGAATAAAGAAAGGGATAATGATAAGGATAAGATCATAAGAGGATAAGGTTAGTTATAATGATTAAGATAAGGACAAAGATATGATGAGGGTGACGATAAAGATAAGCAGAAAGATAAAGCAGAGGATAAGGATAAAGTAAAGGATGAGGATAAGGGTTTCGAAAAAGTATGTTTCGCATACTGGCAAAATCCGTCTTAAGTCAAATAGTTTTCCCGTCTCTTTTCCTTCCTTTAACAGATGAAATCGAAGAATCTTGTTATTGTTCTTTTCTGATAAACAGCTTATCCAGTCCCGATCGAGCAGCTCTTAGCTCCACATCGAATAGGGTATGTGTGCTACGACTCCGCATGGTTGAATGTTCTGCGCTTTTTCCTCCTTTTTTTGCTGCCTTTAGTTTTTGCAGTTTGTCAAGGCGTGGGCTGCTGTGGGGACAGTTTTGACTTGCTGCATGGTTAGTTGGTCTCCTAGCCGTGGAGCTAACATGTTTGGTATGCTATTTGCTGGCAGCGACAATGATTCCCAGAACGCATACCCCGACGTACCCCGGCGAGCGCCCAGACAGCCGGCCCCCACAGCCGTTACCTGGCCACGATTTTATGGAATCACACGCTTCGCTGGCCCGTTGGCGACAGCAGCCTCGAGACAGCTGCTGTGCTGAGCATGCGACTAGAAGTGGGAGGCGGCAAGCAGGTGCAAGGATCTGGATCGGGATCTGTGGGTCGATTGGGGTGGTTTTTGGTTAAGGGTTCTGCGGGATTTGCGTTCACCTTCGCCGGATATGTGCGGTTGCCGGAAAATGAACTTATAACTTGACTTGTTTAACTAACGCATTTAAGCGATTTTCATCTTATTTCCACAGCTTCCACAGTTTCCAGAGCAGAGCGTGGCCACAGCTTCTGCTGGTGTCGTCTGATTTAGTCTCGGCTTTCGACATTCCCTTTTGCTCGTCGGTTCATGGCCTTTCTGCATTTGCCTTTTGTGCCGTTGCCATGGCTTTCTGCACTGTCCTCGCTCAGCTCAGCTCCGTTTTGTCCTGATTTAATTTGCAATTTGATTGTAATAGATATCAAAGTGTGGGTGCAAACTGGTTTCGCATGGCTGCAGCTAGACGAAGCTCAGCTTCAGCTACAGCTACAGCTACAGCTACGGCTACAGCTACAGCTCCAGCTTCAGTCTGAGTCTTTAGTCCCGAGCCCTTGGGGACAGCTTAACTAATAACTGAAATTCCATTGCCCGCTCAGCCGAGCATCCCGTCCTGGCCAAATGACCATTGCCAATCCGATTGTCAATTAGATGGCTAAGCAGGCGCTTTGCTCCGGCCAACCCACAAATTGTCCGGCTATCTGAGGTTCTGTTTATCCAAGCAAAACCGATTTCAGATTACACGACTTAAACAGGCTTCAATGCCTGAAACGCGTTAAGTAATTAGAGCAGAGAGAGAGAGTCTCGTGGCGTGTTTTCATCTCTCTCTCTCTTTCAGTTCTTTCTTAGCTCATAAATTTCTGAATTATTTGTACTTCATAAACATTCGAGGAATTCTTATTACGTTGAGTTCTGAGTCCCAAACTTTTGTGTCAAACAACTTCTGAAAGCAGCCGCATTTATTGCTCCTGACAATTTGACAAGTGTTGCTGCTGCTGCTGCTGTTGCTTTTGATGGGCATAAAGTAAAGTCAAGATTTCAAGGCTAGAAAACCTGTGAGCCGAATTGATTAGCACTTGAGCCAGAGAGTGTCACAACATGTATATATTTATATATATATATATATATATATATATATATATATATACATATATCATGCATGGAACTTCAATTCATATACTGTTGCCGTCATCAATTATGTGGGGCAACGCATCGCAAGCGAAACCCAGCTGGAAATTTGTTTATATGACATTGGCAAACAATGCGAGAAAATTAAATTTTTGAAAAAAATAAAAGAGAGAGAGAGAGTGAGAGATGTAGAGAAAAGAAATACCAACTGGAGGCGACAACTTAAACCAGGCGGCGGCCAGCTATAAATCATGATGTGATGGCTGAGGCCGGGTTTGGGTCTTGTCTCCACTCGTTGTTCGTAGAGGCTCGGTATGGCGCGGCAGGCGTAATAAATTGTTTGACAAGTTGACAGGATGTGCGAGAGAGAGAGAGAGAGAGAGAGAGAGAGAGAGGGAGACAGGTTGAAATGCTGAAGCGCTGAACATAACGTTCAAAATGCCAAGCAACATGTTTATTATAACAAATTGCGTATACGCCATGTGATGCCATAAACAATTTGAATTGATGCCCCGCACATGCACACTCTGTGCCACGCATAAATCTTTAAAGTGGCCAAAACGAGAGGCGGACACAGCAACAACAACAACAACAACAACAACTGGAAAAAACAACGAGAGCAACTACGAAAGTCTCTCAAAAGCCAACCGCAAATGTTATTTAATAACTGTCAGACGCACTTCCACAGCCGAATTGGAGCGGAAGCTTTATCGGAATATCAGAATATCTGAAAATCAGTGTATCTCTTAGGCAATTGCCAAATGCGGCCGCAATGCCAACCGCAATCAAAGCACACACACACACACACACACATACTGTGACTGAGTTTCGTCTGCCCAAAATGGCTTCAGCTGAGTTGGCCAACTTGTGCGTCGCTTGGCCATTGGTCTCTAAGCCGTTCGCTCATTCTCTCATAACATGGCTCAAAGGCTTTCGTTTCGGTTGAAACTCTGGCCACGAGCTGTCAGCTTTAATTTGTGTGTCGCTTTCTGCTGTCTTCCTCTTCCTCTTCTGCTTTTTCTGCTTCTTCTTCTTCTTCCTGGCCATCGTTAATTCTCGTGTGCGTCTTACACGTGCCCCGACCAAAAGCCGCTTAGCCTTCTCGCTGTGCGCCCCAAAAATCGTAAGTAGGCCGAAGCTGAGTGTGGGCCAACAATGAGGCTAAAACTGGCCAGGATTCGCTGTCAGCTTTTATCAATTCTTCTTTATTGGAAAACATTTTAGCCGCTATTTTTTGAAAAACTTTTTAAAATGCTTTCAAAAGGCGCGACTTTAGCTGAGCTTAGGCAATGCCTAAAGTTTTTACTAGCGTTAGTTTGAGCAGGGAAATCTTTGATATTCCAAATATCTGTGTTAAGCTTAAAACTCATCATTTCATTGAACTTTTATGCAGCTTATCCTTGAGACGTTATAATTTTTCAGAAAACAAATTCTCACAAATTCCATGAGCTTTTGCTTCCATTTCTTAGAATTCGCTTTAAGCCGAGTCGCAGTCATAAAACTCCAGCTCCGACTGCCTTAGCGCCAAGCTGATCTACCTGAGTTATGCTACTACTACATATAAACCGGCTTTAACTTAGGCTGGAGAGCTTTAGAGCTGCATCGTGTGGTCAGCTCGTTGTGTGACTCTCAAGCGATTTACTTGGCAAATTTATTTGCCTTTGCAATTTGGCTTTAATTGCAGCACAAAATGTTGACTTTACACTTTACGACAACCATTTTTGGGCTGGGCTGCAAGCTCGCACAGAGGCGTCGACGAAGGGGGGGAGGGGTTTGGCAATTCGCACGGCTGCACATTAGTGGCAGGGAGCTGGAGCAGCAGTCTCGTTGTGGCTACGCCAGTACGGCAGTACGGCTCGTCCTTCAATGCTTCATTTGCTTGCCCAAGCACAACCACTTATACTTAAACAGGTGTGTGAATAAGTGTGCGTGCGTAACTGTAACTATGCCTCGGCCGAATGCAAATTGTGGCTCGTTCACTGTTTATTGTGCGTGAGTGTGTGTGCATTTAAGGAGTCCGACCATATCCATATAGCCCATCTACAGTAGCTGAGCGATAAATTTCCTGTTATCGATTCAGCTCGTTTGGACGATAAGCATAACGCATGCAATCGAAAGGATTCAACAATTCCAATCGCTTGCCCCCGCAATTATGCATGACTAGGTTTAATTAAAAAAGTGTTCGTTGCACCGCACTCCAGCATTGATTTTGATTGAGCTCTCAGGTGTGTGGGTCGGTGTGCTCGTCTGCTGTCTTGCCTGATGGTCTGTAATGGATTATTACTTAAGTTGCAGTTGGTTAAATTCATAGATGCATTTCCGACAGGCGATTTGAATGACAAATGTTAAAAGCAATCAATTTCATTCAGATAGGTATTATCTGCATGCTTTATATATCGATTGAAAGTTAAATGTTTTTTTTTTTGTATGTTAGAATTTTTCAAAAAGTTTAGATATATTTCGAATATATCCATATTTATTTTCGTATTAAAATATATATATTTAAAGTATTTTTCGCGGTATATACCGGATCAGCTATTGATTGAAAATTTGATTCTTTTTTTTTATATTTTTCATAAAGTTCTGGAATATTTGGAATATTTTAGTTTTGATTTTAGTATTTGAATAATATTTTATGTATTTTTCCCGGTATATACCGCTCTATTGATTGAAAATTTTATTTTTATATTTTTTAAAAGAAATTCTAAAATATTTCATATATTTCAGTTTTCATTTAAGTATTTTTTATTATAAATATTTTAAGTTTTGTTTTACAGTATATTTCGGTTTATCACTTGATTGCAAATGGAATATATTTTATGAGTATTTTTCTGCAAATTCTAAAATAGTTCGAGTATTTCAGTTAAGTTAGTATTTTTTTAAATTTGTATTTTGAGTATTTTTTTATTAATTGTCAAAAGTTTGAAGTAATTTCTATTCCATCGATTAGGACATTACAGTATTTTACGCTTTTTTTCTCAGTACATACCGATTTATTCATCGATTTTTAATCGATTTAATTTGATTTATTTTTATAGTATTTTTCAAATTCAATGTTTAAATGTTCAATTATTCGTATATTTTCTGCATTTCAGCTTTAAGTTCAGTATAGAAAATGTACACGTAGTTTCTCGCTCTATCAAAATTCATTAAAAGCCAAGAGTTTTTCTCACTGAGTCCGCACAAACACATCGCTCTATGTATTTTAGCAGTGTATACCTTGCTATTTCCAAACGAAATGCTTTTGCAATTTTGCACAGTTAGTTTTTTGCTCTTCAATCACTTGAGCTGGTCTCGGCGATTCTCATTAAAAATGAATTTCAAGAATTGGATTTCATAAGTGTTTGAATTGATTTGATGTGAAATGCAATCAGTCCATCATTGATTCATATTTCATTCAAATCGTATTCAATTTTAGTTTCATCTCAATTGAACATGCAGAAAATGAAATTTAAAATTCTTTCGGGTCAATGCAGTAGAAAAGTATTTTTGAAATAACATTTGAGTCGCATTTAAGTTTGCAGCTAATTTCCGAGGCGCCCCTCTCGTCGATTCTCACTGCGCAATGATGGCAAGCAATAACGTTATTTCATGTCGCACATGAACGAATTACAAAGTTGAAGGAATTTGCGCAGCATTTGCTGACCAGCGAGTGGAACAATTGAAACGTGTTCGTTGACTTAACTTTATGGCCAAGTTTGTCTGTCGTCTGAGAAGAAAGATGGGGTCAGGCCGGCCCTCTGGGCATTTGGGTCATAAATATTTGCTGCTATTTGGAGACAATATTTTTGTCACTTGACTTAATGCCATTTGCTGTTGTTTCAGCTGCACTTGCTGCTTGCTGCCTGCTGCTTGCTGCTGCCGCCTGTCACTGCCGACATTCAATGGCCTGTCCGAAGAGTGTGCAGTGCTCTAAGAGCTAAGTGAGTGCACATATTTGTTACGTACGCAAGTTCAAGTAAGTTTGTTAGACGATACCCTGTAAATGTGCAGCAAGTGCATGAAGGAGGAGCCAAAACAGTGGAATAGGTGCAGATAGGAGAGCTATGCAGGATATGAGTAATATGTTTAGGGTAATACTTGGTACTTTACAGGGTATATGATTTATGGACATTGATAGATTGAGCATAAATCAACTATGCATAGCTGATTTAGTTTATATTATTTGTTAATTCTTTGCTCTACAATGTCTGGAATTCGGTTTTGCTTAGGTATTATTGTTGTTACTTATTACAGGGTATCTTTGGTACACACTATTTCAATGCTGAGTTACACATAGTTTATTTAGCTGATATAATTCATTATTTCTTTTATCTACAAGGTCTAAAATTCAGTTTTGCTTAGCTATTATGGTTTTTACTTATTACAGGGTATCTCTGGTATAGACTGTTTCACTGCTGATCTACACATAGTTTATTTAGATGATGTTATACGTTATTCCTTTCATCCGTAATATCTAGAATTCAGTTTGCTTAGTTATTATTGTTCTTACTTATTACAGGGTATCTCTGGTATAGACTATTTCAATGCTCTTTGGTTTTTGGCTAGTTTGCTTGTTTTGCGGGTTGGCATGCATAAAATTTCAGCTGCTAATGTGCATAAGTTTGGCTGTGTGCGTGTGTGTGTGTGTGTGTGTCTGGCACATATGCACATTGCATGTGTTTGTAATTTATAGGTTTCCAGGAACATTTCAATTAAATAAACTGACAGCCGGCTATCGTCCGCCCGCCAGGCACAGAGTAAGCCATCACAGCTCTCCTCCTCCTTCTCGTCTCACGTTCCCTCTCCCTCTCCCCCTCCCTCTTCCTCTCTGTGTGTGAATGTGTGTCCTGACACTGGCGCAGATTCTCGGCCAGCTTGCCTATTTGACAGGCATATGTATGCGAAATGCATAATGCATAATGCACACACTCGCATTCCGAAAAAGCCAGTTCAAATTCGCTTTTTATTTTTAACTTTTTCTACGTCATCTTCTCTTTTTTGCCACGCCCCCTGATGTTAGTTGAAACGTTCAGTCAATGGAGTCAATGCTGAAGAGGCATTAAGTAAAACTACCTTGAAATTGCATTTAAATAAAACGTGTTCGAGTGGCCTTAATGTTGGCCAGCCATCACTTAACATGAGCTTAACATACGCTTCACATAATCAAATCTATATTTTCTAGGGTATTATGGCAAGATATGTATATACTATGAGTTACTATTAAGGGTATTAGCTTGACTTGATAGTTCTTTTTTTGTATGCATAGATATATTTTCAGTTATGTGATGGCCTATATGATGTTATGATCTCTGTTAAGTATTTAACATTTTGTTAATAGAGCGAAAATGTGTAAAAATTGATTTCTATTATATAAATAAATAATACAAATTTAAAATAATATTCTTTATGTTGAATAACCTTTAATCAAGTTTTCCTCCCGTTTAGATATTAGTTATAGAATTTTGCTCTGAGTGCATTGCTTCGCTCTACATTCATGATATTTCTATCGTTCTATTTGTGTAACGCCATAATAGTTCTAGCGACCATCGCTCCACAAATATCAACTAGAGAACAGAGTCCGTGTTAGCCTTTTTGACTGGCAGCCAATCAAACAGTCGAGTCTAAAGTTCACATGGGCCAAATCAATTATTCAATGGCCGCCAAAAAGGAAATTGAGCTGAGGCTCCTCATACACTGTGCGAAATGGGAAGTTATGGGAATGGAAATATGACAGACGAAGCAGTTGCAGTGAACAGTGAGAGCAGCTGCTTTGAAAGAGATATATAAGAAAGTTATGATATATATGGTATATATATGATATATTAGATAGATATGATAGATATGATAAGTATGGTAGATGTGATACATATGATAGATATGGTAGTTGTGATAGATATAATTGAAATCATAGATATGATAGATATGGTAGATGTGATGTAAGTTGGCATATGTATGCAGCAGAGGCAGTAGAAAACACTTTGATTGGTCTCTAACTGATAGAGAGTTAATCTTATGCTATATCAGAGGGAGGCATAACAGTTGAGCTCGATTTCGAGTGAAAGTCTCGCTGCCCTAAATAAAGGCAGCTCAAGATCAAAGGAGCTGCTTCTTGTAGCAGCAGCAGCAGCAGAAAGTGCTCTGATTGGTCGCCTAATGATCGAGCGTGAAGTGAGACTCAGAGAGAGCGTCTAGAGCTGAGTTTGACTTTGAGTAGAGCTGGCGCTGCCCTATATAAAGGCAAGCATGCCGCAGCGCAGCTTCAGTCGCATTCTTCATCTTCTGGTGGTCAGTCGTTCAGTGCAGCGTGGTGCTTCTCCTCTTCTTCTGTCTGTTGGTAAGTATTTAAATAGTTAATAACAGCGAAAATGTAAAAGTTATACTTTTAATTTTAAGTCTTTGTTTTTAATGTAAAATATAAATAATATGAATTTATTGAAATATTCTTTAAGATAACGCTCATTTATTAAATGTGAAGTAATTCCACATAAGTGCAAATATTAAGTACTTTAGCCGTCTGTCTCTGCATTATGGGTATTTTTTAGTCAGGCAAGCCCGACTAGCACTTCGACATCCTCTCTAACTCTGAGTTGCTTAAATATAGCTGTGTTTTTTTTTTATATAATTTGTAAAAATAAACTAGAAACATAATAAATGCTATTTACATAGCGAAGTTGCGTGTAATGAATGCGGAGACTACGTAATCTTTCGATTTTTGATATTACGCTCCATTCGTCCCCTATTGGCAAAAATCGTAAATCAAATACTAGAGACTTGTACTTTGGCAAATGCACAC
The DNA here is from genome assembly GCA_035045145.1 of Drosophila meridionalis. NCBI lineage: Eukaryota > Metazoa > Arthropoda > Insecta > Diptera > Drosophilidae > Drosophila > Drosophila meridionalis. The sequence continues at coordinate 2,950,419 of JAWNPG010000009.1, read as the reverse complement.
ATATTAATGCCATTAATAAGTTGTTTGATATGATTAATATGATACCTAGATCTGACTTTTCAAGAACCGACGATATATAAATGTAAGTGACAAATGAAGAAGAAATTTCTTATATCAGCAGATGAAACTCTGTAGCATATTGTCAAATATTACAGGGTATATATCAACTACAATTGGACAGCATTAAAAGTGATCACTTGAGCCGCTGAGTGTAGAACATGTGCGTGTTTCATAGTTTGAGACAATTGAGCTGGAGAGATAGAGAGAGAGAGTGGGCGGACTGGGGGCTGGGCGGACTGAAGTGGGCCGTCAGCTGGCAACTGCTGCTATTATCAAAATTGCAATAGTCCTGTTATTAGTTTGGCCAAGTTGAAAGTTTTTAATGACGCCGAGTGGAACGAAAAAAAAACAGAGAGAGTAGAGGGTGATAGAGTTGAGCATGTGCTTAAATGCCTTATCGCAGTGGAACACCCACACATATATGTCAAACTAATTCTAACAAAAGAAATATATATAGACTAAAGCCAGCTATAATGCGTGCGCATATAAATCAGAAGAAGCAGAGATTATGAAGTATTCGTAGACGCTGTCAGAAATTCATTTTATTTTCATTTGGCCTTTTTTTCCTTCGCTTGTGACTGGGCTTTTGTGCTTTAATATCCGCTTCCTGGACACACATTGTGTGTTACACTCACACACACACACACACACACAGAGGCACACTCATTGCTGTGCAAATATTTGTGCTTGACTTTTAGCACCTCGTGCAAGAGAATTATTTTTGTAGCTGGGAAAAGCCTCCAGGGGCGAGGCGTCGCCTTGCAGCTGGCGCTTTCGCTTTTTCATCGCTTGTGATTGAAATTTATGCACAATTGAATTTAATAGCATCAAAATTTAATCAAAATCGTGCGATCAACATTTTAATCAACACTTTAAATATGCATTTTAATTGCACGCTGGCAGCCCCCCCTCCATCCATCCGTCCGATGTCTGCAATGTCCTGCAGGATGTGCACTGCTCCTTGGGAGTCGATGTTGCTGCTGCTGCTGCTGCTGTTGCTCCATCCTTCCGTTGACCCCGTTGGGCTGCCGCTGCTGCTGCTGCCCCCGCCGTGGCAAGTGATAAATGCCCGCCCGTCAGCTGTGCATTTTTCTTCATAATCGAAAAATCTTTACGGCACGATAGCAGCGCGTGGCATCCATACGAATATTTTGATGCTCTACAGAAATCTGAAATCAATTAACATTGTACAATTAAAGTAAATAACATTTTATCTGTTGATTAACATAAACATTTAATTTAAAACATTTCAGCTAGAGTTAACATAATATCTTGTGTTATATAACATTATGTGGAACAAGTTCTAACAGCTGTTAGCTAACATTCATGTTAACTAAATTTTAACTCAACAAATTATTTACCATTGAATTTATATTATCTGTCAATCAATATAACTCTATAAATTTACAATTTAATGCCATATCTGAGCTAAATCAAAATTCGTAGAGCATTGCGTAGTCGTTGAGCTGCTCGCTGCTCACTTCACAGACGATTTTTTATGTTCTGCGAGGCTTTTGTTGCATTTTGCTGTCGCTCGAGAATCGATTTCATTGTTGCCTTGTCGCATCAGCTGCTATTTATTATGTATTGTTATGATGTTCGGCTCTCCGTCTCCTTCCCCATTTCATGGATCCTTGCCAAGGGATTAGCTCCTGCCATTGACTAATGTTGCATGCATTTAGGCAACGCCTCTAATGCCCTGCTTAGTTGGCTTTCAATTTGATTTGGCCGCCTCTGTCCGGCGCTTTTCATTACTTTTCTTTTTGCTCTGCTTAAGTTCTATTTATTTTGAAATTTCGCTGTTTTACTTTTCAATTAAACTCGTTTCGCTCTAGTTGCAGCAGCTGCCGCCTGCCCCACACTGTGAGAAAATTGTTGTGGAACTGAAGAATTATGACAGTTGAAATTATTATTATTTTTACTTTATTAATTTATTAAAAAATTAAAAAAAATGTTTTTTTTATGTGATTTTCATTCTGTAAAATAAACACAGAATCAATTGTATGATATGATAGTTATTGTGAGGGATAGAAATAGCTTAAGAACAGTATTGTATAATTTGCAGCATTAGAGCTCCTATGTAAATTAGGACTCAAACTACTTTTATGGAGCTCAGCTTGAATTGAGAATTTCATCGGCTTTACTTATGCATGCCTTAACTCAAAGCTTGTAAAATTCTTGGCTTTTAATTAGCAAAAAAAAATCATTTATATACTGCATTTGTATACTGCATTTCCATTCAATAGTTGCCTGCATTTCACTTATAATTCTCAAAGAATTTTAGTCGAAAGAAATTCAAGTATTTCGTGCTGTATTTAATAAGGCGAAGATAATAGTGTTTCTATGAAATTTCTGGGAAGTTAGTATAGGTTTACCAAGTTTTTAGATTACAAAAAAATATATGTATATATAAATATAAATCTTATATCTATACATATATATATACTCGTATATATGTTTGCTTACTTTTCAGTCTCAGTGTAGTTTTTGTTTGTTGCTGTTGGCGCTGCTTGGCTTTGTAAATGTTTTTGGGGGCCAAAAGAAATGCGGCCATTTTGGTAGTGAAGCACGCGTCGTGAAATGCACCATGCACCCCGATCGCCTCTCGTCCGGCCCCGCCCTGCGCTCCGTAGACCCCTTGCCATCCTTTCGTCGCGCCTGCAAGTATGCAGCGATTTTTCGTGGATGTTTTATTTATTGCCTGCAATTTGCCGGTCGCCTTTTTTATTTTATGCGCAACTTGTGCGATTTTTGTAAATTGCAGCGGAGCCAAAGCAAAAACACTGTGAGACGTACTTATGCCACGCCCACACAGCACACAGGCTCAGCCCCAGCCCGAACAGCCCGAGTTGGCAAGCCAACAGCCAGCACAAAAATAAAAAACAGAAGAAAACCTGTAAGGCCTTTCTCTAAAATTACCAAGCATAAAATTTAATTAGCCAAAACCGAAAAGGCAGGCTACAGCTGCTGCGTGTGTGGGTTGAGCAGCAGCAGCTGGAGCAGGAGCAGCAGCAGCAGTAGGAGAAGGAGCGGGAGGCGGTTGGATGAGAGGCGAATGCAATAAAATACACAAAAGTAAATTGCATTTGGCAAAAGGTTTCGCTGGTAGGCGTGGCAGGGGCTGAAGAAAACAGAGAAACGCATTGTAAACAACAATGCACGACTAACAGATACCCTCTAAAACATATTCAAACAGACATCTGAAACTAAGGCGATCTGGCAAGACTCAAACTCAAGAGTGAGGTATAGAAACCTTCCTTCTCACAGCTGTTACATACCCTTAGCCACAACCCATACACCCCTTCGACCTATTCACCGCTTGGTATTGCCAAAGAAAAGTGCAGCGTGTGAATTTTATAAGCTTCACAGCAAAACAGAGCGATGCACAGAGCGTGACGGGCGCAGCTTGTCCCAAGAACCACTCGGTGCGCTCCTCTAACTCTCGCCGGTCCCGGCCGACCGTCCCTTGCCTTCCTGATTGCGCTTTTTCGTCGTCGTCGCCTGGAAGTATGCAATGGCATTTGGCGCATTTTGGCATTCAATCGCGAGTCCCTCGACACGGCCAGAATCCCTTAACGGAAATCGCAAGCGTTAAATTGCCGCGGGGCCATAAGTTTGCACTTGACTGCGGTCAGACCAACCCCAGCACCAGCCCCAGTCCCCGCCCCAAATACTACCCCAGCTGCTGCCAGCTGCCTGCTGACTGCTCCACTGCAGCTGCATTCGCATTAACCTTGGGTCACGTGGTAAAAGGGCCGCGGTCATAAGTTCGCTTTTTTCCCATCCGCTTCTACTTTTTCTTCTTCGGCTCTAGTCACAAAACAAATTTCGAAGATTAATGCCAGAAATATCCTTGAGCCGGCGCTGCTCATATACATACTGATACCCTGCAGCGTAGGGCAAGCGAGTGTTTAGGCTAGAGGTGATTAGAAAATGTAGAGCAACTCTTCAGTCGGCTCAATTTGTGTGAGATAAGAGGAAGACTCTGACTCTAGGTTTTAACAGGCCAAGATATTGATATAGTCTAAGAAACAAGAGTCATATGTCCACATATATCCATGTCATCATCAAGTTGGGGTATATTGTAGACAAGCAATGCTTTTCTTCTATACAGTAGATTGGAATATTTATTTTCTTATTCTCCCCCAAGTTAGTACCACTGACGAATCTATATCTAACTCAATGATAAATCTAACTAATTTTCAGGAAAATTACATAATCCATTTACAGGGTATCTCCTAGTCAGACGCCTGCTTTGCATAGTCTTCATACTTGTCAGTTCTATTTTTAGTTGACACACTTTTCTGTGGGCCTTAGGGAAGGGCTTGCAGGAGACGGCTGCCAGTTGCCGGTTGATTCTTGACACCAGTCGCCTCTCTCCCCATCTCCTGTTGCTGCTCATCTTTTCCTTTCTCCCACTGCTGTTCCGGCTGTCCACACTTGACATTGGCCAGCTGCTCTGGTCGCTTTTTTTTTGTTTGTTGTCTTTGACCCCCCCCCCCCCCCCCTGGCAGTCGCCTCTGTGGCACAGCGTTTAAATAACGGTTTGACTTTGTCTTGGCCAAACTGCTGCCAACTGTTTGCCAATTGCTTGCTACACCGGCCACACTTGCCACACCTGCTCTACCGGTGCGCTGCTCCAGAAGTCAGTCCCACAAATCATTTGTTTTGTGTCAATGTGGCGCAACACCTTTCGAAAAGTAATAAGAAAACAAAAGTGAAAACATATTGAAATACGACAGATTAAAAAGTCTCGTGGCCATATGCCTGAGATGTGTATCGATAAGGTGGAAATATCCGTTGAATGATAAAAAGGTGTGAGGAGGATTCTAAGGAATTAACAATGACAATGACACTGATAAGTTCAATGACAATAACAATCACAATGCTTATGCTAATGCAAATGCTAATGCTAATTCTAATGCTAATGTTAATGCTAATGCTAATACTAATACTATGCTAATGCTAATTCTAATACTAATGCTAATGCTAATGCTAAGGCTAATACTAACTCAAATACTAATGCTAATGCTAAGGCTAATGTCAACGATAATGATAGTGATTACATTAATTATATTTATAATAAAAGTGTTTAGAATACTGATAATAATATCCTAAATTTGATTAATAGAAAATTAGCAATATTATTCATGTATTAGAATATATATCTTTACCAATGCATTATTTAATTCACATGATATATTTACTAAAAACAATATATTTCACTCTATCTTAAATTCCTCTTGTTCTTCTCCGAGCCCAATTGAAACATTCAATTTGATATGACTTGCACGCTTCACTTCATAGATCTCTTAAGACCGTGTCGAATGCTCCGACAATTTAATTACGAGACTGCTCCCTTTTTCCTCTCTCTGTCTCCCTCTCTCTCTCTCTCTCCCTCTCTCTTTCTCTCTGTTTTTCATTTTCCTCTTCAATTCCCATGTCTTAACTTTGGCACTTAATTGAAATATGTTGGGCTCCGAAAGTTGTTTAACCGGCAATAATTCAGTTACCAGCAGCAACAACAACAACAAATGAAATGGTAGCACTTAAAACATAACCATACTTGCTGTTGTTGTTGTTACATACATTGCGAACATGGTCAGGCATACCCTTGCCAGGTCTGCTTTTGGGCACCTGCTGCCCCACCTCTACCTCCCACGCTCTTTCTCTCTCTTTCTTTCTCACTCTCTCAGTGTGCCCGCTGAACATCAGCGTCGTCATTATTGATATGGTTTTTTGCAGTTGTTCGCAGTTTTTTTTTTGTTTTTGGGCCTGCATGTGCATGTCTGCTCCCCTTAATACCCTGTAATTCCCCCCCCCCCTTGGCCAGCATTTTATTTGATTTTATTTTGCCACGCCTACGATTCAGGTTTGTTTTTGCTATTGCAGCGCTTGCTTTTTCCACATGAATTTATTGCTCGCATATTTCGGTTTTTACAATATCGAAAACTGTGCCCCACACACACACTCATACACACACACACATGCCATCTACCGCAGCCTAGGGAGTGTGTGCGTGCGTGTTGGTGTTGGTGTTGGTGTAGAGGAGGAAATGGTTAACAACAGCAGCGGATGTTGTGCAAATTTAATAAATATACCTCGCTTCGCTCTTATTTATTCAATTTTATGCAGCGACGGACCTTTTGGACTGCATCGTATACTCTGTAATTGCATTTAGCATGGGGTATATGCACGCTGAGCTCCATAGTGTATGATATAAGTGATGATTAAGGTTTTACATATACACTTAACTGCCTAACAAACTCGAGACCTAACTATAGATACCCTGTAGTTACGGTACACGTGGCGCATATTCATTATATATAAATAGTAAATGTCTATGTTAATATCAATTGTAATAATGATCATGTTAAAGATTATTATTTTTATCGCAAAATTGTCACAGCTTATATACCCTATGTTCACCCAAAAAGTAGGGTATACACATTGGGAAAAAATCAATTTAATAAAAAATTATTTTTACATTCCTCGCAACTAATCTAAATTTTTTTACACTTTTACAGGGTATTAGCTAGTCCTCATGCGCTCGTGTTTTTATTGCATCTAATTAGCAGCTGGCTCGACACAAAAAGCCTAACAGCTTCGATTTGCATAAAGCTTTGCACTGGGGGAGGCTCATAGCCCCGAGCTATCAATGCGCTGATATGCCCATTAGATTATGGCCTACAGGGCATTGAAAAACAATTATTAAACATGGTTTGGTAAAAAAATAAATATGCAAAATACACGCACAACATAATCCCTATTAATATCTGGCTTATAAATATGCAAAACTCTAGTTGATTATTTTAAGTTGGCAAAGCTGATAAATCGAGGTCATGGACGATACCCTGTAAGTGTTAATGTCTGATGCGGTGGTTTGATATTTCTTAAAGTGTATTTATATAAAATAGTATATATATTTACACTATACTATATATATCTGGTTTAAAGCGTGGCTCTGTTGGCTTTTATTGGGTTTCCTTCATTTTTGTCACTCAATTTATATGATTGTCCTGCCCCAACTGTCAAATTGTGTGATTGACCTCTGACACCTGAGATGTGAGCTGTAAACAGAGTTCGTTACGGTTCATGAGCGAAACGACAACGAGCTCGGATAAAAAATGGAGCATGGCGTCAGAGAGAGATAAAAGGAAAATGTGGTCTTATACCTTGGTACAGAGGTAAAACGAAATATGTGAGCACTACGTATATGAGTATAAAATATAATAAAGAATGTATATACTTAAATAAAAATATGAATATATTCAAGTAAAAGGTAATCCGAAGCTTTATAGACGGAGCTATTGAGACAGATTTGGAGAGACTAAGAGGGACAAATATAGAGATATAATTTGACAAGTCTTATGAGCCCTAAGAGTCCTAAGAGTCCTAAGAGTCCTAAGAGTCCTAAGAGTCCTAGGAGTCCTAAGAGTCCTAGGAGTCCTTAGAGCCCGAACAGTCGGAACAGTCCTAGCAGTTTTAAGAGTCCAAAGATTATTAAGTGTAATCTCTCTCTCTCTCTCTTTCTTTCTCTCTCTCTATATATTTCCTCCTGCTCTCCTCTTCTCTGCCTCTCTTTGTTTCTCATTCTATATACTATAGAAAGAAAGAACGTAATGCGTACAATCAAAGTGAAAGAGATAGAGAGAGAGAGAAAGAAAAGCAGAGAGCTAGAGAAAGAGATCGACCGATGTCATACACCTAAGCAAAGGCATGTGGAAATATATATAAAGATTTATACTTATATATAAAGAGATTTCAGCAAAAAAGAAAAACAAATATATTTCGCACGACATTTAATAAATTTTGAAATTCAATCTCAAATATTTCGATTTGAAATTCTAGAATATACATATGAGAAACGTGGAAAATCAATTAGGAAGATTCGAGCTATTTCCATGACTGTCGAAGTAAATGTCAAATGAATAAAGCAGGATTAAGCCAGATATAGATGTGAATGCAGTTCGGCTGCTGCGCGCCACAAATGGGGGGCAGCAACAGAGCGTGGCAACAGCTCAATTAGAAAAAGAAGCGCGCAACAGCGATTTGATGGATCATTTAGAGAACTGAAAACAGAAAACTAAAAACTAAATACTGAAAGCGCGGCGAGCAATTAAATGCGCCATGTGACATTTGTCGGGGCTTCCAGCTGGCAACTGCAAATCAAATGCATAAAATATATATATATATATATATATACATATATACAACCAATGCCACGCCCACACAGAATGGGGAATGGGTTGTGTTTGGGATGCAGCTCAAGAATTTTTGCCACTGCAATTGAATTTGGTGTTCAATTTATTTGGCGCAACAATTGTTTTGGCATTAAACGAGTGCAATAAAAAAGAAAAAGAACGAGCTGGAGGACTGTACGGTAAAGCCTGTGAATTGATGACCCTATTGTAGTTGTTGCTGCTGGCATTGCTGGTGTGGCATGCCACGTTCGCCTCTTGCCATCCATCACACTCGGAGTGAAATAAATTGAAACTAATACCAAAAGGCAATCAATGTTTGTAGCATTGTTGTTGTTGTTGTTGTTGTTGTTGTTGTTGTTGTTGCTGCTGCTATTTGTTGTTGTTGTTGCTGTTGCTGTTGTTGCAACAGCTGTTGTCGTTGGCTGGCCGCGTCACTGTTACTTTCCCAAACAACTTGAAAATCCTGTTTGCTTTGGCATTCATTTGCCAAAGTCAAAGTCACTTTTGGACACATCCAGCATGTTGTTGGTGGTGGTGCGGGGAGGAGACGGCCTCTGGAAAGTCTAGTGGCGTTTGGTGAAAATGTTCACCAAGTGCACATTTTGTGGAGCAACTGGCTCAACTGCTGCCGGGCTGCGTCCAACTGCGTAGCTCAGCTCACTTTCTATGCTCTTACCCACAAGTCGCAGACAGATCTTGACAGCGAGAGCGCGTTCCAGCGACTCGATCCACATACAAAGCTGGCCCCGACCGACTAGCTAGAGCCGTCCAACTAGCAAGGAAGCCGAATGTTTTCTACACCAATTAGTGGGTGATGTCGCGATTGAGTTGCATTCGTAATTAATATGAGCTGTGCCTTGTGGTGCAGCAGTCAGTCACTCAAGCAGCTTAGGCTTAAGATGAGAAACTACGTCTTGAATTAGGTCAATTAAGCTGACTGTCAGTCAATCACTCAATCAATCAATCGGTAATTGAGTTAAACAAGTAAACACGTTAAGACTATCAATTGAATACTGTGATGCAAAGACTTGTACTAAGCACTGTCAGTCATTCAAGAAGTCATCATTCGTTTGTCAATCAGTAGAAGAATTAAGTAATTACAGGGTGTCAGTCAATCAATCAATCGAATTGTTAGGAGTTATAATGGGAGAAGCACGCAAATGGTAAAGATACAAATAATTAGAGCTGTATTGATTAGTCAGTCAATCAGTTAGACAGTTAATCAGTCAGTCAGTCAGACAGTGGTAGGTCATTCAATCAATCGTCAGTCAGTTAGTTAATCAGTCAGTCAATCAATCAGTTCAATCAGTCAATTAGTTAGTCATTGAATCAGTCATTTATTCAATCAGTCAGTCAGTCAGGCAATCAGTCAATCAGTCAATCAGTCAGGGGGTGAGTCAATCAATTATCAGTCAGTTAGTCATTCAATCAGCCAGTTATTCAATCAAGCAGTTAGTCAGATAGTCAGCCGGTCAATCAATCGTTCAATCATTTAATGTACAGATTTAATTTGTTAAGAAACATATAATTTAATGAATTATATTTTTAATTGTTATAAAAAAGAACACGCTTTTTTTTATTTATTTAGCACTTAGTTAATAAATGTTAATTAACTCTGGAGTAGGGCTTAAAGTCGAGATTATGGTTAACATTTAAAATAATGTTGGAATTATTAATGAAATAGCATTGATTAAAGCAGCATTAAAATGCATCATCTGCACTTTTACACTTTGTAATTTAAATATTTATTTAATATAATCATTTGATGTATGATTTACGATTAAATTTAAAATGCAATTATTTTTTTTTCTATATTTATTTTTGCTAATTAAAGGTGGCTAAAGGTGGTCTAATAATGGGAATGTGGTCGAATCGAATCATTAACAAACATTGTCAGGTATCTCTGTCCCCCTCTCTATCTCTCTCATTCTCTCGCTGATTTTGCTGACTCTCGTTAATAGAGAAAACGTAATAATACTAACGCTCTGCCGTACCCCTGACAATATGTCAACCCAAATGCTGGACTCTAATTAACATTCACATGAGTGTGTAGGTGTATGTCTGTGTGTGTGTGAGTGAATGAGTATGTGTGTGTATGTGTGTTTGTGTTTTGGTGTCGTGTGTAAGCCACCAATAGCGGCGTCGAACAAAACCCTTTGGCGACACGTCGTTTTTAATAGTCAAAGTGACATGCTAAGCTGATTAACTCTAATCTAAAGTACGAACCCGCCGAACCAAAAGAATAACGGACACACAAAAAGCTAAGAGACGAAGGAGAGAGCGAGAGATAGAGTGAGTAAGAGTAAAAATGCCAGCCACTATCAACATAAAATCCAGAAGTAGCGTCACCAAAGGGATTTAAAAAAAAAAAACAGTTTACATTCGTCAAAGATTTTGCGGGCGAAAAGTTAAACGGGATTTTTGAAGAAAAACTGTAAAAAAGCATAGCGACAGAGATGCCATTCCATATGTACCATGTTATGTTTGAAAGTGCTTTAAAGAAGACAAATAGCCAAATAATTAACATGTTAAAGTAAATGTTAATAGCTCTAAGCTAACATAATTGCATGTTAATTGTAAGCTTTCAACGAAGCTAGCTTAATCTTCAATCATAATCTAAAATAATCCTATGTAATGAGTAGACAACATAACATTCACAGCACAGCTTTAACAGTGACTTGACAGAAGAATTATGAGCAATTATGTACAACTTGGTAAATGTGTTAACAGAGGCAAACAGATAAATGAATAACAGCATGTGGATTAACAGCGTCTGTTTTAATAAGTATCTCTTAACATATTATTAATTCAAGGTAACAGAGTTTAGGCCTCTAGGGCTAACAGCTTCTAGGGCAACAGTTACTATGTTAACAGTCTTTAAGCTAACAGAGCTACTTGTTTACAGTGATGGAGTAACAAGGGTTAGGCTTATAGGAATGAGAGCTAACAGAGCAACTGGAACTTTAAGATATGGTTAGAAACAGATAGTTCCAGATTATACATATAAGTATATGTATATATATTAATTAATTTATTTATAACTATAATATTCAAGCTGATTCAGCAAGTCTAAATACCCAAAGTTAGTGCAACTTGTTTGGCCTTTAACACGCAGTCAGAGTCGCAGCCAGTGTCGCAGTTGAAGTTGAGGTTGGACTCGGAGTTGGAGTTGCAGCTGGATTTGGGTTGTGTCCTTTTGCCTGTCTTCTGTCCGCTGTCCGCCTTTCGCTGTTCGTTTTCCGCCATCCGTCCGTTGTCTGGCGCCCGTTGTCTGCTGTGTGCTGCTCTTATCTTCGCCTAATTTTATTCTATGTGTTTTGATAGCGTTCGCGTCTCGTGTGGCTTTTGTCCGGGAATTTCGCTTGGGTTACGGCTAAGGCTGTCGCTTTGAATGAGAAACTGGGCGGATAGGGTCTGAGTGTTGGGGGCGTGGCACAGGGACACAACGACACCGAAATAAGCAGCTTTATTTTGTTGCATTCAAAATAGTTTTACTGAGGTATTTCGCGTGCCAAAGGAAATATATATATATATTATTTTTATTTTTATTTTTTCTGGCTCAGGAATCTTTGCGACTTTAAGGAGAATCAGGAAACTTGGAAATCTCCAAGAAATCTGTGGATTGCAAAGCTAAAAATGATTTGAAATGTGTGTTTTTTTTTTTCCGATTTTGATGAATAAGATAAAAGGTGGATATCAAAGAGTGGTTTTAGAGGGAAGAATAAGGTTTCAAGATTCTTAGAGCTATTGTATTGTATTGTATTGTATTGTATCAATACATGAAAAGGGTCTAAGAAGATTGAGTTTGGGGCTAGTTGTTGAGGTAATAATAAGTTTTAGATTGATTATATAGATTTATAAATAATATTTTATTTATATTAATATTTTTTATTTCTAATATTTTTTTTATTTTTACTATTATTTTGTATTATTATTATTATTATTTATTGCATAGTGGTTAGGCTAATCTAATAATATTATACGCACCTGGTCATGCATCTAAATAATATATAAATCTATAATAAAATATGCGTAAGCTAAATCTTAATAAAATATCTACAATATATCAATGAACAGAAATTGCCTAATAACGAGACATATTTAACTCTGGTACACTTCAGTCTTAGGTACACTTTTGGCGCGTCCCTTTGGTACACACCGCGCCGCTGCAGGTAAGATTCCCATGATGCACACGCATTCAGATGGAGCTAAGCATCTAAGCGCGACCCAGCGACAGTTGCAGTCGGCGTTAAAGTGTCTCTGACGGAGGGGGAGGGGAGTTTGTTTTGGTTTGAGGCGCTGCCAGCTTGAGCAGGCATTAGGCGAGGGGAATTTGTCAGCTTATGGTGGCACGAGGAGGGGAGGGGCAATTGTGTATGTTGTTCAACTGTTAAACAGTGGCCGAATGCAAGTCCATAATTTGGGCGCTAGTTTTCACCACACGGAGTGGAGAAAAGTGGTCAAACCAGTGTCTGCACGAGGCGCAACGATTTCCATCGGCTTCGGCTGCTGCTGCCACTGCTGCTGCCGGCTTCGCGCTGCTGGCGTCGCATCGACGGCATTATCAGGTCCAGGCAGCGGCGTCGACTTCAGTAGCAAGCGAGCGCTCAGCGTGTGAACACGTTGTCTCTGGCAGCAGCAGTAGAACCAGCGGTAGAACAGTAGCAGCACAGTGTTAGTCACTGTTTACATGTGAACGGTCGCAGTCACTGTGAAGCGTCGCGTATGTTTAAATACAAAAACATACACACACGCACACACTCACACACACACATGTATATTTGTATATCAACTTTACTTTTTTTTCAAGTGATTTTCAAGTGTTTTTCGCGCGCGTTTTTCATGTGCCACGTGCTGCATGTTTGTTTGTTTGTTTGTTTGTTGTGACTGTGTGTGTGTGTGTGTGTGTTAGTAACTTTAATAACTAGAGAAGAAAACTGCATTCTTGTTGTTGTTGTGAAAGTGTTTTGTACATTATTTAAGCATTTGCTAATTATCCAAATAGTTTAGGCAGCGCGATTTTTAGATTTAGTTAGCGGCTGAGTGCAGTTTTGGCTCTGACAAACAATTCTAAAACTAAAAAATAAAACTAAAAAAAAAGAACAAACTAAATACAAATTAAGTAATTAAAGCGAAACGGAAAAAGTTTTACAAAAAGGATTTTCTGTTTTTGTTTTGTTAAAAAAAAACTAAAAACTTTTAACTTTTTAATACAAATGGAAATGGAAACTGTAAAAAACAGAGCTGTGTTTTTGTTGTTGTTTTGTTTTGGTTTGTTTTTGTTTTCGTTTTTGGGCTATCACTCAAAGGATTTTTGGCATTGGTGCCTCGAAAGTTTTTTTTATTTTTAATTTTATATATTTTATTTACGTGTTTGTGCTTTATTTCGTAAAGTGCTTGGATATATGTACATATATATAAATATATATATTGCTGGTCCGATCTGCGCTTAAATATTTATGTCAGTCTATTGCTATGGCAAATAGAATCGAGCTTAAACGTTGAATTTGGGCTAATGCACATATAATATTATATTTGAATTATTTTTGAGGGTTTCATCTTTTATCTTATATTCTAATATTTTTTGTCTATTTTATATGAGTTCCGGAAAGATATGGGTATATAAAAAAAAATTATACATTCCTAAGATTGTGCTAAAATATATTCGATTTCTCTAAAATATATCGAAGAAAAATAAATTTTGGATTTTCAAAAATTAATCTAAGATTCTGTCTTCGAACTCTTTTTGCTTAAACTATCGATCTTGCTCTGCATCCCACTTCTCGCTAGCCTCATCTTTATCCCTAACTCTTTATCTAGCTTACTTTTTAGAGTCTTTCTTTCAATCAGAGTTTTCCAGTTTTTTCCAATTTTATTTTCGATTTCCCCTGTAAATCTGTTTGGATCGTTTGTGAATTATAAACGCATCAATTAAAACTAGTTTTGCCTTTCTTATAAAAAAAAAAAACTGCATTGTGCTACAATATTTGTCTGTGGCTTTCACTGCCAGAGGCTTTGCTGTGACAGGCTTTATAATTACGTTTATACCCTGTAAACCAAAAAGTGTGAAAGTGAAAGATAGAGCTATATCGCTAATATAAGCTTCGATCTATTTATAAATATATATCTATATCTATTTGTCTATATCTGTAAGTCCACACCACTTATAAAGGAACTGCCTACCCTAGCTGCTGAGCTTTACAATTCCATTTATCTAGTTACAAGAATAAAAAATCACTTTGTACTGTATTTTAATCATATTTCATCCATATAAAATCAGATTGCGCATAAAACGAAATCACGTTTTCTTCTTCATATTGCTTTTGCTTATCCTTTTGTTAGCGCCTTTCTTTGCAATTCTCATACCTTAGGTTTTGGTTGTTCTGAAAATTTCATTACATGTTGTTTGTCTCCTTGTTCGCTTTCTGTTTAGCGCACTTCGTTTCATTGAAAATCTTATTGTCATTTCATTTGATTAAAATTTTCATTATGCGCATCCTGTGAGCATTTCACAACTAAGGCCAACAGCAGCAGCAGCAACAGCAACAACAACAACAACAACAGCAACAAGGGCAGCAAAGTGAGTCTCTAAAATTTTGCGTGTCCCCCAGGCAAGAGCTCTCTAAATGAGTGTGTGTGTGTGTGGGAGTGTGTGTGTGTGTGAGCAGGAAGATAAAAAAATCTGAAAATGTGCCGCAACATTCGCGATTGGCATCTTTTTTTATATTATGCTTATTACTTTTTTTTTTTTTAATAGTCTTCATTCATTTGTTGCTCTCCTGGCAATACCCTGTAATTATAAATATGTGTGCAGCTCTGAGTAAGTGCTGCATGCAAAAAGAGAGTGTGAGATATTTGATTATATATATATATATATATAGATATATATAGATAGTTAGGTATACCAATTGTAGTAGATACCCTGTAAAATAAGAATTTGACCGAGTCTGGGTCTTGAGTAATTAGTGTCAAGTGCAGGCATAAAGATAGAGCAGGCATGAAAAAGCTAACCGTCTGAATGGGAAGATACATAAAAATACCCTGTAATCAAATATACCTAGGAATGTTTGTTTACTTTGTACTTTGGCTAAGAGATCTACATTAAATGATATATTGAAGCAACCTATACTACGGCTCAAATATTTATATGTACATATACACAATATATATAAAATACCCTGTAATGTATACTTTGGCTATCTAAATTAAATTGAAATACCCTGTAAGCCATAGATTTCTTACCATTGGTGACTGTTTCAAACATTTGGGTATGAAAAAATACCCTGTAATGTATACTTTTGCTAAGTAACTTATAATTCATGATACATTAAAATACCCTGTAATGTATAGCTACCAAATTTCTTGCAGGCCGACTACAAGCCACAGGATATCTAGTTAGTGACGCTGTTAGCATTAGCTCGCCCATAATTTTGAATTGTTTTTTGTTTACCTTCCAGGGCCCCATTTTTGTTTGTATATTTATTTCGGCGCTAATTATAATTTGATTTTCCATTCCATATTTAGGCAGAGCAAAGTGAACTAACCAAAAAAAAGAAGAACATTTAAGATACAGATATTAAAAGAGAGAGAGAGAGAGAGAGAGAGAGAGAGAGAGAGAGAGAGAGAGAGAGAGAGAGAGAGAGAGAGAGAGAGGCAGATGATAGCTAGCAAATATGAATCGCATGTGAAATGACTTTATTTGTGTCAACAGAACTCGAAAACGAAACTCGAAAACAAAACCAAAATAAACAGCATTTTATTCGCATTGTTGATCAACAGCAACCACAGCAGCAGCAACAACAAACAACAGCGGCAGCAGCAGCTGGCAAACAACATTGAACAACAATTGACATCACGCATACGCCGCGTTTGACGCCGCAACAATTTTTGCGCTGCACAACGCAATTTTTGTGTGTTAATTGGTCGTGGCGAATGGGTAAGTGAAATTTCTTGTTTGTTTCACACTCGGCTTAAGTACGCATACACAAACCCACAAACACACACACACACACACACACAAACACACACACAAAAACACACTCGCACACTCACGCGCTTTTCCTTTCTATCATTTTAGCCAAACAATTTCACTGTGAACATTTTCACGCCAAATTTGCAAACGAGACGTGAAATAATTTATTTAATTTAGCTTGGATTTGATTTCGGTTTTTGTGTGCGTGAACCGGTTCACAATATGAACCCGAATGCAAAATGTTTGCCGAACAATTCTAACAGCTTTGAAACTATGCTGAACAGAAAGGCAAATAAGTTTCTCAAACTGCTATATATAGTTATAGTTATATCTGGCGTAAGAGTCGATCGAGAAGATAATAGAAGAGGGTTTGAGTATCAGAGATTAAATATGATATGATATGCCATTCAACTAATATAATTTTCGATTGGTAAACACATTAGATAAATTTAAAAATATCGATATTTATCGACTTTGGCAAACGTGCTATAAACATTCATAATCACAATTTCGAAATGCATGTGTCATAGGAGAAAAACCAATATATATATATACCGATCAATATATATATACAATATATATAGATATATAGTTTTCATATCAATTAATATATATATATGTTTAAAGTGCTCTATAAGAAAACTAGATATCCCTAGGCTTAACCTATCCTGTAATAGTAGTATATCCGAGTCTCATAAGATCAACAGTTAGATATCGATATATATCGATATCATAGAAATGTTTTTATTTGTTTCTCTTAGTTCTACAATATATGTATATGCTTGTTTCCCATTTCTAACTCTTCGTTGCTTTAGTTTACGAACTTCTACAGGCAGTTTAATGAACTATGTTTTCACTTGGTGGATTGCTATTCATTAGAGACATATCATATTTAAAATATTGCCATTGCCATTTTTATGTTGAGGATCTGTAATTTCTTGCTTAAAATCAGATATAGCACCAGATCGATTCTCATTACTTAATTGATTGTAATAGAAGATTTTATTATCTTCAATCACATTTTTTTTTCCAATCTTTGCGAACGACTAAAAACAACCAGTTTTTGGCATTTAGTATTCGTAGCTTTAGTATATATATATATTATGGCAAATGCATTGCGATTTCTGTTGTTGTTGTTGTTTGATTGGCCATCGAGTGCGTGTGCCTTTGTAGGCAAATGTTTATTCAATTAAACAAATTGTTTTGCTTGGCATTTTCATTAACAATTTCTATGACTGTTGGTTGCGATTGCAATTTAATTTCGTGATGGTTTTTGTCTCGTTATCCAATAACCAAAAAGCATTTCAACCTATTTGATTCAATTGCCATTACACATATGTCGAGAGAGAGAGAGAGTGCGAGAGAGTGAGAGAGAGAGAGAGAGAGAGTTAGATTGGAATAGAGATATTTAGAATTGCATTTGCTGACATATAAATAGCATAAATTCTTGATTTGTATCTGAACTAATAACAGAGCTCTTCAACGTATACATGTCTATATATATGTATAAATATATGTTTATATATTGAACTGCTGTCAACCATTTGACATTTGTTTCAGATTCATTTTCATATTTGTATTCTGCAATTGATATTATTATTATTTTTTCATTTATATACTTAAACAGCACTCGAATGAAAATTAATAACAATTATTTCGAGTCGAGTGTTTGTTTTATATCTTTATCAAATTTAATAATTGTTTTTTTTTTTTTTTTTTTTTTTTTTTTGTTCGATAATAATGCAAATGCAATGTGAAAACAGTAGCTTAATTGATGTTGAACATATTGCAAGCGGATTTAGATTAAAGGCTGCGAGTCATAAATGCAGTATACTATACATATACTTAATACAAATACTATATATATCATATATGAATGCTATATGCTGTATACTTAATATCTATACTATATACATACTATATGCATGATATATATGTTTATAAATATATGAATTTTCTGAAGTTTAATTCATTTCTATAAGCCAGAAGCAGCAGCTATAGATATGGCTATCAGTAAAAGCTGTTGCTATATATCATATAGATGGAGAGAGAGATTTACCTAAGAACTTTTCAAGCAGTTGTTCATCTTGCATAGAAATTGATACAGTGCACAATAGAGTCCGTAGCTAGAGTTAATTTACAACAAAAATCTATGTTCAATGATTTTCTGCATATGAAACTTATATGCAATCTATGGGAAGAGAGGGGCGGTGGGCGGGCAGAGCATGCCACAAAAGTCAGCGAAGCATTCAAAATGCCTGTCAATTATCACGCTAAAAAAGAGCTTTAAAAAAGCTGAGCACATAAATAAATAAATTAATAAATAAATGCACACACAGACACATAAATCAGCTGTGCGTGAAGAGCTTGCCACGTGTGTGTCAGTGTGTGTGAGTATTATGTTTATAATTAAATCAAAATAGAAATATACACATACATATATATATATATAGTGAACTGCCAACTGCAGTTAAATTCTGCAGCTAAATTCAAATAATAATTTCTGTGTAATCTAACTAAAATGTTATTGTTCGCTCGCAGCTGCAAAGCCTTTTCAATTCAATTTTCCATTTTCCTTTTTTGTTATTTTTTTTTTAATTTTTTTTCTTTTTGTAGTTGGATTATATTGCGGTTATAGCCCTAATTTGCCATTGATCTAATTTGAATGCCTGAATAACTCTTGATCTGGGTTGAATTGACAGTTGACAGTTGGAATTAAATATAGAAATGGGCAAAGGACAAAGCTTTGTCCATGGACCAAATGTCCTGAGCTAATCTAAATTGAATTATGTGCAGGTGAATTTACATTCAAATATACTTAACTAAATTGATTTGAACTAGATTTGTAGTAACTTTTATATATGTCCTGTAATCCCGAGAAACAGCTAAGTCGGCATGAGGAGAACTTTTTATGAAAACTCGATTGTGATTGTCTGTCTTATGTCACATATGTATATACAATACTATAGCATCCATGAATATCTGTCTCATGGTATATGTGTTTATCTTATGTGACTATTGATACCAAATATTCTATATATACTCACCTAAATGCCGCTACCACTACCCTATCATGGTCAAGACTTTACGTTCTTCTCTCTCTCTCAGAATACTTTATGATTTTTTAGATGTAAAAGTCTGCCCGCCCTGGTCAGAGCTGATATAACATTGCTTACATTTTCAATTTGCTAGCTCGATGAAAAAACAGTTGTGGGATTACAATGGGTTCAAAGACTTCACTCTTTTTGCGCTTCTGCAAACACTTTCGCTCTACTTTGTTAACTCAAGACAGCTTAACCGACGCCCACACGCACACACTCAGCCAGACAATGCAACAAGCTCTCGTTTATAATTCGCAAGTGGTTTAAGCGCAGAGCGAGACAAGTGGTTTGCATGCAAAATGTTGATGAATGTCCAACATAAGAAGTAACTCCTGTTGTTGTTGTTGCTTTTGATTTAGTTTTTGATAACAAAGTTGAGGCAGAGGCAGAGGCAGAGGCACAGGCAGGGGCACACACAGAGGCACATATACAAAGCTCGAGCTTAGACAACTTTAGTTGCCAGGCAATCAGTGGAAAGGATAGCGTAGCCCAGGCGGGTCAAGGGGTAAGGAACAGAGAGCAGCGGGCGGTGGGCTGGATGGGTCCTACGTTTACGGCTACCTGGCTAAGCGCTTTAAGCCTTGACAGCAACAAAACAGATTGCCACGCCTGTCAGGCCTTTGATTTGCCACAGCTTTGCTGCTCTGAGCAGCTGTATCCACACTTAGCCCCAACTCGACATTGTTGCTCCAGCTACTGTTGTTCGTACAATTCTTCTTCTTCTTCCTCGTCCACCTCGTCTTTTTTCTCTCACTTCATCAAATTGACTTGGACAAAGTCTGGCCCCTAAATGCGCAAACACATGTTCTCAATAAAGTTGTGACCATGTCTGAGTATGTGCGAGAATGTATGTGTGTGTGTGTGTGTGTGATAGAGTGTCTGTATGTTTGTGTGCGTGTAACGTACGTATTTGCATCTATTAGTGTGCGTGTCAAACATGAGCCACAACGTGATGCTGAGACCGAGCTAAAGCTCGACAAAAAGTTTTGGCTTTCATTCTGATTCGCCACCTGCTCTCTCCGGCCCCGGCCCCGACGAGGGACTCGACCAAAAGTTAATGCCGGCCAACAGCTGGCAAATAAATACATATCTATAAATATGCGTGTGTTATATTTCTATTTGGCTCGATGGCCAAAAGCCGATGCAAAAATGCCTCAACAAAACTTTGAGCAGCTGCCAGAAACAGAAACACAATCCTTCAGCTCGAATACCCTACAAATCTGCACTACTTGACTTGGGGTTTACTGCTCAATTATATTCCAGATGTGCTTGAGTAGAATGAGAAGAAGAGGTATCTCTAAATTAAGTCCTACATAGTATAGTCTTCCAATGTATATTTAGTTTTTTAGCTGTAAAGCCTCTTAGCTCCTGTTCCAGCTGCACTTCCTTTCTTTAACTACTTGAAGTTAGAAACTTTTCTTCTAGCGGAACTTACATTCTTTTATCATATATTTTTTTAAATTAATTAATTTTTAAAATTTTTTAATATATTACTTACTTTTTAAGCTGTAACTCTTTTCTCGTCATATTTAGCTCTTAAACTTTCCGTCCAGTTGAATTTCCACCCTTTCTCTCTGTCTCGCTCTCTCTCCTCTCTTCATTTAACTTGTATAACTTACCTTATATAACTACTCTTCTAGCTAGTTTTTCTTAGCAATTAAATCCACCCATTTCTCACCATCTTTATATTCGTCACAAAAAAAAAAAATCCCCTAATCAAATTGCATTTAAAAGATTTGAAAGGCATCCTTAGACGCT
Source organism: Drosophila meridionalis (assembly GCA_035045145.1). Taxonomy (NCBI): domain Eukaryota; kingdom Metazoa; phylum Arthropoda; class Insecta; order Diptera; family Drosophilidae; genus Drosophila; species Drosophila meridionalis. Next base: position 2,929,324 of record JAWNPG010000009.1, on the reverse strand, counting down.
TCACACAAAAAGGTCCTCATCTTTCCTGCTGTTTCTCCTCCTCTTTCCAAGTTTCTCTGGCAACACCTGCTCAGCCACACTTCTATCTGACGCTCCTTTGTCTATATATCATGTTCGTTTTCAACTTTCTCCCATATGCAAAGTTAACTCAGACCCTAGTTTAAAAACATATTTATCGTACTTCCCAAGACATTTGCAAGCACTTCCAATCTTTCACTCGCTTTAAGCTCTGCCTGAAGTGTATACCAATTGTCTGCTAGTGCCTTAGCGCAGCTGAACAAACACTTGACAAACGTCAGAGTCAAAATGGCTTAGTGTAACACTTCCGTTTCCTGCACACACACACACATACAGACAGAGGGGGAAATCCAGACACAGGAGGTTTAGGTACAGGGAGACTTGGCATGGGCAGGCATTTGATTAATGGTTTTTTGTGCAGCGCGACGAGCCACAGCACTGCGTTTATGAGACAAGTTTACAACAGCAGTGACGATGCCATTGAAAATGCGTCTAATGCCTGGGCGACCGAGCGGGGATCCTACGGATGTCGGTCGTGGAGGGATCCCTCGGAAGCAGCTCGGACAGGGCCTCGCTGATGCTCTAGCTGTAACTGTAACTGTAGCTGTAACTGTAACTGTGCTTAATCTAAACAGCAAGTTTGTCTGCCATATCATTTGATATTCCTTGCCACATATTAAATATATATATATATATATTCGTATATACATACAAAGTATGTGTGTGTGCTGGCTGATTAGTTTTGGGAATTTCAGAGCTTGGCCACTCGGCGCTTTGGCCTCGATTGTCAAATATTGAAATAGATGCGATTTGTGTTTAACTTTTGGCCTGTCCGGCTTGCCGGGCTTGTCCGCTCCCAGTGCAGCCCAATGGCTTCGTTCCCTTGGTCATTAGACCAACAAGGTTAAGTGCTGACAAATGCTCATTGATTGGCCTTATGAACCCGGCCCAGCCTTGGAGCTATTCATTGAGTTCGGCTGGCAGTTAGTTAGGCCAAACGTTGGCCCACGTTCAATTGGCGTATGATCCAATTTGGCACGGAATGCAAATCAAAATTAGATGCAACTGCCACTGCGCCACAGTCACAGTCAGTCACAGTCACAGCCACGCCAAAGGCACAGCGCTTTTAATCAACCCAACTCAGGTGCAAAGCAAAAGAAAAGTGCCTCGATTGAAGCTGCGAGGCGATGCACCGGCTTCAGAGTGAGGTCATGATTGCATTGCCCCAGGTTGCAGTTGGTCTGTTAAGGGCAATTGCCACCTGTGCTCTTGCTCAATACCAAGCTCTTTCATTTTAATACCCTATAACACTTTAATTCTAAGAGGGGTAAGGAAAGAGAGAGAGAGGAAGGGAGGGAGATAGGAGGAAGTGTCGTTTACCCTTTGCAGTGATATTTTTTTCCTTTTCTTTTCTTTTTATCAGCAGTTTTAAAAACATTTGAAGTCACCTATGTGCTACATAGAGAGTGAGCTAGAGAGAGAGAGAGAGAGAGAGAGAGAGAGAGAGAGCGAGCGACAAAGATGCCAAGGGGCAACAAAGAAGGGAGCTTACAAATTTTCCAATAGATTAGAGGGTATCTTATAGTCAATATACACATCTCACTTCCCTTTGTGATAACAAGTTTCCTGCTTCGCCACAGACAACTGGGAGGAAAAGAGAAAGGCTAATTGGATGCTTATGTGGCTCACACTTGATTACAGGGTATCTTGCGGTCAATTACTTATCACCATCTATACTTTTGTGTGTGTTTTTTTTCTCTCTCTCTCTCTCTCTGTTTCTCCTCCTTTTCGCTTTCTATCTCTCCTGTTGCCTATCAACACGTTGCGCCGTGCATTGCAATTTGGGGGCCTGTATCATCGCCGTAAATCTGCATGCCCCGAGCGCTCGCTATTAGCCTAACGAGCAACAAGATGATGCCACGCCCATGCGCCTGTGCGCCCGTACGCCCGTGCGCCTACACGCCAACGTCTGACCGTGGCTGGCATGCACTTCCTACTGCTGCCGTCGTTTCCGCCTTTCAAGTTTTTATGCGCCGCAGCCACGCCCACGCGCACGCCCCCCGCTCAGCGGACGCCTTTCTTATCGGCGTCGCACGTTTTTATCATAAATTTTACACTCCGCTTGCAATTTTTCGCTTATTTTTGTGGCCGCAACATGCAGACGGAACAGACACATATATATGCATATATATGGAGATATATATTTATATATATATGTATGTATATAAGTTGCTGAAGTTTTGGGCCCGGCCATAAAATGCTGAGTTGCTTGGCCAGCCGAGTCCAATGGGCCGTTAAAATGCATTATAAAGTGCTACTTCCACCGCACACATTCAAATATATATAGCATATATATATATATAGATATACGGATGTCTGTGTATATCCATATTCCGTATCCGTAATACGCTTACAAGTAACAGTTCGGCTGGGAGCCGCCAAATGTAAGCCGGATGCGCCTCGGACTCTGACAACTCGTTATTGTTTATCAATTTTATGAGCTCGGCCATAAAATGCGGCCAGGAGTAAGAGTTTCGGCATGGGTATGGGGCATCAAATCAAAGTACAATAATAAAATAAGTGGAGAGCAAGAACTTGAGCAGAAACTTGAGTATATTATTATTATAAGCCTTGGGAGAACTCAGAAGTAAAGCAAAGTCTGAAGCTGGAAATGATGTTGAATGATGAGTTAGCTGAGGGTATGTGAGATGTGGGATGCGAAGAGTAGTAGTTCTGAGTGTATACCTTAATGAAAGATAGTTAGAGAGAATAAATGATATAGGCAGTGAGTGTAGATAAAGAGGCTCACCTGCAGTCCAAGTCTGAACACGGGATCTACGACAATTACCAATGTCAATCCAGAACATATGAATCAGAAATAGGATTTTGATGCTCTATACTGAGTTCGTTTTAAGGTGCAACTTTCCCAATATATCTCTCTCTCTCGCTGTCCTTTTCGCCCTCTCGCTATCTTGCCCACTATCTCGCTCTTTCTATCTCTCTCCCTATATCTGTTTTCTTCTCTCTTACTCACTCTTTGTATATCTATCTCATTATCTCTCTCTCTTTCTCTCTCTCTCTCTCTCTCTTTCTCTCTCTCTCTCTCTCTCTCTCTCTCTCTCTCTTCCTCTCCTTATTATACTCCAACTCTCCCTTTTTCTAGTTCAATTTTTCTCTCTCTATCTATCTCTTTCTCTCTCTCTGTTTGTCTCTCTCTCTCTCTCTCTGTTTCTCTCTCTCTCTCTCTCTCTCTCTCTTTCTCTCTCTATCTCTCTATATGTTTGCCTCTCTCTCTCTGTTTTCCTGGTATCATATCTTGGTTGACCTGTAATAATATGCACTTTCAATTGTAATTTAAACCGCGGTTCGTTTGGTCTGTCGCCAGCTTTAAGTCGGAGTCGCAGCGATTTACGACTATGCGTGGATTACATTATGAGTCCCACGTGAACGGAATGATTTGCTCTGATTGCCAGCGCGTTCTGATGCCTGTCCGTATTTTGGATGTATGTATATGCATATATCCTATCTGCATGCCAGATGCCGCATGCCCTATGCTCCATGCCGCATGCCGCATGCCGCACGCCATATGCCACATGCCGCTTGCCGCTTGCCGTTTGCCGCTGCAGCCCCTGGAACAGCGCGTCTCTGAATCTCACAGTTTACACCTTGCCGTTGTTTCTGTTACCCCGAATAGTTCTACTCTCTGCCCCGCCCCTACTGCTTGCCATCCCTTTGACCACACTTCACATCGGCTTTAAAGGCTGCACACACACACACACACATGCACAGGCCTACTTATATGCATAATATGCATATGTTTGTTTCCCTTTTTTACGGTATTTGTATTGCATAGTGTGTATACGCAGCGTATGCCGGAAACTGGCGTCCCACTTATGCAAACGATATGTGTGGGTGTGTGTGGGACTGTGTGTGTGTGTGTATGTGTGTGTGTTTATGTGTGTGTCTGTGCACACAGTATCGTTCGTGCTATCATTGACATCAAACAAGCGCAACAGCAGCGGCTGCTCATGCAACCAGCGCATCCTTATCAGCAGCAGCTACAACAACAACAACAAGTGCAATTGCAACTGCAACAACAACAACAACAACAACAACAACTTAAATGTTGTTAACACAATTCAAAAGTTTCGAAATATTTGCTGCCAGCTGCCAGCGGGCACTGAGATTTCTATATACACATATACATATGTACGTAAATATATATATGATATATATATATATACATATATATATGCATATATATATACATATCATTTGCATTGCCTGCCATAGAGCGCATTTTAATTGGGTTTCTATACATCATTTTATATGCGCACCAATAGTATTTGTATACCCTGTAATTGGCTCATGGCTCAATGAGTGCTATAAGCTCGTTCTATTTGCTATAAAAAAAAACAGATCAGAGCTGCACTTGACAGCATTTGTATGCCTTCTTTCATACTAGTATACCCTGTAAATCAGTCATGAATTGTGAACAGCCTAAAGGCAACATAGATATATTATAGATATAGGTAAAGTTCACTAACACTACAAAAAATGCAGGGCATCATTTGGTCGTTCACTTCAAACTATGCTATTAAGCTGCGCCTCGCTTAATTGTGCCTCAAAAAGGTAGCGAGGGACGACTCGTTACGCTGCAGCAAAGAACGTTTGGGTGGTTAGGGTAGAGCAGGTGGTAATGGCAGAAGAGGGAGCTGCGGGCAAAGAGGGAACACTGAAAGGTGAAACGAGACGAACCACATTTAAAATGATCGCAAGTAAAATATTTTTGATTATATTTTTGTTGCTTTGGATGCTTTGGATGCTTTGTATGCGCTTTAATTGCTGCGCGTTGATTTTGTAGCAAAGGATATGATGGTTCGGTCACGAAATATGTAACGCCTCAACTGATAATACTTCAAAATTATTTATAAATAAATAATAAATATAGAAAAAATTTTCAAAATTATTTATAAATAAATAAATAATAAAAAAATAAAATATATAAATGAAATGTTTTTTTTTTTCAAAATTATTCTAAGCAGATTTATATGCGTTTGTATAACTATTTCTATGCGAACTAGTCTCTGTGTTTAAAGAAAACATGGCTAAGATTTACTGCACTTCAAAGTTGTAAACTTTGCTTACGCCCCTCGCATAGAAATATATATATATAATCATATATCATAGAAATTTCAAATATACAAATCGCTCTTGGTTCACCTGATAGTCCAGTTGAACTCCCCTACTATATCGTATCGGACTACTCTACAATTGCTTTTATTACAGGGTATTCACTATTCGGTTTGCTCATTTGTGCTTTTGCTTTATCATTTTTTTTTTTTTATTTTGTTGCCAGCTTTTATAATTGCTGCTGGCCACAGATGCAGCACTTGCCACGCCCCCCGGCCACCCGTCGGCCGGCCGCCCACCGCAATTTGGCCAGCTATGCTGCGTGTTGCACGTTCCACTGATTCGGCGTCGGCGACGCGGCGGCATCTGTTGCAACAGCAACATCAAAGCGCAATTTTCGCAGACATTTTTATTGCATATTATTTACATTTCGCTGCTTCTGTCACGCCCCCCTGTGGCCCCCGCGCGCGATGCCAGTGTTGTAAAGCGCAACAGCCAAGCAAACACAAACATCACGTCCGTCATAATGATCGTCATTAACGTCATTACGACGCTCCTCACGAGAGATTTATCATCTTCGGTCAATTTGTAGATTTTTGTTTCTGTTTCTGTTTCTGTTTTTTTTTCTCTCTCGTTTAATTGAAAAGTGAAATTGAATTTTGCCAGGTGAAAATCGCTTTCGTTCGTTTATTTTTTCCTGGTTTTTCTTTTCGCCTGCATTCGCCTGTGCATTAAATATTGAAATTGCACACACACGCACATATATGTATATAATTAATGTCTATATGTTTGCTTTTCTCTCATTTTCCTTCCATTCTTCTCTTTTCTTTAATTTTTTTTTTTTTTTTTTATAATTTTCTTTTGGCCAGCGAAAATCTTCGTTCATTATTTTCAACTCGCAACTCGCCTTTTCCATTACATCGAGTTTCGCTTTTCTTTCGGCTTTTCCTTCTCTACCATTTTTCATTTTTAATTGTTTGCATTTGTGCGATAATTGCAAAATTAACGAATTGTTCAGCAATTTATGCGACTTATGTCCACGCTTTAGGCTGCTATTATAATTACGATTACGAGCCGCCCGAGAAACCTCTCAAGTTCTTGGAGGCATGCTCAAGGGGGCGTTTCAAATTTGTCTACGAGAAACAAGACTACAATTAATTGATATCATAAACTACAATTTGCTTAAACTACTTTTCTGCTGGAACTGAATATATCAATATATTATAATATTTCAAGAGAGTAGTTCGATTTATTTTTGAAAAGTTCTTTAAAATAAATTCTATACTCCATCACATATAAGGCTTAGCAAACTTAATCCTTGAGTTAGCGCTATATTATTCTCAGAGCATTATCAAATTATCATTAACATTAACAACATAACATTATAACATTAATATATCTCTACACCATTAAGCATAACATTCTAATAACATAACAGCTTATTGCTTACAGCATAACAGAGCTATTATAGTTTTCTATGCTACTGTTAAGCTTTGCATTTTCTTACTGAACTTTTACTTTCTCTACACTCAACATTGTACATGACATACTTTAACATTATGTTAATGTTGCTTTTAAGCACCTTTCAACCTTAAAACTTCTTTAAATTGGTTGTATTTCTTTACTCTTACACACTACTCTACTCTTTGCTCTCATATCTACTTTGACTACATAATCCCAGCCCAAAGTTAAGAAAAACATTTTGCAAACGTTTACATCACTTTAACATCATGTTAAGGTGTTAAGACGCAACCGTCTTGAAACCTCAATCTTCCTCAAATCTGATGAGTTTTAATATTCCATTTTTTTTTTTGGTTCATCTCTTATTTATTTATCTGGCGACAATTCACTTGCCATTGACAACAACTTTGGCTCCAACTTCACCGTGAAGTGACTTTTGCTACTGTTTTACTACTTCTCCTCTGCTTCTTCTTCTTCTTCTTCACGATGTTCTTTTTATTTTTGCTTGCAGTGTCGGACGATTTTGCGAATAAAGTTGCCGCACAGCAGCAGCAAGTGAAGCACAACGGCCAAGAATAATACAGTAGCAGCAGCTGACACAGACAACAACAACAACAACAGTAACAACAACTCGCAACGAGCCAAATTGTTGCATACTTTGGCAGTTACAACGAGCTCACGCACACACACGTACGGCAGCAACATGTCGTTGTTGTCGCTGGCAACAGCAGCAGCACGCAGCAGAGCCAGCCGAACACGCCATGTTGCCAACACATTTCAATTGCTGGCAATTGCCTTTTATTGTTGCTGCCAATTGGAGCTGGTGTTGGTGCACGGACAGCAGCAGCAGCAGCAGCAGCAGCAGCAGCCGATTTCTGGCGGCCAGCAGCAACTAAAATATCAGCAATTGCAATATCAAATGCAGCAGCAATATGAATATCAACAGCAGCAACACTTTCAACAGCAGTTCCAGCAGCAGCAGCAACAACAACAACAACAACAACAACAACAGCAGCAGCAGCAACAGCAGCAATTAGTATTGCCAACAGCAGAGCAAATGTTACCGGAGCAACCCATCGATTTGCTATCCACACAACCAACTCAGGTAGGTGATATTTAGTAATTGACTGATTGTGATTTACAGACGATTTCGCTTTGATTGAAACTGAGTAAAGGCGAGAAGATGAGATTTGCCTAATAAGAAGAAAAATTTATACTCTAACTTATGCTTAGTTAATCAATTTAAGCAGAAAAAGTTGTTTGATTGATGTTGATTGTTGATGAGAGAAATTGCAAAAATTGTAAATAAAATTATAGTTTCATGAAGTTGAAGCTGTCATTTAGACTGATGATTTAGTTGCGAAGCTTATTTAATGATTGAGACAGATTGAATGAATGATTGATGTAGCTATTAAATACATGAATAAATGAAAGTAAAGCTGTAGATTGACTAATGAATTAAATCTTGATCAATTGAGCTCAATCTCTGCATAATTCCCAGTAATAATTATGGAGTTGCTAATTCACCATTTCATCGATAAAATATCAAACCCAAAACTGTTTGATTGACTGAAAATTACTTAGAGTCCATCATTGAATAAGCCTTTAAAAAAAAATCAAAAACATATTTTCTCATTAAAACACTTAATTTTTATTGGCCAAGGTCCAATGAAACTTTGTTTGGCCAACTTTGCTTTGGTCCTTAATAAGCTGCTTTCGCAATTAATCAATTCGCTGAGACGTCTGCACCCGTTTCCACCTTTTCCAGCGGCTAAGCCCACTTTTTGTTCGTTTGGCTCGACAAATTGAATTTGTAGCTGCAACTGCTTAAAGACCCAAGTCCCAAAAGCCAACTCCACTTCATTTCAACTTTTTTTTTTTTTTTGTGCCTCTCTTTCCTCGACCCCAAGTTCAATAAGCTGATTAGCCAATTGAAACCAGAAGACGGACTAATAAAGAAGCAAGAAACGAGAAAAAAGCCTTGACTTTAGCCTTGGCTTCCACTTTTCTTTCTTTTTTTTTTTTTAATTTATTCGCTCTACTTTTTTCTCGAAGCCCCTAATTTGCGGTGCTTAGTGATTAATTTGTTTTTGATAGACTTTAAGCTATATTCCATGGAATGCATATTTCTTGGGGGCTATGTTTTTGCTCCCTTCTTCCTGTGACTGCTGTCAGCTCCAAGTCGTTGAAGTGTTTCATTTTATGTAGCTCAAGAAATAGGGCAAAGTGAATGAGAAGCAGGGAAAGGGACATAGAGTGACATACAAGTATATTGAAGTGCATAAAGTTGATTAGTGAGCTAACAGCTGTTAAGATATAGGCATTATGTTAATAATAACAATGTAATTCATAAAAATGTTAAGCAAGTATGCAATTTATTTTCTATGCTAAGCAGCTGTTAATAAACAGCCCATTGTTAAACTTAAATGTCTACAATTTAAATTTGTATACCCAAATTTATTCACTGTTAGGCCACGTTAAGTAATAATCATTTTTATGTTAAATCTAATTTAGCTATGTTATTGTACTGTTAAGTAGCTGCACGCTGTTAAGCACATATCTTGGCCAAATAAAAGCCAAAATGGTGCCAGCAAAAACAGCTTCCAATATCTCGCTTTTATCTACAGCATTTCAATAAATATTGATACAGCTAATAAGAGTTAATAAAAGCCATTGGCAGGATGATTCAATGTTCGATATCTATTGAATGCGCGGCGAGTTTTTGCAGCTGGCATTGCACAAATCGTTTATACATATCTATAAGCTCTAATTAAAGAATCATATTGAAAATATATCCCAAATAGCTGAAAGCACATTTTTAGCTATTTCAGCTGGACACACACTCAGAGAGAGAAAAAGAGAGAAAGAGAGGGGGCGGAAGGGGGAGAGCGAGAGGGAGAACGCTAACTGAAGCCACTTTCACATGGACAAGTGATTCCATAAACCACTTTGTTAGAAAATTGCTTGTGTTTGATTCCATTGGCGATTGTCGATTGCCGTTTGCTGCTTTTTTTTTAGGGAGGTGGAGACACAGAAAGGAGGCGAAGAGTTGACCATTTGCAGTTCGCGTGGCTTACAGAATTTTATTGCGCACAGTAGATATATATATATGTATATATAAATATAGAGAATGCTAGCGATATTTGGCCAATACTTGACAGCTATCGAACTGAGTCAACGCTTCCTTGATTGCCTTCTGTCTGACCAGCTCTTCAGCCATTCAGCTATAGAGCTGACCAGCGTTGCCCTGCTGCTTCTTCTTTTTGTGGCAATTGTCGTCGTTTCTTTTTTCATTTTTTAGTGGTATTTTCTGTTGACTGCTGTTTTTATACTGCACTTTATAAGTCTCGGATCTACTACTTAAAGGGTGTCTTAACATCTAGTGGAGTCACACATAAATTTGAAATTCGAATCTACATTTATATTGGAAACTGAACTTGTGTCTGTCCGATGTTGATGTACCTTATGAATATGTCCGTCAAATTGGCTATCTTGAAATATCTTGAAATTTATAAAAAAAAAATATAAGTAGTGCATTTGTATACGAATATATTTTTGATTATTATCTTTTAGCAAATTGTATTATAAGTATTCAAATATACATATTGTAATATATATTGTGTTTTGTGAAGTTTTTTCACATATGTTAGATCAATGCATATATACGATCTATGAACGTTTTTTGATAGGTTGACTAGGTTAGAAGGCATCAAGTGTATCATGAGTGCTTTATCGACCTGGTTTCAGTATTATAATATCGATAAATATCGATTTAGAGTTTCTATCGATTTTCTATCTAACAAATTCTAGCTATTTTGATAGGTGACACCTAGTTTATCATAGATCTTGATAAAACATATTGTTTTTTTGCTCGCTCAATTTGTTTTAATTTCAATAATATCGATAAATATCGATTTTCAATCAAAGTTGCTTAGCAGCTATCTCATCCCATAAGTGTAGAGTATCTGCATGGTCGAGCATGACCGGCTATCACCGTTTTATTTGTTTTACTTTACATTTGCAATAAAATAAAATCCACCCAGAATCGGGTAGCGTCATGTGGTATAGCATTGCTTGGCCCCAAGCCCCCTAACCAAATGCCCCAGCGGCGACATGCAACGGACATGGCAGCAAATACATACAGAGAGAGAGATAGAAAGAGAGAGGGAGGGAAGAGAGTGAAACTATAAAGCAAAACTCCATTCATATATATGGCTTTTGTGTGTGTGTGTGGACCACAGCGAAAGCTGCTGCATTTTATTTTACCATTTCGTCCCATGGGAAAATTTATGAATTTGGACTCGCAGCCGCCGCTGGCCGCACATATGCGGTTTTTATATATTGACACTTAAAATTTATGGCTCTTAAAATCTACAAAACGCTGGCGCTACGATCCAAGCGAAATGCCATTTCTTCTCCTCTCATTCCGCAGCTCTTTCATTTCGTTTTGTTTTCATTTTTTTTTGTTTTTTTTGTTCACTTCCGCTGAGCTTAGCTGAAACAAAATTTTGTGTTTTGTTGCACAAACTATGAGAAGCCAGCGACACAGCAAGCTGGCAAATCGAGCTGAAAATTGTTAATGTCACCAATAGCACACACATCCTTCCATATATCTGCATATATATATCGTATATATGTATAAATACACATATTTATAAATATATACATATATATAGTTGTGTGCTCAGTTGCAGCTATTAGCACAAATCGTTAAAGTGACGCTGTTAATGGCAGTGCCAGAGCTGTAAGCAGCTTATAGAGTTCAACAAAAATAAAGGAATCATATTCATAACTTGGAACGGCTTAACAGAGCACAAAACTTTGCCATAAAATATAGTTTCATATGAACTGAATTTTAATTGAATTTTTTTTTTTTTTTTTAATGTTTATTTATGGCAATTACAGCCAGCAACATAATAACAGTTCTTAAGGAAAACTTAAAAGCTAACAGTTCTTCATAATCAACAATTAACAGCTATTATGCCATATATGTATGGTTTAAATACATTAGCTCAGCTTCAGCTATGCAAAATGTTGTTGATCTGTTAAAATTGTGTTGTTAAGAAGCACAAAACTGATGTTAGAATTCAAGATAAAACAGATAAGTGAAACGTTAACATTGCAGTTGTGTAACTAAAGTAAAGTATGTTAACACAATAAATAAATTAGTTCAGTGTGTTGAATAACATACATAAATAACATATGTAAGTTACATAACATAAACAAGTTGCAAAAGTATGTTAGATAACATCATTACATAACATAAATAATAATAATAAACATTTAAGCTTTATAACTTACACAAAATATTCCCCAACAAACCCAATTTTCATATAAATAAATTATGAACAGAAATTCTGTTAATCAAGGCAGCTATTAGAATTCCGACTGTTAAGACGAAGCTGTTATTAACTTTGAGCAGTGCTGAGAGTCATTCAAAGTCAATGAATTCCAAAAAAAAAAAAAAAAAAAAAAAAAAACATTTACACAACAATTTTGTATACATCATGTCAGAAATTCATATATTTATAATGCATGAAAAAAGCGAGAGTGAACAGAGAAAGAGAGAGAGAGAGAGAGAGAGAGAGGGAGAGGGATGTAGATTGAGCTAGTTGAGTAGCTTCGGCTCTGTGTGTGTGTGTGTGTGTGTGCCAGCGTCAAAGCTGAAAAGCGCTTAAGATTAATGATGCAAAAAATTGAGCATCATCAAAGAAAGTGAAAATGGAATTAGGTGCAAAGGCGCTGAGAGCACAACGATGAAGCAAAAGTAGCAGAAGAAGAAGAATACAAGACAGAACACACAACGTCTATCTGAATGATAGAGCAAAGGGACGGAAAGACGGATAGGTTGGCAATACGTGCAGCACGCAAAGCGGCATAAAACTTAACTACAATAAGCGGCAAGCTTCAAGCCAAGCCAAAAACGAGCTGCCAACTAGAAAATGGCCAACAACAACAGCAGCAACAACAATGTAAACACCATACTGAGCTTGCGGGTGTGTGTGTGTGTGTGCGAGTGTGTGTGTGTGTGTGTGTGTGCGAGTGTGTGTGTGTGTGTGTGTGTGCGAGTGTGTGTGTCTGGCATGCCAAGCTCTCGCTGTGTCTATCCTAGTCGCTGGCAAGCAAGCAGTTAGGCCGAAACTGAACGCCACGTACGTACAAGCGGGCGGAAACGGAAAAGGAAATGGCAGGCATTGCCAAAGCCGACTTTAACGCCTGTGCACAGTGGTCTCAAAATGCATATGTTTTGATGCGATATAGATAATTGCCAGATAAGTATTTAATCCATGCCCAAAATCGTTATTGTTGTCTTGAAGTTAGGATTAAATATTTGACTTAGTGATAAACGGGGTTTGAAACCCAATTTATAAAGGACAACATATATACATATATATGTATTTGGCTATAGTAGATATATATATATAGATATTGACATTGAATATGTGCAGCATTGTTCTAGAGCTTGTACTTTCTTTACAGTCAATTTGCAACCCTTCTATGCAGTTCTTATGTCAAGATTGCAGCTTCTTATGACTACGAGTGTAAACTATTTAAAATAATTATATCAGTATATACCTTAGGCTACAAAACTAGTTTTATATCACTCCTTAGAATCAAATAAAATTTAACTTTAAATCGAACATTTATTTACGATATAAACCACAGTAAAATTATTGTTGTAGACTAAAAACTGATGCAATTACAGTTTATTTTAAATTATGAAAGCTTTGTTGAAATTTTCACAAATTCTCTAATCAGCTTGCCTCACTGTGCGTGAGCGGCAGCTCTCAAGTCTGCTGCGTTGCACTGCTGTTTGCTTAGAGAAATTAAAAAGAAACGCTCGCTGTTAAGCCAAAATGAAATGCATATCCTGACGCTAATATGTGCCACAGCAAGCCAGCAATACCGTTCACCCCCCCCCCACTCGCCCCTCCCACACCCTCCTCTTCGCCCCTAATCCAGCTGTAGAACCTCCCGCACATGGGAAGAGGCAAAACTTTGCAACTGGTTCACAGCATGCAATGCGCACAGAAACTTTAATACGCTAAGTCGCAGCAAGCTTCCGAGCTGCAAGAAATGGGGAAATGGGGAGATTTCTGCTGAGGAGCAGGGGAAGCTGCAGGGACTTAAGGGTATGCGAAAGCTGGGTGGGATTTGGAAGCCACGGCCTTTACATGCCACGCGAAAAATAATTAGCGCGTTGCGTTTATAAGTTTCCGGTAAAAAGCGTTTTACGCTTGTTTAGCAGCGGATGATGGCGTCTGCCAGACGGAGATTAAGGCCCTGATATATTAATGAACTATATATATATATATACATATATAAATATAAATATATACATATATATAGGCAGACAACAGCAGCTCTTTCGATTTGAGCTCATAATTACCAGGAGCTTAAGCATTCACTGGGATACAACCTGACACAACCCAATCACAGACCCAGCCGCAACCCCAAACCCAATCCTAGTCCCATCTCCACTCACTCTTCCTTTCGCTGCTGGCCGCACAAAAGGTTATCTGAACCCTGGACCCAAGTTTTCGCAACTATTTCAATTTGCATGCGTGCGGCTAAAGTTTTTTTTTTCCCAGCTTCTTTCATATAGATTTTTTTCTTCGTTTTGTACGCAGAAGTTGACTGCACGCAAAATAACTTGGCCAACTCCTGCTATAAAATTTCACAAAAATGTTCACAATATTTTTGACCAAAACAAAAACATTTTATTCGTAAGACCAAAAGAAAGAGAGAGAGAGATATATATAGAGAGAGAGAGAGCGAGTAAAAAATCAGATGAAAGATGCGGCACAAAGTTTCTATTATTGGGTGCGAGGCTGAGGAGTTAATAAATGGGCTTTTGGACATTCATTCATGCCAGCATAGTAGAACTCTTCTGTCGTTAGTTCTGGATTATGGACATGAGCTGAAAAGAAGATTGTCCTGATTTTATTTCAGTCTAAAATTATGCTTACTAGTTATCAGGTGGTTAACCAGCTACTTCGGCAGCTACTTTAATAGATATTATATGAAGTTTTTTCCAAATAGCTTAAAAACTCATTTATCAACTACTTTATCATCTACCTTACGAATTTAGTCTAGGAGATTCTACCGACAAGCACCGACTGCCAGATATTTTATTATTACCAGATGCTTTACTAGTAAAGTTTCATCTCTAAAAGTCATTTTATGTACAACTCTATCAACAGCTTAGCCATCCCCTTAACTACTATTCATCGATTCGATTTACTAGCTACTTTTTCTTTTATCTTTTACCTTACCAATTTCTGCACACATTGCTGTATAAATCTACTTTATCAGGCGATTCTCTAAATATTTTACGAAATGTGCTTAATCTTACCAGCCACTTTTACACTACTAACTATTTTTGAGTTATTTTGCCAGCTGCTTTACCAACTGCGTTACCTGTCACTGTACCAATTACTTTACCAGCTGCTTTACCTGTTGATCTAATTAGTACTTTACCTGTTGCTTTACCAGGTGCTATATCCGTTGCTTTTGCTGATTTGCCAGTTATTTCAACTCATTTTCCCATTAATTTACCCGCTACTTTACCAGTTACTTCGCCAATTACGATGGGATCGACATTACCAACTGCCATACCAGCTGCTTTAACAGCAGCTTTAAGTCTGATATACAACACTCGATTGGTATTGCTATTTTACCAGCTGCCTTATAAGTTACTCTATCCTTTACTTTACCAGCTGCCCTAAACATTGCCGATCTCCCACGCAATTTCGACGGCTGCCTCTATGCTCCTCTAGCTGGGCTTAAACAACTTTTTGTTTGCTCGCAGGCACTCGATGTACAGCCGACTTTTAACGGTTCGTTTGCTTGATTCACCCACCACCATCAACAAAAAAAAAAAACCAAAAAAAAAAAAAAAACAATCCAAAGCCAAAAGCCGAAACCAAAGCTCCGACCAAACCAATTTGCAGCATTTCGTTATAAACTTGCCACAAAATAGTTGCAAAAATTTTACAACGCTGCCCTTTTTTAATTGTTGTTGTTGTTGTTGTTGTTGTTGTTGTTGTTGCTCTTGTTGTTGTTGTTATGAACGGAAACGTGGGCTGTTTGGCTTTGGGCGTTGAGCGAGTTCCGCCAATTTTTTCGCGCGACTGGCAAAAAAAAAAACGAAAACTTTTGCATTTTCCCCATATATGAAAAACAAGCAAAGCGCCGACGACGACGTCAGCTGCGACGCCGACCGCGACGGCAGCAGCAGCAACAGCATCGGCATCTGCTGCTGCATTGAATGATAAGCGCCAGCGAAGCTCTTTAAGCACACAGCATTACAACAACAACAACAACAGCAATCCACAACGGATTAAGTAACAAAAACGTTGGTTACGAAGAGGAGTGCAGGGAGCGGGGGAGGATTGGAGCTGTAGCTGCATACAGAAATATGTCAGGTCCTTGTCTGCGGCTCTGTCTCTTCAAATGCTATTTCAGGCGAAAGGCAGCAAACAGGCTGCGCTACAAAAATATCAACAGCAGCAGCAACAGCCAAAGCAACAAGCAGAGCAACAACAACAACATGAGTTGTATTCTGCATTTTGCCTCATTCAGGCATTGAGTTTGACATTTGAGAGCTTCCATTTTTTTGCAATTCTTTCTCTTACGCTCTTCCAAATTTCTAGCAATCTCTTGGTCCCTCTCTATTTGTTGCTCTCTTAAAATCTCTGAATTGCTGTTATTTTTAATGTTCTTTATATGTTCTATATATACTCAATCCATTACGCTCTCTTTTGCTCTTTCCTTCTTCCACTATGCAATCTATGCCTATTCTTTCTTTCTATATCTCTTCCCCTATCCCTCTGTATATATTTTCATCTCACACTCTTCTACATCTGTACTATTTTGTATTCCAACTCTCGCTATCCTCACCTCTTTCTCTCTCTCTCTCTCTCTCTCTCTCTCTCTCTCTCTCTCTCTCTCTCTCTCTCTCTCTACCTCTCTTTCTATATCTCCCCTCCTTGACGTACATGGATCTCTTTTAATCTTGTTCCCTCCTTCTCTCTCACTCCCTCTGTGATTATTCCTCATTATCTCGCTCTCTCCCACTTTCTCTGTCTCTCTCACTCTCTCACTCTCTCTCTCTCATACTTTCTCTTTCTCAGAAACACTCTCCCTCTTCTTTCACAGTATTTTGTTCTAGAATCTAGACTACATTTACTTCCAACTACCACTCATTACAGGATAACTTCTAGTCTATCAATATTTGCATATTTACTCCTGATCAGATTTCAGTTTGAGTTTTGCTTTTGTGATGTGCTCGCCACATAATTAGCGCATTTCCGCAACAATCGTCGCACAAAGCCGACTCCCGCCGAATCCCCTCTCAAACCCAATCCGGGCTCCCGCTGAGTTGCCCCTCTAATGGGCCATCCACTTGCCAGGGATTAGTTGTTGGCATTCAAGTTGACGCCGTTGTTGACGCTGGATATTGGCATAGAGCGTGGACGGCGAGCAGAATGGGGCATGGGGCAAGGCGAAGGGGGCAGGGGACGGGGTAACAATTGAGCTGCTTTTATTGCGCTTTTGGGTTGGCCAAAGCGAAACGTTGCCAGCGCTTTGTCCAGGCCATTTTTCTAGAACTCTTTCGGCCATTGCCACTTTTTTAACAATTTGCCGCCCATTTTTTGTTGCCGACTTTCAGGCGCAATTTCGAGCAAAATAAGAAACAACAATACACGAAGCTTTCAGCCAAGTGACAGACAGGTTTAGATAGAATAAAGAGTATAGACAAATGGGCAGACATGGGAATACAGTGCAGACTCCACATGACAAATGCTCCAGAAATGAAAGAAAAGAAATATGAGTTAAGCAATTAAAACTAGAGCTGAGAAGTGAAGGATAGAGCTCCAAACGATTGTTACCCAAAGGAAGTTATTTCAGTTAGTTGAGTAATTTGAGCTGAGAGCAGGGCATGTGAAAAGAGATTATGGGATCAATCTGGAATATTTTCTGAAAAAAAGACATCAGAAGAAGTCACTTGGAGAAAAGTAGAAAAAAGTTTATATTTCCCATTCCTACATTTCTAAAGATTAACCATAAGAAGTATCTCCCATCGAACCATTTTCCAATTTATCTTCCTTTTTAAAAAAATACCAAAAATTCCCTCATTACCACAGAAAAGCTCTCCAATGTCACAGCAAAAGTCAACACTCTTAGAAGCAATTCAATAAGAAACCTTGAAGCTGAACTCGAAGTTCGCCACAAAATTCACTTTACAAATTGCTATTTGCTATCAAAACATTCAAATTAATTAATAATTCATAATTTCTGTTATTTAAATATACGAAAAAAACACACTCACACACACGCACACATTTCCATTGTTTTCAAAAAGTTTCTCATATTCTTTTCAAGTGAAGCACATGTTGAACAAACACTCCGCACCCAATGTAAATATACTATTATAGAACAGCTTCATTAGCACAGAATGTGTAACTCATACAATACATGCACACCCACCCATACACACACACCCACGCACACACACACCCACGCACACTCACACCAAATTTTTGCTTGCCCAACGTATAATGTTTGCTTAAAGGCTGTTGCAGCTCACAAAAAAAAAAAATATATATATATATATATATATATATATATATATATAATATATTTATATATATAGAATCGTCACAATAATGGCAACAAATTAAAATGCAAATGCAAATATTTAACTAAATAATTCTATACCGAGCCGCCTGACACGCCCACAGCAGCGTTTCGAACCGCAATGCTGGTCAAAAATTGATTAAATTCCAAATGCTGAAATTGCAAACCGCTGTTCGAAAATATCAACTGAAAAAAAAAAAAAGAAAATCAAAAAAGTACAAAGTCACACATGAGAGAATATGTCAAAATCGAAATTGACGAGTGCGAAATACTATACTCTCAACTAAATGTATTTTATATTCGGATTTACATATGAATTGTTCTCAAGTATATGCCAAGTTATCGATAAATGCAATCGTTGGCATATCAGCATTCTTAAATAATTTATATCGTTATCTGCTATTTCATAGTCTCGCAAACATAGTACTACATATAGATTTCATAGTTCTCACTTATAGTATATTATCGATAACTTTAAATAACCAAATCGATCAAATGTAATGCTGCCATATTACGTTGCTTGCTAATATTTTTAGGTTTTATATAGTTTTTATACCAAATAGTTATCAAGAATTTATTTAACAGGGTATCTTTTAAGCGATAACTGCCCATTTGAGCTCACGTAAAGTATTAAATTCACAATAGCAATTAAACGCAAAACAAAGTTTACAATTAGGCCAAAAGATTGCCGCAAAAGACTAACAATATGCACTAAGAAAAACGGCAGCAACTTAAAGATACCCTGTAAAAGAGAAAAACATACTAACAAGCGATAAAAATAATCGGTATTAATTTGAATCGAAGGTATAAGATATATGATCGATAAATAAACCAAGATAAGTTTATACAAATGTAAAAGCCAAAGTTAACTCTAGATAATCATAAACAATAATCAATAATCGTTAAGTGAACAACTAATATACCCTTGCAAGATATCACTTTTACAGGGTATGCACAATAGCCTATTTAAATAATTAGTGAAATAAAATGTGAAATTGCATTTGACGCTCTCAGCGGGTGACTAATAAATACCCATTTACCACTTTGTTGCGGCTAGCGCGAATTCTCGATTTAGAAGAATGGGCGCAATTAAAGGGAAATTCGATTCAATGCAACAGCCGTGGCGCAACCTCTGATAAATGTGGGCAAATGCGGCCTACTGTAGTCTGTGTGTGTGTGTGTGTGCGAGTGTCTGTGACGGCACGGCTCAGTGCACGTCGGGGCCTGCATGCAAATATTAACAAATATTAAATCGAAACAATGTACGAGCAGTGTCTATCGGCCGACAGCCAACCATTTATTTCTGTATCCATGCCTATCGATGTTATCGGCCATTGAACACCCATTCCGCATTGTTGCATTCACTTGCGTTTCACTTGCTTTACTGACATTTTAATTTATTTATTCAACATGTGCAGCGTTTGCGAAACCATTCGTACAACTTTCTGTTGTCTTACAGGTTGACATGTGTTATCGATATTGATGGCATATCGGTATGGAATAACAAGAAATTAATGGCAAAGTTCAATTTGTATCATGTCAGACAGTTTGACTTATAAATTTGTAAAGTTTACTAATTTGAAAACCATTTGTAGATTTATATGTATATAGCGATAACTTATCGATAGTTGTAAATGGACTATACTAATCGCAAAAGCAACGTCAAATATTTTTACATAAATTCCTTGTGATAAAACTATAAAAGAAATATAACATAGTCCGATAATAGTGAAATACATTTATCGATCATTTATAGATAACATGACATGTTTTCATCATTCAACGTTTGCATACTTTGTACTAAGGACAGTAACTTCTTCTAGCAGCAACTTTTACATTCAATCAATCGATACGCAACTATCGATAGGCCACAATCCTATGCCTAAGCTCATTTCAATGTACATATTTACAAATTTCAACTTTAATCGTTCGTTGCTCACACTTGTGTTCGTGCCGCTTTAGCCTCCTTCACCTTTGCTCAGCTTTATGTTCCGAATGTAATTATCGAAATTACCATACGCGAACGAGCGCTAAAACTTTGCTGTCGCTGCTCCCTAATGAGCATTGTGTGTTTCATTCAGAGAAGTCGAAACTCGCATAATATGCAGCAGCAACAGCAACAGCAATTGCAATTAAGAGCATAAAACTAGTGTAGATAGAGCGGAGTCCTACGCCACGCGCTGCATTACCCCGGGGATACGACTAACTAAGGACTGTTCGCATATACCCTGTAATTGTGAGGGGAATTTAGCTAGTTGAAGTCGACATGGTGCTCAAAGGAAGTATATTTATATATGTATATAATATATATGGATATACTCATAGATCTCAAGAAGTATATGCCCTAAATTATATTAATATCAAATAGCTAGAAAAAAGGAATTAAAATAGATTGGTTGGGTCTATCAAAATTATAATAATTCTAAACATTTATAGAAAAATGTAGCTAAATATTAGAATATAAATATCATAGTCAGAAGTTGCTTATAATGTATGTAAAATAGTGGAATTTTTTGTAATGGGTAACTTCTAGTCGTCCATCCGCGTACTTGGCCCATTTTGTAATTGTTGTACTTATGTTCTTGCCTGTAATTCGCGTTTGTGTCGCATAAAAGTTGGCAAATTGTCGCAAAATGTGCGATTTCATGTTATATAGCCGATGGCATGTTTATGTACACACACACATATGGACATACGCACAGCAAACAAACAAACAAACAGAGAGAGTGTGCGAGAGAGAGAGAGAGAGAAACAGAGATCTGGGAGCTATTTGTCTGTTTGCATTTTGTATTTATAACGTGATATGTCCGCATTTTGTCTTGTAATTAAATTGCCAACAACAAGGGCGCACAGTAGCTGAACAGTGATTCACACACGCACTTGAACACTCACTCACTTACACTCACAAACACACACACTCACGCACACACACCCACTTGGCTGCATTGAATCAATCGTTGAAACGTTGCGCTGTTTTAAGTGCCGGGTAAAAGCGACGCTGCGAAAAAAAAAATAAAAAGTGCTAGCAGGGATGAAAAAAGAGACCCAGACACACACTCCACACACACGCACACACACACACACTCCCAGCTGTGTGTGTTTGTGTGTGCAAAATAAAGCAATGCCTGTGCAAATATCGCTCATACGCCTCGTAAACTGTTTAAAACTGCATGACAGTTGATTTCACCTGCAAAGGTGTTGGCTTGGAAACTGTCCAGGTGTGTGCGTGTCTCTCACGCTCATTCGCCCCCTCTGTATGTGTGTGTGCGCGCCATCCAAAGTTCAGACGAGGTTAAGCAAAGATTTATACAAGCGCCAGCAAAGTTTGAGCGCCCCAGCTATTTGAGGTTGAGTCCGTCTCATAGTCAAGTGCCAGTCGAAGATGAAGGGGAGGCGACTGCCAGCTGGAACAGAGCCCCATTGAATTATTGAGTGACAACCACTGACTACAGCAAGCTCCACTCACTGTCTCTCTCTCTCTTTCTCTTTCTCCCTCTCTCTCTCTTTCTCTCTCTCTCTCTCTCTCTGTGTAATGAAGCGTTTGGCAGCTGTAGTCACAGTTCGCATGTGGGTCATCAATAAACTACAGTCAAATATTTGTAGCTCTTGTTGTAATTCGATATGCAATTGAGTTGAGTGAAAAACAAGTGTTGGTAAATGCCCAAAGACAGGCGGCATGCTATATTAACAAACTTACAGATATTATATGCAATATATGTTGAATTTAATTAGTTTTGGCAAATGCTAGATTTGAAATATGCAAATAGAAATATGCTCAGTGTTGTTAAATGCTATATAAATATTATCTCACTCTGTCTCTATCTCTCTCGCTCTCTCTCGCTCTCGCTCTCTCTCTCTCCCTCTCTCTCTTTCTCTCTGGCATTCTTAAACGTTTAGTCTTTTACCAATATTGGTATAAAATTTAAATTTTATATCTATACAATAAATACCAACAACTTCTACCATTTATATATCCATATATAATACTTTTTATTTACGTAAAATACCCTAGGTTCCACCCCATTGGGAAAGGAAAAGTCCTCAGTTCCGGCTATCGATAACTGCATCTGACATTGCTTTGCACTTTTAGCTTTCAAATATGCAAAAATTCATTGCCCTAAAACGCAGTGCCAAGAGAATTGAACCAATAAACGTGACAATTTCTTGCATAGACAGATTTGGCACAGGCACACACAACACACACGTAGACACACACACATACACACAGTCACACACACGTGGAGCCAATGAATATGCTTTGTTTATATGGATGGAAAAAAGGAACAGATTTAATACCCACACGAGCATTTGGACGGGGGGCTAAAGCAATGCATAGTTCATAGCACATTTTTAAGCGCCAAGCGGAAGTTACAGTCAAGCAACCACAACACCAACACCAACACCACACACACACACACACACACACACACTCGCACAGTTGCCTGGCTGACTGATCGATTTTCAATTGAAATTCAGTGGTTTCTTTTATACGGAAACCGTCGACTGTCGGCTTTGCTCTACGCCATTTTTTTTTATCGGCTGCTCGTGAGCAACAGCAAAAAAAAATACATTAAAAATTAACGAAACACTGCAAGAGATGGGCTGACCAACTAAGAGATACCCTATGAAGATAAAAATTAATAATATTTATGCGTATTCTTATCAATTTTATATCTAGGCTGTAGAAGTCTTTGCTATATATCAATATATCAATCTCTCCATGATTCTATCTTTCTATATGTGTATCTATATATATATATATATATATATATATATATATATATATATATATATATATATATATATATGTATATATCTATTAATCCATCTATCTATCTATCTATTTATCTATCTATCTTTCTATGTATCTCTTATCTAACCATCTCTTTCATATATCCATCGATTAATCTATTTATCTATCCGTCTTTTTTTTTCTTTTTGATCTTAACTGATCTTAACTGTGTGTTCTTGGATTTTCTAGGATATCTTAGGAATCAATCAATCAATCATATTTATATACATATATTCCATTTTATAACTCAACAAATAAACATACAGCTAGCTACTATTTCAGAGTCCTACTGGGTCCTGTAATAGCTTAACACGGTTCCATTGTTCTTGATGTGGTGTCTAGTCAACATGTGCCGCTTCATAGCCTCTGCTAATTAGTGTTTTATAGGGTATACGCTACTTTAAAGGCACAGACGGTCGCCACGTCGCGCCGTTGCCATTAATTAAAGCAATTAAATGATTTTCGCATTTCAATTCAATTGCAGCTACAAGTCTTTGCCATTGGCACGCGCTTGGTCGCGAGGGGGCGTGGCGTGGCGTGGCTTGGCTGCAGGGCATGGCGCGCTTGCGAAGCACTTGCTAGACAGTCGGAGCACTGATGGCGCATCATAAGCGTATTACACGAGCCGGCGCCAAGTTTTAATGGCCAACGATGTCGCATGCAAAACTTTCCCATTGCCTATGCAAACGATCTGGCCAACAACAACTGCAATTGGGCCAAAAAGAGGAAGCTAAGGCATTCGCATAGCTATTTAAATGTGACATTAAATGCAATGCTCGAGAGTGCACGAAAAAAAAAACGAAACTTTGCCGAATGCTATAACGACTTTGCCTCCTGTTGGGAATGCCGAGATGCACTAAGAGATAGCAGGACCTCAGAGTCTCTCGAATTTTAGAGTCCATCTTACGAGCTCTTCCTCTTCTGCTTTTACCGCCCAATTTCAGTTGGCAAATGCAAATTGAGGCAAACGAGAGCTGCTTGAATCAGCATGACATCTAACAATATATATCGATAGCTATTTCAATTAATATAGATTAGATGGATAGATAGATAGATAGTTAGATGGCTAGATAGATAGCTGGATAGCTTGATAAACTAGAAAAAAACTAACTTCATTAGTTAATGCTATAGCTAAGTTTGTGTTTATCGATGACAATATAATCACAACTTAAGGGAACATAAGTACGGCAGTTAGAAAACTAATGTATCACTTGCTGTAATCGATAAATATACAAGCGATATTTTGACAACTGAAATTTATTATTATAAAGAAAGCTTAAGCCTAGTTTCAAAAACAATAATTTGTTTTCAATCATTTAGTATTATCGATTACTATGCAATCGATAAATGCAAAAACTGAAATGAAGAGAAGTTTGCGCTTTTTAGACTTTATTATATTTAATATTGATAACATTAATTTATAAATCCATAGCTGTTATCGATAACTATGTAATCGAGAAATGCCAAAAGTCATATCGTGAATAATTAAATTAATCAACTGTGTATGTCTGTGCATTACTGGTTTATATATACATACATCTCTCCTGCGAACACTCATGAATCGCCTGAACGATCCGCCTTAAGCTCCGTTTTAATTCGCACCACGGATTCGCTGGGAAGTGTGGCTCATCATGCTTCTGGCTGACGCATTGATTGCCATAAAATTACGTGCGCTTTAAATGCATTAAGCAGCATTTCGCATGTAAGAGACACGCATTAATGTGGCCAATGTGCACACACACACACGCACACACACACACGGGTGAACAATTTTCAATTAATTTGCCTTGCAATAAAAATAAATGAAAAGAAAAGTATCTCAAAATGACACAAACAGACGTTGAGCCCGGCCAAAAGATGTCGCCTTGTCGCTGCGTGTGTGCACACACGTCACACACGCACACACACACACACACAATCACGTGGCTGTCAGAAATGTGCACTTCCGCTTTTTTCAGTGTGCCGGAAGTGCTGTGGTAAATGCATTTACATGACTCCAGCTCCAGCTCTCAGCCCAGTGGCCGAACACTTCTTCCGTCTCTATCTGTTGCCACTACGCCCCCCCCCCCCTTTCGCCCCCAATCGCCCCCATTCGCCCGCATGCCGTCCATTAGGTGGCGTGTCGATGTGCACATTGGCCAGCTATAATTAATATTCATATGATTAAGGGATTTACATTGTAATTGAATTATTTAAATGGGCACTAGCAACGACCTCAAAGACTTAAAATATGCCAAATTCAATTATGCGCTACGTATTTTACGTTTTATCCAACACTGGCCAATTTTTCAGCGCTGCACACTCAACGGGCTTAAAGCGCACAGTGAAAGCGAGAGCGAAATTAAAAATTGAGAACTTAAGTAGAGCATTAGCGCTGGATGGATATGAAACGATTATTGAACTTATCGATAGTGATTGATGAATAATTTAATTGAAATCGAAAAGAGGTCGACTGAAAGAAAATTATAGAGAGGGAGAAAGGGCGTTAAAGAAAGCGATGGTGAGAGGAGGTTGTGAAAGACGAACAAAGAGAAAGAGAGAGAGCGAGAGAGAGAGAGAGAGAGAGCGAGAGAGAGAGAGAGAGATGGAGATGGTGAAAGAGAACAAGATTGAGAGAGAGAGAGAGAGAGTGAGAGACATAGAGTGAGAGAGTAGGAGAGAGTGATAGTCATATGTATATAAAAATATGTATATCAATTTTGTTGTATTCGTTAACCTAAATAACCTCAACCTAAATAAGGAGTAGACTCCTTGCATTTCTTCATAATTAAAACGCTTTTTATATACGGGAATATCCCTTCCTTTTTAGTTTAATTCGAATGCTATAGAATGTTAAAGGCCTCACACATTTTGCTGGCTGTCAGCTTTCTTTTATTTTTATTTTTTTATTTTTTCTTTTTTCTCTCCATGATTTCCATCATTTGATTGACCCAAATAGTTGCTTATGTTATCGCACTCTGCCACGCCCCCGGCGAAACGCCCATCCGCTCCACTCACACACAGATGTTCAGTTCATTTCAATTTTCTCTTCATTTCTGGTTTTCAGCGTTTATTTTGGTGGGGATGTGGGGGCATGTGCGGGCGTATACGGCATGGGGCGTGGGGCGTGGGACGTTTGGCATGGGGCGTGTCTTTCCGATTGTCCATTTGTGACCCACTTTTTGGGGAGGTGACAAATGTAAATTTTGGGCAGCGGTTGTAGAGCCTACTGACAGCGACAGCGACAGCAACTGCAAACGAAGTGTTGTCTTCCCCCTCGGCCCTCGGCCAACCCCCCCTCAGCCCTTCCGGCTGTGTCTTACCCCCTTTCCGCCTGCTGTGCGCTGCTTCGATTTGTTTGTAATTGAAAAGCGTTGGCTAATTGACTGGCCGAGTGACAGGGCCTGACAAGCACGTGAAAATACTTTCGCCCTCGTTCCACAATGGGCTGGTCGACCAAAATTCTGTCTTGCCATGACACATTTAAAGAGCTCAAACACACACACACACATACACATACACCCCTACAAACAGACAGAGACGGAGGCAGAGGAAGCAGCAGCAGCAGCAGCAGCAAAAGACAAATTGAAAACTGAAAATGGAACTGAAACTGAAAATCGAATGCGCAGCATTTTGAACGTAAAAACAAGCGAGTAAAACGATGAAAACCAAAACTCGAAACTCAATTCACACATACAGACAACGATACAGACGCGCACACACACACACACCCTGACAGCTCACAGCATTCGGTTTTGCAATACCCTGTAAATGCTGAAGTTGCCTAAGCTGAGGTTGAGACTTATCATGAAGTGGTTGGATGGAATATTTGGAGTATATTGAGATATTGCGTATAAAGATGATGGATATAATAGAAATAACCCTTTTTTGTAGGGTATCTAAATGGTCTGCTAACAATTATATATTGATTTATTGACCTAATCGTTCAAAAATTTAATTGAAATTATTTTCTATAAACACATTGAGATAAGTTCAGAAGGAGCCGAATGCTATAGAATGTTAGATCTTTTTTATGAACGATCAGCTCACAATATTCCACCTTTTTACAGGGTATCTCCAGCTGAATCGTTTGCAGCTTGAGCACTCTTTGCCAGCATTTTGTTTTGGCTTTTTGGCTGACTGTAAATTCTTTTCTTTTTTTCTCGATTTTTTTTTTCCTTTTTGAGGGGGTTCGCAGCACTGGCAGCTGGCAAGAATTGAGTGGATATTGCAGCCTTTTGCCACTTGCCAAAGCTGCCAAAGCATTTCGGCGCCACATCGCCACTGATAGACGATATACCCACCGCTACCCTCCAATGGCACCTCCCCAACTGGCTATCTGCAGCGCTGCAGGCGTTAAGTGTGTGAATTTAGTTAGCACGAGATTTTCGACCCGCTGTGTCTTTCGCTCGAGAGCTCAGCTGCGATTTACTCTAATGGCATTTGCCCTTAACGAGACAGCCATTGACAGGTGGAGACGAGCCAGCAGCCGGCAGCGAGTCAATAGGAATTGCCAATCGATTGCTCCTCTGGCGTTCACTTCACTCCTTGACAAAACGTGGATACATTTTCACAACTAATTATCAAATCAAGAGCTGAAGCAGCTGAGCTGAGCAGTTGACAGTTGAAGAAGTTAGGATTACGAACAGGCAGGGAAATCTATCTCTTATTAATGTGGTACATATCTCTCTCTCTTTCTCTCACTCTCTGCTATACAAAGACTAAGTGTCTTGAATATAAAGAAATGAGACGTAATTCGATTTCTTACAGAGTCAGAGCGTAGTTAAATATATTAACCTATGCTTAATCATTAGCATAGTTTAAGATAAAAATTGCATTTCTTTCAAATATATATCGATGCCATATAAAATACCTAACATATTTTTAATGGCACACGTTGCGTATGCGTAATATTAAGGCTATGCAATGGAGTACATGGATTTCTTTGGGTGAAGAACTTTAATTGGAAAATCTTTACCACCCATCCTAGCAATATGCCAACATATTTTTAAGACAATTTCGTCAATGTGCTGTAATAAAGCAATTGCAGCTAGGACTCGAGCGAATCATGTCTCAGACAGCACAACATTTGTAGTCAACAGCCACAAATCAACATATGAAACACACACACAGCAAGTGAGAAAAAGAGTGTGAGAGAGAGAGAGGGGGGGGGGAGTTAGCAGCTGCTGCTAAACAAATGTTCAAGTGTTCAAATTAAGTATCCCAAATGCCAAACAGAATGTGGCTAAGAATACGGATGAGCCGAACGGAATGACAGATAAAGGCTGAAAGAGGATAATTTCAATGGCGACGATGAGCCGAAGAAGGAGCCAAAGGAGCCCAAGGAGCCAAAGGAGCAGCAGCTGCTGTCATTTGTTTTAGCTCAGTTACTAATGTAATTGAAATAATTTCATTTTGACATCAAGAGCCTAAACGAGCTATGCTTATTTATGAGACGAGACAACAAGCAGCAACAACAACAACAACGAGAACACTTCACAAATGAATGCAGTCGACGCTTGACACGACCAAATATGACTTGAGACGGGAGAAGAAATACCCTGTAGGTGATAAGGGTATAGAGATCTATTCTAAATATAAAAGTTGCTAGAGCTATGGGAAATAAAACTGTGTTGCTTATGTAGAAATATCATTTTGGGACTCAGATATATAGATCTAGAGATTTAGATATATAAGATACAATATTCAGAGAGAGAATAGTGAATTGATTGTATGAATTGACTGACAAAATTTGTTATAATAATTGTTATTGTCTATAGAGAATGTCTATGGTGCGAAATTCATCCATTAAGCGTTGAAAATAAGTGGAAAAGTTTTCTACTAAAGTCTAATCAGCCAATTAAAAGGCTTATGCCTTAAAGTTCTATCAGCTTAACTGCCTGATGTATATCCATCACTAAGCTAACTGTTGCTTATATATTATGAACAGATATGCCCGCTGGCCATGCCACTTATAGGGCATACAAATGCTGAGCTTAACTAACTAAAGCTGACATTTTGCCAGACGTTGGCGGCGCACAACTTGTGAAAATGTTGCCAACAACACAAATAGGCGTGTGTGTGTGTGAGAGAGCATGTGTGTGTGTGTGTGTGTGAAAAACCGTAAACAACAGCAACAACAGCAACGGCAACAGCAACGGCAACGACAATGACCAACGACTGATGTCTAACCATGAAGCCGGCGACCGAGCGGGGTAAACCGCATGCCAAAAACGGAAGTGGCATTGTTAAGCGGTTTATATATTTGTGTGTGTGTGTGTGTGTGTGTTAGTAGAGCTGCACAGCCTCTGTCTGGATGGCTGCCGGCCTGCCTATCTGTCCGTCCGTCCGTCCGTCCGTCTGTCATGTTGTTGTTTTGTGCGTTTGCATGCTAAGCACGTATTTCCGGCATAGTTTTTTTTCCCTCTTGCCCCACCGCCACCGCCCCCTCGCCCCCCAATGCCTAGAACAAACTGTGCAGGCTCATGCTCCATCTGCGCTGCTGCTCTGAATTCTTGGTTTCAGTTTCAGTTGCGTTTTCTAAACATTTGGATTTTAGTTTAGTGGTTTTAAGTTGAGCCATAAATCGCAACTGGCTGCGCATATTTATGACAAATCTCTCTCTGTCTGTCTCTCTTTCTCTTCCTCTCTCTTTCTTCCCCTCTCCATTTGTCTGCATACCTGTGCCGTGCCTGGCTGACATCTTCATGTGGCATTTGCTACGTGCCAAACAAATTGGTTAACTGTTTTATTGCCCCATTCGGCAGTTGTCCATAAATTTGCTCGACTTTCTGACTATTTGCCAGGCTGAAAAGTTCTGCCGTCTTGGCCCATTGGGCAAGCTGTGCTCTGAGCCATAACTGGACGGAGTCTAACCTAATTTTTTAGCGTCATCTAAACTGCATTTAACGCGTGTAACGGATAGCGTGAATGAGCCATGTTGAGAAGCATATTGAGCCATCACTGCGCTGGGCTGTTGCGCTTGTTTTATCCTTATCTAACCTCACTTAACTTGATCTGACCTCACCTAACCTAACTTAAGTTCATCTTAATTGAATATATTATTACTTTTGTAGCTGAGCTTGTGCTTTGGGTTCTATTTAACCTTATATAACTGAACCTAATGCAATAGACTTTCTTCCGAAGTCAACCTAACTAAATTATAATAAACATAACATAACATATAAGTTTTCCGAATTAGACCTAACCCCACATAGCAGAGCCCAAACCTAACCTAACTAAACTTTATCGAACCTAGCCTTACTTATCTCTATCTTAACTTAACATTAGCCTAGGCTTATATGGAAAGATAATTTATTTAGATTTCTATAATGATATTGCCGTATGATATCGCTTTAATCAATATAAGAAAACTTATCTATATATACATATATATAGAGAGAGAGAGAGACATCATTTCTATTTGACATATAACAGGCAATAAGATACACATATTTTTCCGAAAGATAAAACTACGCTGCATGAGTAACCCTCTTCGAAACCAATCCTTTCTTTAAGAGCTCTCTACATGTCCATAACTTCAAATAGCCATATACAATTACATTTCCTTAAATATCTCTAATATAAATATATTTAATATGAACTATTTCTTAAAAAAAATCTAAAGATAACTCTCATTTATCCTCTGTAATGCTGCCATTCACAATTATTGATTACGGTCAAATCTTTGCAATTTTAGAAATTGTGGAAAATGTGAAAATGCGAGTGACAGTATTGCCTAATTGACATTTTATTTCTGTGCCTCTGTCTTTGTGTATGTGTAAGTGTGTGTGTGTGTGTGTGTCCTTTTCAAGGATTTACGGAGCTCAGGCGTTTGTTCGTCGCCGTGACGTCACAATGTCCCCTTGTCAGCCTGTTTATTTATTCATTTACTTCCCAGGTCATCCTCCCACACAACAAAGAAATGCGGTCAAATTTACCTCGACGCTTTTTAGACTAAAGTTTTAAAAAATGAGGGGAGCCCTGGACAAATGAGAGGGTTGATGCAAAACTTTTGCAAACAAATCAGAATAAAGTTTTTTTTTTGTTGTTTGCTGTTGTCCAGTTGTTTTCTTGACTGATTGAATGTAGGCCGACTTATATATACATTTTTCTGACCCGAAACAGAATCTGAGCACTTATAAATCTTAAATGCAATTTGCTAAAGTTCTGAGGGCGGCGGGCGGAAAAGCGTTGCTGTAAGCGTGTGACTTAGGGGTAAAAAATCTTGGAGTTCATGTATAGAGAGAGAGAGATGGTCTGTAGGAGACTAAGGAAGGAAAGACAAAACTATAAGGTAATATGATGATATGTCTATAAGTGTAAATTTGAGGTAATACCTGAAGGTATACTTAAGTATATGTACAGAGGGTTTGGAGGAGACTAAGGAAGGAAAGACAAAACTATAAGGTAAGATGATATGTCTATAAGTGTAAATTTGAGGTAATGCCTGAAGGTATACTTAAGGTATACTTAAGTATATGTATAGATATGGCGGGAAAGGGCTGTTTTAAGATAAGAAGTTTTATAAGATTTTACATGACAATATAGCATAATATATGAATTATATTATTAGATATTCTAGACAAACTTGGGCATATATCAAGATAAATGTGCAAGAGCAATAATATATATAAGCACTAAGTTGCTATCTAGAGCAATATTTTTGGATGCCACAACTAATACAGAGAATCTTTACACACCGACTAGTTTCGTCCTCTAAATGTGGATGAAGGTTATGTCTTCCAGTGCTAATTCCAGAAAATCTCACTTCAAAACGCTTTATATAAAATTAATTGCAGCCTTCATATTTAATGGCCCTCTAATTAAGACTTGAAAACATTAACAACCCTAATGAAGCACGAGACGGAGACGGAGACGGAGACAGAGACTGAGAGAGAGAGGGACAGAGCTATGCCTAACACAGAGAGAGTGAGTGGAACAGGTAGAGAGTGAGGGCGGAGCGGTCTCTGTAAATATAGTTTGCAACGTAAGAGGATCTCTGTGTGGCTTAGGGTATGGAAAATCAAAGCACAAGCACTTAGCTGAAGCAAAGCAAACAGCTGCCGACCGCATATGCCACAGACTAACCTACGACTACTGCCAGCACACGGCGAGCATTAACCCAGCCCAGCCCCAACTGCGAGCACCTTTCGCTCAGTGGTGTCTTTGACCGCCAAAACCGCAAACACAACACATAAATTTTTAGCAATTACGAAAATGCAAAGTGTTTTCTCAGCACTCAACTCGCTGTGGGAGAGATAGAGAGAGTCATACACCCACACACACACACACACAGAGGTGAAGTGTGTGAAGCACTTGAGATAAATACAAATGGCATAAAACATTTTCCTAGCTCTTGGCTGAAATTGAAGCCACTTTTGACCTTGATATTTCCGCCCACCTCCCAACACCCGGATGCCCCTTTTGACCCTTGCCTTGGGCCTCGTGGCATTCATCATCATATTGGCCATAATTAAGTGCACATTGTGGCCGCTTAGCTATTGCCTAATTGCAGCTGTGGGCGCTGCCCACATCTCTCGCCCCACCCCGCGCCACCACACCGCCTCAATTTGCGGCCTGCCACGCCGTCAGTTTTAAGTGCACACACGGCCTCAAGCCCCACTCATGCCATGAGTCAACGGCGTCCGCTGCGGCTGTCGATAATATTTGGCCACATTTGCAATCAGTGCCCGAATTCTCAAATAGCTAGGCCGGCAGAATGGCTGGAACTGGCGGAGTCAATGATATATAGATGGGTGTTTATGAGAGAAGACGAGAGAAGTATAGGCATTGAAGTGGAAAAAGAAGGAATTTAAAGAGAATTGAGTTTTAACGGAGCAGTAGGCACAATGAAAGACTTGTAGAGAGTAGAGATGGGTAGAGATATATAGATATATATAGAAATAGATAGAGTTAGGTAGAGAACAAATTTAATAATTTCGATATTTACTATAGTTTCAATCGTTATACACCATTTAGACTAACTATACTCATAGCATCATAGCATCCATTTGCAATGGACCTCTAAGAACTATAATCACCCTGTTGTCAACTGTTCGAGCTGAGAGCGCTCCATTGGGCCTACACTTATCCCACTTTGCCCAGCTATTGACCTTGACGCACATCCCAGATAAGTAGGCTACATAAATTGGCCGTCTAGAGGCCGAACGCAATAATATTAAATAATCATAATAATAATAAAAATAATAATAATAATATATACACCGATTTGTCTTGACAAATGTCAATAAAATGCTGGCCGGGCGGCCGGCCACGCCCAACGTGACGATGGACTCAAATCCGTGACACCGAAAACTTTGTGGCACACACACACACACAAACACAGACACACAGCGTTGGGCACTCGTTCGTGTGGCACGTAAAGGGCCTTAAAATGAAGGTGTGCATAACTAAATAAATTCTATCAACAACAGTTGCCGACGAGGCAGAAGGGGCGGGTTGGGCGGGGGGGGGGGGGGTGGGGCCAGCAGCTGGGGGCACGTGCAACTTGTCCTACATGTGAAGCAGACGATGTTGGACAAGACGAGCCTAGGCGACTGCCATAAGTAGTAGGCGCTCTATGTGTGTGTGTGCGTGTGTGTGTGTGTGTCGCAATCCACTTGAACCGACAAAAAAAGAAGACGATGAAGAAGAAGAAGAAGCTGAAGCTGAATATAAGGTAGCAGAACAAAGTGAGGAAAAAAAAATTGTGTTAAGCGTTGATTCTTTTGTTCTTGGCATTTCCTTCGCGCCCAACCGAGCCGAGCCGAATCGAGTCGAGTCTGGCGAGTCCTTTGAGGGGCGTTGGGCATAAAAGGCTTTCATTTTGGCGCCTTTTGCTTTGCAGGCAGCGCGGCATGCAACGTCGCTAAGACACGACAACACACGCACACCTCCTCCTCCTCCTCCTTCTTCTCCTTCTGCGAGTGAAAATTTGTGCTACTTTGTCTTTTGTGTGTTCACTTTTGGGCTGCTGCTCGGCAACAAAAGCCGCGTTGCAAAAATAAAGCTGCAGACAAGAAAATAATACAAAAGAGCAGAGTATATATGTAAATGCATATATTTATATATGACTCTATATATGTACAGTCAAACAGCATTTGGAACAATGACATCAAAGTTTGAATACCCTTGCAGGCATATTAATTGAATTGCGGCTGCAGCAGAGCTTAACAATTTGGTATTACTCAAGTTGCATGCAGCTAATTAATACTCTTTCGGGATATAAACTGGTTGAAGATGCTGAGCAGGTTGAGCTAAGGCATATGTGTTTTGCTATATATATAACCGAAGATCTGCCAAGTCAAAAAAAATAAAAAAAAGTTATGGCTAGAAGAATATTAAAGCTACTTCTGAAGCTGATTTAACTATTTTTGGGCAGTGAAGCAGTATTTTTTTTTACTTTTCTTATTCTAAAATTACTAAAATACAGTAATATCTCTGTGAACCAAAAACTCATTATATAATAAGAAGGGAGCTATATCTAGGAAAGTTTTAGAAGTGCTTCTGAAGCTGATTTAACTACTTTTTGGACAGTGAAGCAGTATTATGCAATCAGTGCGACCCGACTGTGGCATCATTAGTTATTCTAAAACCCATAATATATACTTATTCATAAAACTAAAATATTTATAGAAAGTCAATTTAAATTATTAGCTCCATTAGATTTCTCAATACTTAGTCATAAAAAAGAATATAATTATATTTATAATATACATATATAGTAAGTAAATAAAAATAGTAAATATTTTCTAATACCCAGCTTAAACGCTACTTAATAATCCAATGAGCCTGTGGCAAGAGTATAGATAAAAAGAATCGAAAAAAAAGAGGTTCAACCGGCGCCTAAAAAAATATTTCAACACAAACTTTGCTGCTTGTTCGCTCGTTGTCGCTGGCATACAAAGTGTGCAAAAGGAATAAAAATAATAATAATAATAATAGGAGAAGTACTTAATAAAACAAAGACACGACGTGGGCGGCGGCAACGACGACGACGACGACGGCTTTAGCCGCAGCTTTTGCATATGCAAAAGACTTTGTCGCTGCCGCTGCCGCTGCTGCTGCGGCTGCTTCTACTTTGTCTGCTGCTGACGTCGCTGCTGGTGCTGTTGCTGTAGCTCCTTCCCATTCAGTGTTGGCAAACGACGCTAAAAGTGTCGTGCAGCGCAACGGCAGCAGCAGCAGCAGCAGCAACCGCAGTCTCGTTGCAAATATGCAAATTGCATGAATCTGTTTTTGCTGTTGCCACGTTTTCATTTTCGTTTTTAGTGCGCCCCGCCCCCCCGGCCACCGCCCCCACCTCTAACATCCTGCCACTGCCACGCCCCCGTCCCGCCGCGCGCCGCCCCTCTAGCCGTATTGCCTTTGTGTTGCGGTAGTTCACCGGGGCCTTCTAATGGCTGGCAGCGAATTTTGTGCGCGATACCAATTGAATAAGCCAAAAAACTTTCAACAATAACGCGGCAAACTGCAAATTGCGTAACGCTACATAAAGCTAATTACGAAAAGCAAGTAATGTCGAGAAGAATTTGTATTTGCGAGCTGAACGAGCCGTCAGTTGCAGCAAATGCAATTCTATATATTAGATGATTAAGTTTATCGACTTGCCGCCCAAGAAAAGCTTCATTATGTTACATATGTTGTTACGGAACGACGGGATGTTGAAGCCAGACACATGACAGATTTAAGTTTATCTCGTAATGCATTACGTGAACATTAGAAATATGTTAAATGCATGAAATATTTCTATATAATAATCAAGACATGATTAAACACGTTTATTGATTACGTAATTACGTAAGACATGAGCTTAGTTAATCAAGACACGTTGCGGGGTTAACAATATTAAAGTTTCAAATAGAACTTAAGTTGAAAAGAAACACCACAAATGTTTGTTACTACGTCGACGTCCTAATCCTTACGTTACGTAAATTACCCAACAAAAATACAAATAACATGAAAATTAAAATAATCAGGCTTCTTAACTTTAATTGCTGCAATAATAATGCAAATTAAGAAAGTTTACCAGTTGCGTTACGTGTTCTGTTACGTAACGAGAATGATAAGTAAAGGAAATCCATCTGTAACGTTACGTTGCATTAATTAAAACCGACAACTGTAATATGCCGCAAGCTACAATGATTGTTATGTCTGACTAATTAAAAGTAATGCCAATTATTCCTTTACGTTACGTAAGCTGTTACGCAGCACCATAACACATTGACAATGAGTAGCGTGGAGAGTACTAAAAATTGAATGGCTTCAGCTTTCAAAACATTCAACCACTTACGTACTTTCTTTACGTGCTGGCAAAACAACGTAATTTCCTGCATAAATAATACTGTTTGGCCAGTGTTGTTTACCAGCCATAGGAAATCTCTCCTAATTGTTGCCCCATCAAAGTGCTGCATTTAAGCTCTGGAAATCCGAGCGAAATTAACCCTCGGGTCAGGTCAGCGCTCACTCAACTTAACCCGGTGCCAAAGATCCAATTGATATACATGTATATATATATTTAAATATATATGTATATATAAATGAATATGGGAGGTATATACATATATATATGTATGTATATATATATATAGAGCACGACAGAGTCAGGCGCTGGCAGCCAAGCTATTTGCATTGTTCTTTTACACTCTTGGCCTTTGTTTTGGCAGCTCGCTGCTTGGCTGCTTGGCTGCTTGGCTCGCTTCGTTCGTCGTCCTCTTTGGGCCATGCAAAAGAAGGCAAAAGCCAAAGACGTCTATCGCCAGATTTTTGCGCCCTGCTGTGGCGACTTGTTATGCAAAATCTGCATAATACATTATGCAATTATGAACGTGACAAAAGTCTCCTTCTGCGGCACTTTCCACTGGCCGCCAGCAGTTCAGCTATGACACTTGCTCTTTCCTCCGTCAGTTGCCCTGCACAATGCGGCGTATACGCAATCAGTTGACAGAGTGCATTCGCATTCCCATTCATACATACATATATATATATGTATGTGTGTGTGTTGTATATAATTAGTTTTTGTTGTAAAGCAAAATGTTTGATTATCTCATTCTCGTTCTTATGCATTTTAATAAGACTTTCTGTATCTCTTTTTGTGTAATCTGAAAGTCTTGAAAGTTTCTGCTGAGACAGCAGCAGATATGACAGATGTGAAATGAGAAATGTATAATGGAAACAAGTAGAAAATAGTTTTTTTTTTGTTTCTATATGCCGCAAGGCTAAAAGCTGCATGAAAAAATAGTGAAGGCATAGAGTTGTTATAGAGAGTAGTATGTGGACTATTCATTAAATATTCAATTCGATTTTCATTTCAAGCTTGTATAATTCAATAAGAAAACTTCGTTATTGACTTTAATGAAGTACTATATATGAAAATAAAATCAGCATTATTTAGCACGATAAAGCATGTTTCGAAATATAACAAACAAATATCTGAAATTTTCTAATACAATCAAAATAGTTTATTCATATTTTACCAATTACAAAAATAACTTTAATTTAAATTTCGAACTCAGTCTAATTGCATAATATTCAATTGTTTAACACGCTTCTAATTGGAATGTTAACAACATTGCCAACATTTACGTGCGCATATTACAAATTATTTCACACGATTTGACTTGTGTTTAGTTTCAGTTAGGATCCACTCAATTAATTATAATTTATGTACGTCTGCCGAGCCATAAAGCAGTCAAGCACACACACACAGGGATAGAGAGAGAGAGAGAGAGAGAGAGAGGCAGATAGAGCGAAGGTCTGCAGCATATGTCACAACGGTGATTATGATTACCCAACACTGACACTCACACACACACATGTGCATATATATAAATGTGTGTGTGTGTGTGTATATATACATATATATATTTGGCAAGTTTCTTGACTTTTAGGCTCAGACTTGCATACTTAAATTGGCAGGCGACTTTTAGCTGATTCTTAATTTAAGTCAAACTCAAACATATGCGACACCCTGTATTTCGGGATTGAAGCTAAGGAATATACTTAAATACATGCCATGTATTTAGAAATTTAACGTAAGGTATATTAGTATAAGTAGAACTATCATATTGTATATTTAATGTAGAAATCTGAGACTTAGGGTTAAGCTAGGAATTCCATTTCATTGTTCAACTTTACATAACTCTTAGAAGTCTGAACTTCAAATGTTAGCAACTAAATCTTACTAGTATACCGAATAGATCTATGGAATGAATGCAGAAATATATGTTCTTATAACGAAAGTCAATCTATATGATTTTTTAAATATACTGCCAAAACAACAACAGAATGTTGATAGTACAAAGAATGTGAAGAAAATATGAATATTTAAAAAATAATAATTCATGCTTAATATAGCTAGAATTTCATAAAAGTCTATCTACAAATATTGTATATATGAATATTACATTTTCTCAAAGAGAACTAATAAAAAACTGATAACTTTTATCAATCTATGAAGATCTATCTTATATCTATATCTATAATATCTCAGCAAATTAAACTAAACTTCATTATTATTTCCTTTTACTTTCAGGTAAATATGCCAAACCCTTCTCTAAACGCATTCAAATTGATTCACAAGAAGAAGGCTCTTTAGCCCAAAGCTCAGCTTGTAAGTAATGTGATTAATTTGCTTTCATTAGGCTGGATAAACACATGATTAGTAACATATTCAGTTGCAATACTAACAATGTACTGCTTAGCCACGCCCACCAGGCCGAGAGCCACACAAAAGGTTGAAAGAGCAACTCTAAAATTTATTAGCGCTGCATTTTAAATTGATTGCGTTACTAATTTATGCATTTTAATTGCTAATTAATGCAATATTTACACAAGCCACACACAGACACGCACACACACACACACACGCACACCCTTGCACTTGGCTGGATACAAAGGCCACGCGTTGGATTTATAATTAGCGGTCAAATTTACGGTTTTCATGCGTTTGTCAACACTGGACCCCATTGGCGTTGCACAGCCGCCACGCCCCCTTTCGCAAAACTGATTTACATTTGTATGCAAAATACAGTGGAAAAAGGCTTTAACGACTCCCCTATGGTTGCGCCTCTGCCTTGAATGCTTGAGCCGGCTTCAGCTCAGCCTCTCTCGCTCTCTCTCTCATGCACACACATACAAACACAATGTTGCTGCTGCTACTGATGCTGCTGCTGTGTGTGGGCTTAATGAGCCGTTATTTATTAGCTTGCTGTTTTAATTTATGTGTGCAACAAATTAGACGGCCCGGCCAGAAAGCGCTTAAACTATTTGTTATTTTAAATTGAAAGCGTTACGCCTCCCATCCCTGCCCACTCTCTCTCTCTCTTTCTACCGACATCACTCCCTGTCTTTCAAATGCTCTCCCACACACACACACACACACACACACAACACCTACCCAGCAGCTACAAATTTGCTGCTGCTAATCATTAAACATTTGCCCAAATGTGCGTCTGTATGTGTGCTTATGAGTGTATATGTACGTGTGTGTGTGAGTGTGTATTTCACTGTTTAAGTGAAATTTATTATCCAAATAAATTAAATTTTAGCGTTCAAGCAAACAAGCATGCCAAAATGTACGAAATATTTTTCGAAAAATGCCCAAAACTTAAAAAACAAATATGAGCTTGCGAAACGAATGAATTTAAAAAAAAAAAAAATTGCTAAAAAAAATATAAAAAATAAATAAAACATAAAAATATATCTTTTTTTATTTGAATAATATTGATAGTCAATAATTAATTATAAAATATATATACAAATTTTTAATAAGAAAAAAATATTTCAACAAAATAAAGAAACATAAAAAAAAACTATAAATATTTTTAATGCCAATTATAAAATAAATATTTAATAAACAAATTTTAATTATATATTTTGAGACATTTTTGAATATACGTAAAACCTTTTTTAAGCATGTTAAATTTAATTTTATAAAAATTTTGACAAGTTTTTGGAAACATTTCGAAAATTGATTTTTGTATTTATTTTTGAAATACTTCAAATATTTTAAATGTAAATATAGAATGACTGTCAAATAATGAAAAGCTTTACCTAGAGTAAAAATTTGACAAAATTTGGATTTCAATATTTTTGAGAAAACTTGTTTTGCTTTGTTTTACTAACTGATAATACAATAATACAATAACTTCAAATCTATACAAAAACAAAAAACATTTTTGAATCTAATAATCAATGGCCTGCTGCTTGTTACATGTGGCCCATGCACATCAATATACCCTATGCGTGCTGGCTTGAGCGTGCAGGGTATACAACTGGCAACAGTAGTAAAGCGATATGCAGTGCGTACGCTTTGAATATACAACTGAGCAGACACGCCCACCAAAAGGCTTGAATGCCTGACAAGTTGTCTGGCGCTAAACAATGAGAAC
Organism: Drosophila meridionalis; assembly: GCA_035045145.1. Taxonomy (NCBI): domain Eukaryota; kingdom Metazoa; phylum Arthropoda; class Insecta; order Diptera; family Drosophilidae; genus Drosophila; species Drosophila meridionalis. The sequence goes on along the minus strand of JAWNPG010000009.1, from coordinate 2,888,905 downwards.
ACAGGCTGACACACACACACACACACACGCACACTCATGCATGAATGCGTGTATGTGTCTGTGTGTGTGTCTTAACGTTTATCTGCGCGTAATGAAGACGTTGCAACTTTTGCACAGCAACTAATTTTGAAAACCGAGTCGCTTAAGTGTGTGTGAGTGTGTGTGTGTGTGAGAGTGTGTGGGCGCGCTGCATGTGTGTTAGTAGGGCGTGGCAGCACAACATAAATTAAAATGTTAGCTAAAAGTTTTTGCCGCTAAAATGGCGCAAAGCAAAAGCATGCCAACTGGGAGGGTGGGAGAGAGGGAGAGATAGAAAGGGAGAGAGCGTGCACGAGTTCTAGCAACAGTGTAAATGACACTTAACACAATTAAATAAACATTTAAAGTTGCACACTTACACACACAGACACACGCACATGCACACACTCCTCACACACACACACACATACACAGCGAAATGACTTAAGTGCTGTGCGCTCAATTACACACACATACAGCGCGCTGTCTACCTTACATGCTGCCATGCTGTCACTCGCCTCTCTCTCTCTCTCTCTCTCTCTCTCTCTTTCTGTCTCTCGCTCTGTTTGGCTCTGGCTGCATATTAAATTAATGGCATGCCAAAAAGTATGCTACAAAATAAGCGCATAGCCCAAAAAGTGCTGACTGCCACAAAGCGTCAGCTACACACACTCACACTCACATACATTCACCTATACTCACTCATACTCAATCACACACACTCATACACACACTCATACACTCTCACATACTCTCACTCACACACACTCGCAATTGCAATGTGTGCACAATCAAAATTAAAGCCGCCCTCTCTGCAGACAACAACAACAGGAACTTGCCAAACACTAGCCTCGCGGCCCCCTCCTTTGCAGCCACGCCCACTTTTGAGCTACCCACACGCCCAAAGCTACGGCTCTGGCGCTGCTGCAAGCCAGTTAAAGATTTATGCGCTCGTTAAGGGCAGTTTCATGTCAGTTTTTATGTGTCATGCGCTCGTCTCCAGATACCCAAAAATCCCATACACATTGTCTAACAACAACTAGTTCTTACTGTTGTTGTTGTTGTTGTTCATGCAAAATTCAAAATGTTCATCATAAAATGCCTAAAAAACACATGTTAAGCGCAACACAAACTTTAAAATGCTTAGCCGCCTGAAACTTCAAATTGAACAATAAAAGAACAAAAATACATATATATTTATATATATATTTCAAACCAAAGTTCAAGTCTCTGGCGATTTGCCACAAAGATCATAAACTAGTCCTAGAATTATGTTTTTAAATAAATATTTAGTGGCCTGTACTTGAGCTGTTTATTGTCTTTTATTACAAAGCAAGCGAGTTGCTGCTGTAGAGTCCACGCACCGCTCGAATTGGCTTGGCTTAGAGTCTTAGATACCCTGAGGACGCCTGCTTGCTGTTGTAGTGCTAATAACTAGAAGGGCGGTTCTCCAGTTCTCCACTGAAAGCTGAGATTAGCTGAATAGAAAAAAGAGTTCAAAACAGATTTGGGCTTACCTGACCAGCTCACTGTACTCTTGTATCTGTAAATAAAGCTTGGATCTAGCTTCGTATATAACATCTTAGTTCTGCCTTTTCTAGAAAGATCCTTTTACACTATTATTAAAATACTTTGAATATTTTATAATATCTAATACTTGATTTCCTTTGGGAAGGCTTATCTCCACCTAGGAAGTTTTATCTGAGAATCTCCATCTGTTTAAGTGTCATGCCCATCTCTATAACATATATTATTGCAATGTATTCAATTTCCTATAATCGTCATAGACCCCCTCTTTATCACTCATCACCATCTTTAGTTAAGTTACCACTCATATTTCCATTGTTCCCGAAACTCCTTTGTTTCAATATCTACATCTCTATAACGTCTATCTCCAGCACTCCATAGACCCCATGTAAAAACTTTTCTCTAATCCAACTTTTGCTACTTCCTTCCTCAACTCCTCTGCTAGTCAGAGCTTAAGCTAATATCTGTACCAAAGTCCTTGACCATAACTAAGTCAGCTACTCAGTTCGCATAGATCATATATTAGATGAACTTGTTCAAGTTATATCATCATCAACCTCAAACTCTCTAGAGTTCCACTTCAATGCACAACGAAGTTCAAGTGCAAGCTGAAATGCCCGGCATTAAATGAAGAAAAAGTGCCTGGGCTCCACATAAATAAGGAAAACAAGAAGCAGAAATTAAGAGGAAGGGCAAAGGGAGGAGGAGAGAGTGAGCAGGAGGAGGAGGAGGAGATGAGAGAAAAAAACTGAAATAAATGGCGTGTATAAAAATGGGCAAAACGAAAACGTAAATAAGCAACAAAACATGCAGCAAAAGGTGCGAGTCGAATTTTTTGGCAATGGATGAATGGCCATGCGGTTGGGCGGCAGGTGAGCAGGGGGGTGGGGGGATGGGTGGGGGGAAGTCTAGTTGGCAGAAGCCAAATGCCAAAAACTGTGTGCAAACATTTTATGGCACTTTCGGTTTATTTTGCTCAGCTGCTGTTGTTGCTGCTGCTGTTGCTGCTTCAAGTTGCAAGTTGCGAAGCGGTTCACTGCACACACACACACACACACTATATATATATATATATATATATATATATGGCACTGCTCTGGCATAAGCAATAACTGTTGACAATCTTTGGCAACTTGGCCCAAAAGATTTCGTTACGTTTTTTTTTGGCTGCTTCAGCTGCTGCCGCTGCCTCTTACATGTAGCTTGGTTGCTGCTGCTGCTTCTTCTTCTTCGTCTGCTTCCTCGTCATCATCACGCACCATCACCGGAAATCGATCTCATCATTTATGCAAAATGTGACGCAGTTAGTTGTGCAAAATGTATACATATCTCTCCCTCGCTCCCACACACTACCTATGCGTCCTCTCTCTCTCTTCCACTGTGTGTGGCAACATTGTGTTGCCCCTTTTTAAAACTGTAAGCAATGCACAACAACAACAACAACAACAGCGACAACAACAACACGGGCAACTTTATAACAACGTCAGATTTACACAAAACAGCGAACGCATATTCAATTTATTTGGAAGCTAACGAATACAGAATATTCTTACGCTGGCAAGAAGAATTGTGAATAATACGTATATAAGTACAGTGAAGTAGATTCACATCTGAAAGTAGCTTAAATAAAAGTTATAGCCAAACTATGTATACCCTTATCAGTATAGTAGAAGATTTGAACTGAAAGATAGATCTGCGAGCTATACTGTATATAATATATACTCTATATAATACATACTCTATACTCTGTTCTAAATATAATTTATACTAATACATATTCTCAATTATATCTGGAATAAAATTGCTTTAAAATTTTCCGAAAATAACCTCATAATATTTTCGTCAGACGAAAGTGTAATGATAAAGTTTGCTTGCATCAAATTATATTTTTTCTTTTTTTTTTCCTTTGCTTGGCGAATTTTATGGCAATCCTACATAATAGGCAAGTCCTTGGTGGTGCTGCTGCTGTCTGGTTTGCTTGATGTAGCCAACTATAGTCAGCGGAAGTAACTTGGCTAAAGTGCTCAATGCTAAAGCAAAATTTCAAATAAATTGGGAAAAATTTTAAATCTTACCTTTGGGATTAATCTCTATATCTCTTAATTTTTCATCTCAGTTCACTGTTCACTCTAGCTTCTCTCATTGTCTCTCTCTCTCTCTCTCCCTCTCTCTCTCTCACTCTCTCTCACTCTCTCTCACTCTCTCTCTCTCTCTCTCTCTCTCTCTCACTCACTCATTCACTCATTTACTCTCTATATATCTCTCTCTTGTTTCGTTTCCTTATATGTATATATGTATCTCTCTCTCTCTCTCTCTCTCTCATGATCTCTCTATCTTTGCATTCTCTTTAGGGACACCTCCCTTTCAGCAATTAAAAATAGCAAACAACTGCTCCCATGTATCGATAAACATCGTTATCGCGATAAATATCGTTATCCCAATCCACCGATTTCCCAAGGCATCCATATATATATTTAATTTTCAGCGCTCTATCAAAGCACACCTCTATTTCAGACATTCCTAACTCAACACAGTCTATTATGCATATCGATAAATATCGATATCCACACATTGTTTCATTTATTTAACTCAACAACTTCTTAAAACAACTCATTTGCTGCCGCCTTAATATGCAAGCAAATATTCCCTTTCTCACATCCGAGTCGTCAAGGAAATGCTCATAGTTATGAAAAAATGAATACTCCGCCATCATTTATTTATACACTCGAAACTGCGCAAACTTGAAGCCCGATATCAGGCACAGCTGCCAAATAAAATATGAGCTATGAAAGGCGAAAGCTGAAGGATATGAAATGCTTACGACCAACAGAAAAAAAATAGTAAATAAATGCAAATGCAGAGCATCAAAAGTTATACAAAACATGCACATATTACAGATACACAAGCTATATATATATATATATATATATGTATATATATGTATGTATATATATAAATATATATATGTGTGTGTGGTTATAAATCCTGTTCGCGAAATGAGGAAAATGTTAGCTGAAGACGCTCGCTAGTCGCAAGGTGCGCGCTGCCTTTGACTTGTGGCAGCAGCCGCACCACCGCCTCCTGCCACGCCACGCCCCCCTTTGTTGGCAGCTACTTTGGGTCTGTGCACTGTGTCAGTTGCCAAAAATTGCTACAGAAGCGACGCGCTTAACCCACAGAGAGACAAACTGCTCTTCCTCTCACGCTACACCCATCTCTATCTTCTTCTCCGTCTCTGTCTCTGTCTCTGTCTGCCACACCTCTTGCCGCCTCTGGTATGCCACAATCTATGCCACATCATTGTCACTCGGTCACGCCCCACGAAATGAAACTTCAACTTGGGCTGCGGCTGTGGTTGCGTCAGCTCTTGCCTGCTTTTACTTTTTTAAATTCTATGCAAGATTTATTAAGAGTTAAAAGCTTTTATGTGTGTCGCTGTCAATTGCTGCCGCACACACCCACCCACACCCACACACACAAACACAGCATACTCAACAGATTTACATGCACTTTGCCGCACAACAAACTGTTTTTGCAACACTTTAATTAAAAGCAATATGCTGCTATGCACTGCGTATACGTAATATGCAAGGCATCGCCCATACGCAACGTTGCCAGAGCAAATAATTAGTTATTATGCCACTCCACTCCCCCCCCCCCCCTTTCTCACTCTCTCTCTATGATTGCTTTTGCTTATGTGTATTTCATTTTCGGCAAGATTTTCTAGCATTTGTAAGTTCTCACATTTTGTGCCTAGTTTTTTTTTTACTTTTATCACAAAGAAAATGCAAGCAAAATTCAAACTTTTATCACACAGTCTTTATGAAGTATTCCCCCACCCTCTCTCTCCCTCCCACTATCTATGAGGACTGTGGGCGTTGTTGTGGAAAAACCTATATTGATTTGTTGTCACTGTGAAAATTCTATTTAAATTAAATTTCCCCACTTTTTTTGTTGTTGTTGTTTTTCTGTGGCAAATTGCGACAGCTTAATTAAAATTTTATGCAAGACAATTGTAAATTCAATTAAATGTTTGCTCAGGTTTTGCAATTTTCCAATATGAAAACAAAACATTTTGTTTGGGGACAGCAACAAAGGAAGTCCACAGAATTTATGTTACTTCAGAAAATATAGTAATTAGTCCGAGTCTTATCTGCATAAATGAACAAAATTTCGATGCCTGTGATTTGTGGACTAAATTCATTTCTAATCAACGGGCTCGTAGGGCTGCCGGGACTGAGAACTTTTGCTGAGTTCAGTTGACAAGAGGCTGACGAAATATAGAAAACTTGAAGCTCTGCTTGACTCGTACAGCAAATTGTGTTGGCAATTGAGAAAAAGTAATTAAAGACGTGTAATTGACTTAATTACAGTAATTGAAAAACATTATTGGGAAAGAGTTTAGTAGAGTAGTAATTTTGGTATACATGAAAATAATTAAGAGACCATAAATAATTAAAGGGTAATAAAGGTATTAATTTTGTTTATTATTAAATTAATCAAAAAATAAATACTTTATAATACTATAAATTTAATTTATTTTTGGTAATTATGAATTCAATAATTACAAATAATTATATAGTAGTGTTAGCAAGTTTAACTATTCTTAATTACAAAATAAATAATAAAACTAATTTTTCTTAGATTATAATTAATATAAAATTGAAAAATTAAATAGCTTTACATATAAATAATATTTTATAAAATTTATTTTAACCATTTTGCAAGTAAAATAATTTAAAAAAATTAAAAATTAAAAATAATTAAATTCAACTAAAAGTAATTAAGAACGCTTTCAGGTTCAATGAAGTCTTTTTACTAATTTAATTCAATAAAGACAATAAAAATATTTAAATTAAAGCTTTTCGATAAGCTTGTCAAATATAAATTTCGTTACAATAAAGTAATTAAAGTAATTGAATCGTCATAAAATAACTCACGCCGAATATAAATTTATAGTAATTCACCAGAACTCAATTAATAAAGTATTTCAAAGTGCTACTCAAACAAATATCTGCTAACCCTAATTAATATAATTAAAGCTGTAAACGAGTTCCAATACGATTTGCCACAACCAAAAACACTTTAACATTAATTAAAGTAATTAAGCCACTTCAAATTAATTACACTTACGGCCATAACTAACACCTTTTCGAACTGTATTATATAACATGTATCAAGGATCGCTGCTCTTTGTTTGCTTGTTTTTTTATCATGTTTCTATTTACATACTCAACTTAAAGCTGGCAGTGTTGCCATATCAACAAAATATTGTGGCTAATGCTTGTGAATGTGTGTGTGTGTGTTTTAAGTTTTGAAGTGTTCGGTGAGTGCGTGTCTAACGGCGTGTAAACATTATTATGCGAGCAATGAGTAGCTCATTATGAGCATTTGCGAGTTATTCAAATGATGGGCGCACGTTTTGGCTGGCGCCGCCGCCGTGAGTGCAACTGTTGCGGCCACTTAGCTGCGGCTTACATGCCCTCCACACACACACACACAAACACACACACACATGAGCACTTATTTGTATGTGTGTATATATGTTTAACTGCCTGCATGCTTGTATGCGCTTAACTTGAAATTTAAATAAATAAGTGCGACACGTGAATGTGCCGAGCTATACAAATTTTTGTCGCTGCAGTTGCGGCAAAACTTGCAGCAAACAACGTCACACACACACACACAATCACTCAGAGAAATGCGAAACATACATATACTTGCAATGTCATCAGTTTTAAGCTGCAACAATTTTTGTTCTACATTTTTTTTAGCTTCCATAATTTTGTTGCCTACTTTGTAGCGCACGGCCCGTGAGACAATTGTGTGAGTGTGTATGCCGTCCTACTCAGCCAATCAGGTCAACTTCTTGCACACACACACACACATTTGACTGTGTTTTCCACTTAACTCAAATGTCACGCACATTGACTTACTTATATTACAAGCCATATTGGGCATTCTAACAGCTACTACTCAGGCAGTTGTTATATTTTTAGCCATTTGTTGTTTTAATTACTTAATTACCTACTATTTGCCACAATAATCACCTAAGTAATTAAAGTGTACGGGCCAATTTTAATGGATCTTATGAACATAAAAGAGTTCAATAATATTTTCAAGCACTTCAGCTTAAGTTATGACTAATTAATTACTTTGTAATTACATTTGATATCATTAACCTTCTCTAATTTCTGCTGTATCTGGTTCAGTAATTGTTAACGTTAAATGCACTACACAACTGCGTGCCCATTCCTCACAATTACTTAGTTAATTACTTAAGTAATTACTTAGTAATTATGTGGAAAATTTATTGAGTTGATGAGTGTACTCTTAATTCTCTGGTTCTCTGAGACCTTATGGTGGCTAACTAACGATTCTTAAGTACAAAAAACGATTGTTAACTAATGTTATCGGGAAGCAACCGATAGGCACTTTTTTAATATCAACGCAATGTGAATAATAATAGCTGAAAGTGCTCTGACTACAAGCCAGATTTCATAGGATATAGAAATCTCAAGTCTATCGAGCTACTCGTATATATTAATCTATCAGAGCCTATCAAAATACATTTGAATAAATACATATGAATGATACTATTGTGGAAATATTGCTCATAACAGAGTACATTCGCGTCAGTGTTGACCAACACTCAATTCCATTTAACTTTAACAACAAAAACAAAATGGCGTCACAAAAGCATTTAGCGGCACGTTAATTTTTAACATTTTGCTGATGTTGTTCATATTTTTTGCTCTGACTTTTATGACTTTTGCTTGCTTCTTTTTTTTTTTTTTTAAATCGTGCCTGCAATTAAATATTTAAATTGTTTTCTCTGCCCGCTCAGTTAGAGAAAAAGGGGTATGCGTGATGTTAGAGAGTGTTGAGAGGAGAAGTTTATCAGATAAAGGTCAATCAAATCGTAACACACAATAAACTGAAATTATTTAGAAAACATTATATTAATATATTATAAATATAGCAAAGGCTAAGATTCTTAGGTTAGAATCAGCTTCTACGCAAAATCGAATAGATAACAAACCTTGCCTACGATTTTGAAACATACAAAAATGTTATATTTCTTTCAATTCGGACCATGAGCGAGCATTAGGCAGTCGATATAGAGCTGAGCTGCACATATTTTCATTTCTTTTTCATGTTGTGGGCGTGTGGAGAGTGTGTGTTTGTGTGTCTGTGTGTATCTGTGTGTGTATGTGTGTCTGCTCACGCTTGCCTTAAGTGCGGTCAATTTTCAGTAATTTGCGTGCGGTTTTTATGTTTGGCTCGTTCAGAAAATGTTTTTAAATTATTCAGCGCTTTGAAAAATCGTCGCCTTTCGCTACTTGAGACAAATGCTCCAAGCCACAAAAACGAAAAACTGGGACAGTCTGTGTACAAGGCTCTGTGTGTATGTGTGTGTGTGTGTGTGTGTGTGTGTGTGTGTGTACGCTCCACATTGGATGCAATGACCCGGACATTTAACACCTTTTGATGTGTGTTTGTGTGCTTGAATATATTTGTCAATTTGCGGCCGAATAATTGTTACATAAATTATTTAAATAAATTTGCAAAGCAGCCTCGTCAGCCTCCGTCCGTGGCAGCTGCTGATGAGCGAATGATGCCAGCAATCGTGCTGCCCATGACAACTGACTAAACTAACTGAGCACTCGCTTGTTTATTCATTAACCTGTTCAATTATTTATTTAGTTTCAGCTACAGTTAAGCAAATATTTGCACAACTTGCATACGAAATGTGATTGTAAATGTGGAATGCATCAATTGTCTAACTAACTCAATCGTATCAAGTTTAAAGTGAGCTACAATATACTTGTAAATATACATATATATATCTATCTGTATTTATATGTTTGACAATTATAACTCACTTTGCTTAAGCACAATTTGAATTAATATTAATTTACAAACTGATTTAAGCATAATTTCTACATTTCAGAGTTAAAGCTAAAGTCAGAGTTAGAAATTGAGCTAGAACTAACTCAATCTGCTTAAACTAACATTAAAAACTCGCACGACTACCGCATACCCTACTATTCCCTGCAATTCCATGCCACATAAATTATAATTTCAAACCATTTCAAGTTATAAAACATTAAGAAATATTGAGGCAATTAATTATAAAAATCGCTTGGCATTGAAAGCGCATTTCGTGCAGTGCCAAAATGAATGACCATAAATTAATTAAAATGTCACAAGATAAATTTCAATAATGCATAAACAAATGTTTACACACTACAGTTTGATGCATAAAACAGATAAAAGGCTCTAGTAGTCTGAACGCAGTTAAATTACAGTGAATTGAATGTAATAAATGCCCAAGTGAATGGAATTTATTAAGTATTTAAGTCATATTGCCAAAGTGCTTGGAAAGGCTTATTTTCGAGCTATTTAGCTAAAGATGTGGAGTTTTATGTACTTATTATAATAGGGATATGCAGGGTATATAGTTTGCATGTAACAAGCAGAGGGTATGGGTAGTCAATAATTGACAGACGGAGAGCTAGATCAACTCAAGAATCAAGACTATGTTTGCCACGCCTACTACTGCCTACTGCCTACTGCAAAGGCTCTCACATAGCCAGTATATTTCAGGTTTAATGTGTACAGGGTATAAAATTGTGTAAAGCTCCGCCCTCTCTCTCTCTCTCTCTCTCTCTCTCTCTTCCCTCATTTACTCTACTCTGCTTAACTGCCAACGAGTAAGAATCTCTAGCTTCATATGGACGGACGGACGGACAGGACTATATGGACGCAAATATATGTATATACTTAATGGGGTGTGGCACGCCTCTTTTTGCCTGTTATATACATGTTCGCAAAATCATTATACATCGCTTACACACTTTCAATGGGTTCAGGGCATAAAAAAAGATTATTTTAAAGATTTAAATTTAAAAAAAAATCAAATTGATATTTAAATGTTTTTTTTTTTTTTGTAAATCCCTTAATATTGAATAATTTGACATATTATGCGAGCATATGTAATATGGCACTGATTTTCCTGTATTTATATTTTAGCTCAAGCGGAAACGGAAATGTCAGCCGCCATTTTGTGTGTGTCGCTGAAGCATTTTCTTGTTTTTTTTTCTGCTTTTAAAGCAGGTTGCACTTTGATTAATTGTTTGATATATTTATGAAGCTGTTGACCAGGCGCTAATTGCCAGCATTAAGTGCACACGAGAGAGAGAGAGAGAGAGTGGGGAGAGGAAGAGATAGCGAATGGAAACTGTTGCATTTGGGGCAGCTCTTAACGGCATTCAATTAATTAAAATTTAATATTTATTAAGCTGTCAAATTGTGAAAAATTGTGCAATTATGTTAATTTATTAAGAGCACGAGAGAGTTGAGACAGCAGCAGAAGATAAACAGACAGACAGACAGACAGACACACACACACACACAACAGGCATACGCAAAGGCACAGCGACAACAATTGACAGATGTAGCTGAATTTTTGAAGTCCTTCGGGAGAGGCGCTGCCTCACTCTAATTCACTCTATGGCTACACTGAGAAAAAAGGGGCGACTCATATTATTTACATGTGACTTATAAAGAACAGTGTATAGAGTCTTTGATCAAGTATAATACACAATACAAATTTCCTTAAAAAAATATACTATTGATAATATTTTGTATGAAAAAAAAGAATTATATAAAAAACCATAAAAAATAATAATATTATAAATTAATATAAAATATTCTACATTTATATTTAATATTTTAGAAAAGTTACTTAGTTAAAAATTAAAAAAAAAAAATTTGAAATTAAAATTGTATATTCATTTATAATTAAACTATATTTTGTATTAATTTATAATTAAATTACATATAACATAATTTGTTATATTAAAAGCTTTTTCAAACTATTTATAATTAACGACATATTAACAAATTCTATAATTTGCAATTTAAAAAGCTTTTTTAAACTATTTATATTATAAACTACAATGCAAAAAGTAATTAAATTAAAAAATATTTATTTAATAAGTTTATATTATTATATTAAAACAATTATTTCTATTACAAATTAAAAAAATATTAATTAATATTATATTAATTAATATATATTAATTTTTAATATTTTATTTTATTTTCTATTATTTTTAATTAATTTTTAATTTTAATTTATAATATAAATAAGTTTTTTAACACAAATATATATTTAATTTTTTATTTTAGTTTTGTTTATTTAATTTTTACTAATTTTTTTCTAATATAAAGAACTTCCTATTCAATAATACGTTAATGGGACTGCCAAGCCTTCGAGGAAGTCGAAGTGCCAGTCGGGCTTGACTGACTAAAGAATACCCTTAACGCAGAGACAGACTGCTAAAGTACTTAATATTTGCACTTATGTGGAATTACTTCACATTTAATAAATGAGCGTTATCTTAAAGAATATATCAATAATTCATATTATTTCTATTTTACATTGAAAACAAAGACTTAAAATTAGAAGTATAACTTAAATACTTACCAACAGATAGAAGAAGAGGAGAAGCACCGCGCTGCAATGAACGATTGACCACCAGAAGATGAAGAATGTGACTGAAGCTGCGCTGCAGTAGGCTTGCCTTTATATAGGGCAGCGACAGCTCCACTCAAGTCAAGCTCAACTCTTGACGCTCTCTCTGAGTCCCACTTAACACTCGATCATTAGGCGACCAATCAGAGCACTTTCTACTGCTGCTGCAAGAAACAGCTCCTCTGATTTCAGCTGCCTTTTTATAGGGCAACGTGACTTCCACTCGAAGACGAGCTCAACTGTTAAGCCGCTCTCTGAGTTAGCATAAGATTAACTCTCTATCAGTTACAGACCAATCAGAGTGTTTTCAGCTGCCTCTGCTGCATACATATGCAAACTTACATCTCCTTTTCAGATCTTTAACTCGTCTTGTCGCGCTGATAAAGAATATACTTATATACTTTATGGGGTATGGCACGCCTCCTTCTACCTGTTTCATACATTGTCACAAATACATAATACCCTGATTTCCAATTTTCAATGAGTTCAGGGTATAAAAATGAATGAATAATCAAAAATTCGATGGCAAATAAATTAGATTCTTAAATGTTTTGCTTTAAAGAAAACTTTCCTAAAACAAAATAAAATTTATATTTAATTTCACAAATTTTAATTTACTTTGATAATTTTCAGAGTTTAAGTTAAAGAAGATTATCTTGGATTTATATAATTTTTGTTTAGTATGTGTCACAACCCTCTCTATCTCTCTCTCTCTCTCTCTTTCTCTCTCTGTTCTCACTCTTTCTCTCACTCTCCTTGTTGCGTCTCAGTGCGGTCGCTCTTGTCTGTCAATTTGTTGCCCGTTGCCAATCCCTATGGACACTTTGCGCTGTCGGCTGATTGCGTAATGTGCACACATACACACACATTCACACACACACACACACGCACACAAACTCACTCAGTAGCAAGGACATTAAAGTAAATGTAACCAAAATGTTGCTCTCTGTCTGCATAAATGAACAATTTATGAAACATTTAAGTGGTATTGCTGTCCGGAATGTCCCAACGGAATGCAGCAGCAGCAGCAGCAGCAACAGACGCAACAGACGCAGCAGCAACGGACGCAACAGACGCAACAGCAGCAGCAGCAGCTTCCGTTGAAATCGTATTAGTTTTAAGCATTGGCAAACATTATGAAGTCATCAAGTCGTGTCATTGTTAGTGTAAACGTATGCATTTATTACTTATTATTCATATTAAATGGACAGCCAATACTGACCCCACAGCCACGCCCCGCCCGCCCCCACTCATGGCATATTCAATTTGTGTGTGTTTGGATATCGAACATGAATATATTATGGGCAGTTGCAGTTGTTGCCTCCAATGAAATATGCATCACATGTACAAGTATTTTGTATGGATTACTTGGTATGCAACCCCAACACCCCCTTAGACAACCCCATCCCCCGCTTCCTGATCTTGCTCGGGCAGGCATCTTCAAAAAGTGAAACCCCCTCAATGACTGCAGCAGCAGTGGCAACGCCAGCTGTCACACATGGCGTGTGCGTGTTGACTTTAACTGCCTTCCAACTGTCACTAGCAATGTCCTGAAGTCTGTCTCTCTCTCTCTCTCTCTCTCTTTCACTCTCTCTTTCTCTTACTCTCTATATGGCTGCCTTGCTGTCTGAGCTTGTTATTAGCTTGTTTGACATTTTCTTTTGCAATTCTCTTAAGCATCTGCATCTGCATCTGCATCTGCATCTGCATCAGCATTGCTAGCATTTCCCTTTGCTCTATCTATTGCAAGTTTACATAAATTCCAGAGATTATATAGAGAGAGAGAGAGTGAGTGAGAGAGTAGCAGACAGAGAGAGAGAGAGAGTGACAGCAAAACCGATATTTAAGTCAACCCAAAATATTTCAAATTGCAATGACTCAATTGCGTTGACATTTGACTAAGACTCGAGCAGCAGGGAAAGACTTGAACTGAAGAGTAAGAAGAGCTGGCAGAAGAGTAAGAAGAGCTGGCATAGCAGACTTGTCAGTGAGAGTCCTGCGTCTACAAACAGAGGGAGTCTTCTACATTTCTCTTACGCTCATTCTGTCACACATATGTATGTATGTTTATCCACTCTGTTCTGGATATGAAATAAAAAATATCTATAGACTTTTTAATGCTCTAAAATACATATGTACATATATATCAAAGTCACTTACAAAGTTGATTTTCCAATTTATCTTTGAGTTAGAGACCAAAACCTTCTGGCTTGCGCTTGTATTATGTTTAAGGGTCTTCAATATAAACTCCGTAGTATTCATATCCATGAATTAATGGTAATTAACCCAAAAAATCAAGTTTCAAATAAAATATATATGCTTAGCTCTTTGCTTATCTATCAAAATATCAACAAACTTACCAATATATAAAATATTTTGAATTTGTATTAACAAGAACAAATATTCATAGCTTTCCATTGTATACAATGCATCTGGCATAATAAAATGTCTTATTTACTTACAAATTTTGCGACAAGCTCATCGACGTGCAACACTAGTGTAAATGAATTCAAATTAGGGACGCAAATCTTTCGATACATTTCGATATGCAAAATAAACTTTAATGATGCCAAGCAGCGGCGCTATGATTTCGATAGATTTAATCAAATTCAAGTGGTGTCAAATTAACGCCGCAAAGTTAACAAAGCAAAGAAATATATAAAGCAATATATATATGGGCTTATAGCGAATTCTGTTCGGATAAATGGATCAGTACTAATTTTGATGAAGATCTTAAAAAGAAAATTTCAGCAGACTTGGGGGATTAATGCCAAGCTTAGAGCACTACAAAAAGCACCGTCAAGAGCTTTGCTGCTTAATATTTTGCACCTAACTTACTCTGGCTCTCACTCTTTCTTTCCCTCTCTCTTCCCCTCTCCCTCTTTCTCTCTCTCTCTCTCTCTCTCTATCTCTCTCTCTCTCTCTCTCTCTATGTAAAAAAAATGTAAAAAATGCAAAAAGTTTAAAGGCAAAGAAAAGATGTAAATGTGAATGTTAAAGAGTGCAAACGCAGCAGCTGCAAGAGAAAGCGAGCAACAGAGATAGAGAGGAGAGAAAGAGAGAGACAGAGATAGAGAATAAGATGCGTCACTTTTAATTTGTTTGCCATGTTAACCCAGAAGGATGCAAGAAGGCGTGGAGCCGAAGAGCCTTTGCCCTACAGCGACAATGTTGTCTGTTGCTGCTGCTGTTGTTGCTGCTGTTGCTGCTGCTGCTGCTGCTGCTGCTAGAAACTTGTCGAGCACTTGTCAAGGGCTCGTCCTTTTCTCGTCCTTGCCGCTTGCCGTCGAGTGTTGCAATTAGCAAATAAAATAAGCAGCTAGCTGCGTGGCTATTTCCAATGCAAAATGCAAGAATGCTTGAGCAGCAGCAGCAGCAGCAACAACAATATTGATGCTGGCGCTGCTGCTGCTGCTGCTTGAGCTTGGGAATGTTGACAGCAACAATGGCCCAGTTAATTGCTAACAAACACGGTGACAGTGCCTCGCAGCTGCACTCAGGTACAGTCACGTCCCATGCAAATTAGTTGCCCAGGTAACCTTGTTAGACAGCAGCAACAGCAGCAGCAGCAGCAGCAACATCTACTGCGACAGCAACATCGTTGTTGCTGCCACTCAAGCACTCAGTTACTTGGCTACTCGGCCACTCATACATGGCAGTCTGTAGGCTTTGGCCTAACCTACTGAGGGCTAAGTGAAAGTTGCCAAGAAACAACAATTTTCCATTTGATTAACAATTTCGTTGTTTCCCCATTGCAAGAAAAAAAGGAGAACGGAATAACAAAACAAAAATCAATCAATTAAATTGCCCAGCAAATCTGCCTGTGAGAAGCACAAAGAGAGGCAGAGCAAGCAACACGAAGTGAGCAAGAAAATTCTAAAGTAAACATTCAGACTTTGAGAAAGTAAAGGCAGAAGTTGAAAGAAAAGAAGAGGAGGAGAGACATGCAAGCAAAAAAAAAAAAAAAAAAAAAACTCGAACAACATAAGTCTATCAACTAAATTTTGTCTATGGGTATTACTACTCCACTTGACTTGACTCTGCATATAAATTTATAGAAATGAAGAGAGAGAAGAAAGAAGAGATTTGTAGAGAAAAATAGATAAGGGGTAGTTAGAAAAGAGAATCGAAATGAATAATTTAAGAAAAGGGCATAACATAGCGTATGCAAATATAATAAGTGTTATCGGAATTATTCGAATAAGCGATAGACGGATGGGCGATATAGATCAATGAGCTGTCGAGAGCTAACCAGATGAATTTCTATGCCAAGTTGCTTAGATCTAGCGATATGCTCAAATCGATGTTTTAAATCGATTTTTATCGATTACAAAAAAATTGATAAACAAGCTTGTGCTGTGCAAGGTAAATGAGGTAGAAGACTTACGAGTAAAACCTTAAATATCTAGAGCTAAATTTTGAAAACGAGGGCAGACAAAAATAAGTTGACCAACGATTGATCCCAATAAAGAACACATATATATGTTACTTAATAGGATTGACAAGATTTCACAACATCCTCTATTTCCATTTACTGATTGTAAAAAGAAAAAAAAAAAAAAACAATCAAACAAAAATATCCAACAGCAACACACATTTACCATCTAAACTTACCCAATTGACGCTCCCCTCTTAAAATACGGAAATTAAAAACTGACGAAATTTCAGCTATTGAGAATTTTCGTTCTACTTGTGACTGAAATTTTGCAGTCAGTCGGAAATTATGATGTTGCGCTCAACAGTTGTAGCTCTATTAACCAGATGCTTTCAAAATGTACCGAAATTCGCTATCTTCATTTTTGTGGGCGTGGCTGAGGGAAATTGTTCTTGCATAACGAAAATTTGTGAAATTTCATCAAGCTGCTCTCGGGTGCAGCTGCAGCTGCAGCAACTGCAACTGCCAGACAAACGGACAGACAGGCAGACGGACAAGGGAAAAACAGACTGCAGGGCTAGTAAAGAGAAAAGATAACACAAAGTTCGAGCAAATATTAGAGTAAGCCCCATGAATTTTGGGGCGGCTATACAAACAGCAGCAACAACAAACGGGCGCAAAAACATGCGAATCTCTCGATATGGCAACTAGAAAATTTAAGAGCTCTTGCAGTCTGTCGGGCTATTATTTTCATACCCAGCGCATACCCTGCACGCATGCAGCCCCTTCGAATGGGTTGCATGGCAAACAAAGTCTGTTTGTTTCCTAGTGCGGATGTCGAAAAAGAATATGTAAATCTCTAATATGCGAAGGTAAAAAATCTAAAAAAATTTTATTGAGATTTTACATATTTTATTGATTTTGAAATTTATCGATAAATTTTGTATTCCTCATTACATCTTCACGATATTCTCCACATAAATTTTCACGTGATGTAAACATTTTTCATCAAATTAAATCAAAATATTTTTTTTTAATTTTAAAGTTTGCTTTTTAAAACTTTATCGAACAGCGCTTTCGATATCTCAATCGTCATTTTTTAACATTTCTTAAATGAATCATTTTTTATCAATACATATTAAAAATGTATTTAATACATTTTTTCAGACACTAAAGACTTCTATAATATATCGATAAATATTTGTAATTATTTATCGCTCATTATTTATAGTTCAATAGTGATCAATGACTGATTATCGATATTTTTGTGTTAGTCTCCTTTTTTGTTATACTTTTTATTACATTTTAACTATCTTTTTATTATCGATCAGTCAATAAATCGATAAATGATTATGTATCAATGATCAATGTAAATTAATGTTTACATACATACTTTTTTATTT
This sequence comes from Drosophila meridionalis, assembly GCA_035045145.1. NCBI lineage: Eukaryota > Metazoa > Arthropoda > Insecta > Diptera > Drosophilidae > Drosophila > Drosophila meridionalis. Next base: position 2,871,039 of record JAWNPG010000009.1, on the reverse strand, counting down.
ATCGATAATTTCCAATATTTGTATTCAAAAGGTTTCTAAGGATCTCTTTCGATAACTATTAGAAAAATTCCTTTTCTCAAAAGACTCGCCATCGATAACCCATGTAATTAATATAATTATCGATCAGTTTAAAAAAAGTTTAAAAAATATTAAACTCGTTTTCCAAAAAAAGATTATGTATCAGCCTTAAAAAATTAATAAATAAGTTAATCGATAAATTCGTTTAATCACTAAAGCTGAATCGATTTGCTTGCACACTTAATACGATCGAGCCAAGCTGGCCACAGTGCTAGCGCGCTATGCCACCCTCTGTGCCCGCATTCCCTTCCAGCTACAGGGTATCTCTCACGCTTCTTTCGTTCGCTCGTATTGCAACATTCTCAATAGTTTCGCTTGTTGTTTTGCATGCTACGTCTCATGTGTGTGTGTGTTGTATGGGCAACGGGCCGCACTGACACTGGCACGCTGCTTGCAACCAAATGTGGCCACTTCCACTTACGCAGATTACAATCTGTTTTTATGGCATACCTGACCAAGCTACCCCCCACGCCCCATCCGTCCCCCCACCCTCGAGCAGTAGCTGTGGCTTTAAGTGCAAGCGTTTCTCCATTTTGCCAGCTTCTTCGCTAGCCAGCTGAAAAATATGTTTAATCATATTGTAGGCACACACACACACATACGACTTGTCTCTGTGCGCGTGCATTATTTATTCCCTTTAATGACGCTGGCGAGTCGCCGTGCGCACGTTACGCATACGCAGCGTGGCCAAATTATGTCCAACTATTGATGAGCGTATTAAGCGCCCACCTCCCTGGCTTTGAGAATTCTTCAAATGGAATTCATTTAATGGACAGCAGCCATTAACATATTACCGTTTAATCAGCTAACCGACAGCCGAAAGTCTTTTCACATTAAGTCAGCATCAGGTGCTGCCGCTGCTGTTGATATCTATTATGCATGTGAAGTGTTTATTGAGAGATACATCTAACAAATAATTGCTTCCATTTTATATATAACAAGCTTGAAGTTTTCTTTATAACGTGTTATCGAACATCTCAATAATTATTTATGAATCAATTTTTTACAATTTCATATTCAAAATTAATTGAATATTTATTTTGTTCACATTTTTAAGAATTTTAGAACATATCGATAAATATTTTTGTGTAGCTTATTACTTATAGCTCAATAGGGCTCAATCACAGGTAATCGATATTTTCTGTGTCAATTGATTTTTACATTTTAATACATTTGAATTACTTTTTTGTTATCGATCAGTAATTTATCAATTATATGTATCTCATTGCTCGTTACTACTGCATGCCCATATTTCTCTTCTTATTTATCGATTACTTTCACTACCAATCTTTTTTGTGCAATTAGCAGAACTCTTTCGAGAACTATAAGCAAAATCTGATTTTCTTAATTAAGCGGTTATCGATAAGACATGAAATTAAACTAATTATCGATCAAATCTTTTTGTTACGCTTGCTCTAATTATCTTTAGCTTTAAAATGATACAAAATCAGTTTTTGCCAATTTTCACACTCCCCGCTCTATATATAACGCACAATAGAATATCCCGAAATTGTAGGCCAAATATGGAGTGATTGCTCTTAATTATGGAACAGTTGCTCTGCCGCTCTGTTTGCTGAAAATGCATATTTGATTTTGGTTAAAGGTTTATGCCAGCAGCAAGCTCTCTCTCTCTGTCTCTCTCTCTCTTTCTCTCTCTCTCTCTCTCTCTCTCGTCTCTTTCTCTCTCGTTTCGCTGGCAAATTGGAAATGCAAACACTTTGAAAATGTCATTAAAATGGCGCGACAAAAGTCATCAGTAATGCAACCGACGGCGTCAACCACTTGCTAACCACTTGCGCGACATTTGATTTGACACTTGAATAGCTATTTGAATCGGCTATTCACATGCCACGCCCACTGCACAGAGAGCCCACTGAACCAATAGAAGACCGTGATATACATATATACATATATATTCATGGGGAGGGAGCGAGATTCGCGCTTTCAATTCAATTGCACAATTTGAAAAGTGTTTAGGCAGTTGATTGAAATATATGTATGTGTGTGTGCGTGTGTGTGTGTGTGCGTCTGTGTATATCCTGTTAGCAATTTAGTTTGGCTTATGCCATCGATTGCCATTGCTGCAGCTGTTCCAGTTGCTTTGCTCGCTGCCTCGTTGCTGACTTTTTGCATTTGCTCCACAAACGCCAAAGCCGAAATTGCAATCGCATCACTTAAACTTGCACCACCCATGCCACCCGACCCACCGGCGCAGCCACTGCTGCCACCACCCGTGCCGGCCCCCTTTAAAGTTGCTAATTGGACTGGCCAATTTGTTGCTGTCAAGCAATTAGCAAATGGTCACGCCCATCGGCCTTCAAAGATTTTTGTTTTGTTTTTGCCTTTGCATAAGCCGCTGTAATTTAGGGTTGACCCAAAACGCAAAACTACATCACACAACTCGAAGGCATCTGTTGACACGAGTATGTGTATGTGTGTGTGAATCTTGAATGTGATTTAGTTTGATTGATCGATCGTAGAGGGTTAGCCAAAAATGTGTGGATTTATCGATACATGTACATCGATAATTGTGTCTTGTTTAAGCTGTAAATGTGTTTGACTTGACTGATGTGGATAATTGACTGATTTAATTATTGACTGAATGATTGGCAGATGGGCAGTCAAACATACAGACCCACTGAATGACTGTCTGATTGATCCACTGATCTACTGTCATACTGACCGACGATTGATTGACTGGTAAACTGACTGCCTGACGACGATGGATTGACTGACTGACATAGTGACTAATTGATTGGGGATTTATTGACTGACTGACTTGCTGACTGATTGACTGACTGATTGACCGACTGACTGCCTTACGATTGATTGACTGACTAACTAACTGACTGCAGACTACCTGACCAGTGACTGACTGATTAATTAGCGATTGGTTGACTGACTGATTGACTAAGACAACTAGCTGACTGACTGATTGAGGATTGATTGACTCACTGGCTGTGAATGAATACACTTGACTATGTTGGGGTTTAGTACTGTACTGATCTTTATTCTTCTGAGGCTGGGTATATATACCCAGCCTCATGCATAATTTCAACGCTTAAATCTAATGTGTCTATTGCTGAGTGTGTAAGGCTCAGCATTGGTCTATTGTATTCTTATACTATCGCTGAGGTTGTAGGGCTCAGCGTTCGTAAATTATCTATTCTTATCTTATCGCTGGGGGTCAGGATCAGCGTTCATCCTGCTATTCTTAAATTCCACACATGTGCTAGTCGTTGAGTGTGTAGCAGGTAGGGTTACATATTTATGTATTCTATGTTCGTGCCTGAACATTCTGTGGGGCGCCAGAAAATGCGACCGACAGCAATTGCTGTCTCTGGTTTCTCCTCTTAATCATATACATGACAAAAATAACTATTATAATTATTACTAAGCCTAAAGAAATGTGTCCGTTCATAGTGTGGAAGGCCAGATCTGGTCGAGTACTCAGCTGCTTCCTTGGTCTTCTGCGCTGGTGGCGGTTCTCATTCCAAGTGAAGTCGGTTCTCTTTAAAATGTGTACACCCTTTGTAGATGTCGTCAATTGTTGAGTGTGCTGAGGCGGAGGCCGCTTGCATCATTGCTGTTGATGTCAAGGCCTCCAAATTAGGGTCATCCACTTTTTGTAGATTATGCTGCCGTAGAGCAGCTATTGATAATGATTGTCTTTGGGATGCAACCGAATCGCTTGTAGTGGATACGATATTTTCCTTTGAAATGGTGTTGTTGCTGCTCTCAATGAAGTTTTCGACCGCCGATTTAATTGTCGTTAATATATTTGCAGCCTTAGTGGTTTCCGAAGCAATTTGTTGTTTCATTTGTTTTGCTGGGATTGTAGCTGAAGCGGAGATTACAGAATTTGAGACGATATCATCATTTTTATCTCCAGCTGTACTTCTAGTTGCAGTTGCAGTTTCAGTTGCGGCAGAAGTTTTCTGGACACCTTTCGGGCTGCTATCAATGGAAGTATCGTCAATCGACTGATCTTCCAATTGGATATATGTTGATGTCGATATCGAAGATGTGACAGCAATTACACTCTCGTCCCCATCTTCTATGTCCTCCTGCTTCTGTGGTTGATCCTTTTTTGATATATTTCCCACTGACCATTTATCTTCTCCTAATCCTCCCACGTGAGGGCTTGCCGGCGGGATGAAATGCCACTCGCTGTTCCGTTTTTCTGGCACTGGTTCCAGACCACTATTTTCTTTTTTAGCGGCGGTTTTATGGCTTGATAGCTTCTGATCAGCGATGACGGCATCCCTATGAACGGAGGCGCTCTCGAACTTGCGGATACTGCCTTCAAAATTGGTCTTCAGTTCCTTGTTCATTGGCTGGTTAATGGAGATATCCAATAGTTGGCATCTTTTTGCATAGCGCTTGCACAAATAGTCCCACGCTGCATTGTAGTTGCCAACTGCAATTGAGAAATGGCTTATGACCACTGTTGCGTCTCCCTTGATACACATTTTTAGGTATATCAACTTTCTTTTGTCGCTGATATCCTTCCTCTTGTGAATCATGTTCGAGAATATCTCTAAGAACGCTGGCCATTTTTTTGGATTTCCATAGAAATGAGGAAGTTTTGGTTTCTGGGGCTTTGGATCTTGGAACAGCGGAAGGTCTTCTTCTATGTTCTGCAAGTCACTTACTCTTTTGTTAAGTTTATCTGACAGCCCGTCGACGAGGAATTCCAGTTCTTCTATATCGTCGCTGTCGTAGGCAGACTTTCCATATCTTGCCTGTAAGCCCGTGAACAGTATCTGGACTTCGTTCAATCGGAAGTTTAGCTTATCTTTATGTTCAAAGATTTCTTCCTGGTTGCTTGAGTTTAGGTAGACATACACTTCTTGGACGTACTGCCTTACTTTTAGACGTTCTTCGTCAACAAGCTTAATCCACTCATCCTTTAGGCTCATACTTCTGTGTGAAAATATTATTTCCTCTTGAGTATTTTCTTGCCTGGATGTTTCCGGTCGTATTTGCCAATTTTTGCTGGTAGATGGTTTGTCGGTGTCCATAGTGTGGTCGGCAACTTCGACCTTAATCAGGGCCTTCTTGTAGCTCCTGATTGATTCCATAATCCAATCATATATTTTCTCTGTAAAATATTGATGGTTGATGACACCGATTTTCTTCAGCAGTGAATGATTGGCAGTGAATTCTGCTGCCAACTTATCCACAACTGCAAACTCCTCCTTTTTAGCTATGGCCTGCAGGATGCTGTCATATATCTGTGATTGTTTCTCTAGAGTTTTCGTTAACAGCATCTCTTTATTCTTTGGCTTGACCCGTTGGAGGTTTTTTTGTTTTGATCACCAGGTTGATCGTGCCGTGCCTCTACTCACAGCGTGGGTTGGTAAGCCAAAGATATTTTTTAAGCACTTTCCACAAACATTTAGTAAATTTGTGGTTTCGGCTTTTATGACCGGGATCGAATACAGTAATCACTCAGCTGGAAGCACGCAGTACTTGACTGTGTTGTTTTCCAGTCAATACTGTATCCGGCTCGAAGGACCATGAATGAATACACTTGACTATGTTGGGGTTTAGTACTGTACTGATCTTTATTCTTCTGAGGCTGGGTATATATACCCAGCCTCATGCATAATTTCAACGCTTAAATCTAATGTGTCTATTGCTGAGTGTGTAAGGCTCAGCATTGGTCTATTGTATTCTTATACTATCGCTGAGGTTGTAGGGCTCAGCGTTCGTAAATTATCTATTCTTATCTTATCGCTGGGGGTCAGGATCAGCGTTCATCCTGCTATTCTTAAATTCCACACATGTGCTAGTCGTTGAGTGTGTAGCAGGTAGGGTTACATATTTATGTATTCTATGTTCGTGCCTGAACAGGCTGGCTGATTGACTGACTAACTGACTGACTGATTGACTGACTCACTAAGTCACTGATTGACTGACTGACTAGCTGACTGATTGACTAACTAGCTGACTAATTGAACGAATTTCTGATTGACTGAAAATGATTGACTGTCAGACTGATTGATTGATCAATAATTTGACTGAATTGTTAAAAAATTTAAAACTAAATTGTCTTACAGCATTAGAACTAACTGGCTAACTCACTAACTCTAACTACTAACTAACTAGTCCTACTGACTGATTAAATGCCTTAATATTCAAATGAAGGACTCATGTCCTAAATGAAATTTTGTAGCTTACCATTGAATTGAATTCGAATTCAATTAAAAACACTTAATAAGAAAGCCTGAGACTGAAGTGGAGACGAAAGCAGAAACTCTAATCGACTTGAATTGCATTTCCAACTATTTCTGGTCATAATTCACAATGGGCTACGTCTCTGCAACTGCAAAGTGAATTTTGAAAGATTCGCCTTTGTCCTTTTTAGGGTATCCTTTATGGCATATTTCAATTGTCCCATGCGTTCGTCCATCTCTCGTGTGTTTCTCTCGTCTGCCCAACTCTTTGCGTCTGTCTGCGTCTCATCAACATTCGACGCACAGCAGCAATGCTTTACATAAATCTACGCATATTGCTACATGGACACGCACATACATAGACAGCCCATACACACACATAGACAACCACACACACACACATATATACAGACCACACACAGCAACAGTGACAAAGGGGCGGCCGCATGGACACGTGGTTAGAACCATGGCTTGTTTTAATCCAAATGCTCTATGCAACGTCTCAATGTGTGTTTGGTAATTGCATGAGTGTGTGTGCGTGTGATTGTGTGTGTGTGTGTGTGTGTGTGTGTGTGTGTGTGTGTGTGTGTGTGTTGGGTCTATGCTACTTAAGCACTTAAGCGCATTTTCATACATTTTAAGGCGATTTTGTTTTTAATGCTCATTTACATTGAATGCGCCCATTTTCTGGATGATGCCTTCCCATTTTTTTTTGGTTTTTTTTTTTATTATTTTTTTTTGGTTAGATTTGTTATTGTTGTTTGTTGTGGTTGTTGTCACAAGTTGTTGCTGCTATTAAGATTGTTGTGGTCGTTGTAGCTGTTGGCGACGTTTGTTGTTGTAGTCGATGTGGTTGATGGCTATTCAATGTCTATTGTATGTGGCTATTGTTGTATGTTGTTATCTATGCTCACATGTTCTTGTATATTATTGTTTCTGGTTAATGGGTCGAAGTACATATATTGCATATATGATTATGTATGTAGCATGTTGTTGAGGCTTGTCTATTGCATGTTGTATGTTGCTGAAGTTTGTATTTATAACATACAAGATGAAAGATACAACCTGCAACATACAACAAACATTGAACATAGAATATGCTATACTATCAAATAGACAAATAGACAACAAGCAATTGTATGTTGAATGTGAAATCTCGAATCTAGCATCTTGAATATTGAATGTTGAATGTTGATTGTTATATGTTTGCTTTGCATATTCGATAACTATTTTTGTTGTAATGTAATCGATTTTAAAGCATATTGTATATACGTTTTAAAATTATGCCTCCTACATCTTAAGTGCTAGAGCCTTCAAATTTTGCACATTGATTCGTGTGAATTTTATGTCATTTTGATTTTTGTTGTTTTGGATACCGGTTCCAAATTTTACCAATTACCAATACTGATAGATGGTGCCCTTCCAGGAAACTATCAGACGGGGTTTAGCATATCTCCTAGTCGGACACTCCCAACTAGAGTTTTTTTTACTTGTTTATATTGTTGTTGTTGTTGTTTGTTGTCATGTGATACAGAATATTGCTGTTCTTGATGTAGTTGCTGTTGATTAACTCCAATTCCAATTCGCCTTCCACATAGCCAAATAATTAAATTCTTCCAACTACTTCAATTATTTAATCAATATTATTTTACATGCAAGAAAAATCTATTTAAATTATTTCTAAATTGAACAGAAATTGAATAGTCTTGAATAGTCACCAAAGTTGTTATTCCAAATGTTATTAATTGCATTTATTTCATATGGCGCAAGAAACAAACATAAAACAAATATTAAATGACATTATTAAAATAAAAATTAAAAAATCTTTAGCAAAAACTATATATATATATAAACCTGTATATATAAAAGAAAACAATAAAAGCAATAATTTAATGCAGTTGTTATGGAGAAGATATATATATAAAATGATAATCAATTGAAATATTGCAACATTTTCAATTGATTCTCAAAATAAATTAATAAAAATTCAAGTATGAAAACAAAAAAAAAAAAACCATGAAACTCCACACTTAGAGCCGTGAAATTAAATTGATTGACTTTGATTTCTTAGGCTTCACTAGGACAAACTTTGTAGTCTTTGTATAGTGGCCAAAAAAAAAAAATTAATATATATAAATATATATATATGTTCGAATCGAACTAGATCTTAGACCTTGAGGCGCTCTTGTGCGTACTGCAGCGCATCGCTGAGTATGCGACGCTCGAGTCGACGATATTGTAGGACCATAATATCAATTTCCGATGCATCGGCCTGCTGTTGTAGTGCTTCGAGCTGCTGCAGCTCGTCGGCCTCCTTCAGCGTCACCTCGAGCACGCCGAGCAGCAGCTTGAGCCGCTGGTACAGATACTGCCAGGTGCGTGTCTCCAGGTCCGTTTCGAGCGCACAATCGATGTGCAGCAGGTCGACAGCACGCTCCAGGTCGCTGCACCAGTGCTCCAGCTGTTCCTTGCTCATATTGAAGACGCGCACAAATGCCAACAGCTCACCTGATATGTGCTCCGGGGCGGGCAGCACACGCAGCTCCGCTTTACGCTCAATATTTAGCTCGGCGAGCAGCTTGGCACGCAGTTCGGCCAGTTCATCGGTTGGACTGAGACCCAAACGTATGTTCACATAATCGTGCGCATTCTGCAAGTCCACAAAACTAGACGAAGAGAGCAGAGAATGAGAGAATAAGCAATAGAGCTTGCTAGACTCACGTATACCCACCCATTGTGCACCAGTCTATCCGCATTGGATCTGTCGCCGTAGTATATATAGCACTGCTCGCCCGCCTTGTATGCCTCTTGGGCTGTGCATTCCATTTGCTGGGCGGCCTGGTCATAGAACGAGGTGATTTTCCCAGAACGATGATTCGCCATGTCCCAATAGGGTATCAATGCCGATATTGGTAAATTGGCGGCGCCCGACGGCGCCTTTGGCTGCCCATCGGGACCATCGGCAAAGCCCTCCAATTGAGTGGGTTGCTCGGCGCCGCCTTCAACGTCCAGCACTCGGGGAACCAGATTCTGACGCGTTGTTACCGTTGATACGGCCCAGCTGAAAGATGAAAGAGAATAGAAGAGATTAGATATTATATCAGATGCCATCAGTTAATGACAAATATACAACTCGTCGGGTCCCAGGCAAATTTTGCAATTGCACTCGGAATATACCGTGTAAAACAAGGAATTAGCTGCGCGCTATACACATTTCTATTAGGACTTTCTACATTTCGCTAACAACAGTTATGCTTGGAGCTCGACCCAAGTTTTAAGATTTTGGATTTTATTTGGAGAACTCGAAAAGCTTGAATGAAAAATGATTGACTACTGATATAAAATAGACATCACTCTCCGATTTTACAGTGTATATGCTAGCCGTGCACAAGCAACGCTAAAGCCACTTACAAATTCATCAAAACGAATGCTGTGCTATGTCATTGACTGCTTTACAGTCAAATGCACGCAGCACCTCTTATTCATGGCCAGTCGCACACTCCTCCTCCTCTCTCTCTCTTTTTCTCACCCTCTCTGTCTGCCTGCCTGTCTCGCTCTACCTCGCATTGGCTTTTGCGTGGCTTTGGACCACAAAGCAAAGTTTTCCATTTAATTGCGCATAAATTTTTCAATTTAATTATGAAAAGCAGCAACTTGTTTGAAGTGGTTACAAAAAATACAGAGCGAGCGAAATAGAGAGGGGGAGAAACAAGTAGAAGAACAAGACGTAGTAGTCGAAAGGGTTGCCACGGTCAGTGGGACCGAACAAGCAAACGAGGCTTGGGCGGGTCTATTGCATGCTTTGGCTGAACAACAACAACAACAACAACAAAGCGCGACAAGCAGCGGCTAAGCAGCTTTTTGCGGCTTTCCCCCAACAACAAGAACAATTCCCGAAAAACAAAACCCAACCCGCAACCCCCAACCCCCGCAACACTTAAGTCCTTTGTAGGAGACCATTAATGTCCTTTGAGCGGGACTTGCGCAGCCAAAAATTGCCAAAATATTTCACTTGTATATTTCATAAGTGCATAAAACTTAACAAAGTTGTTGCTTTATAAATGTGTATATATATTTATATAGATATATATATATATATATATATATATATATATATATATATATATATATACAGATATATAAGTATATTTTAAGTCTCAGTAAAGGTACAAACTTACAAAGTTCGTTAACAAAGTTTGCCTTACTCTAGATTCGCATTGTTTGGCGAACTCTTTGTTCTATTGACTAATTGATTGATGAACAATGCAGGTGATATCAATAGAGTGTTATATATATATATATATATATATATATATAGAAATATATTTATAGATATATGAAATACAGATATATATAGAGACACAGAAAGAAAGAAAGAAAGAAATATGTAATATATGATTTATCATATTCGTCACTGAAAAAGTTTTGAAAAGTAAAATAAGAACAGAGATATTCGGCTTAGCTGCAAGTGCTACGTCTAACATTTAAGAGCGACAATTGATCCAATTGAGAATAGATCCGATACATCATATAAAGGAAAACAGCAAAGAGAGTAACAAATATAGCAATTAAGACCATACTTTAAAGCTCGTGTCAAATTTTGACAAGCACTTTAAACAATATCAACGCAAGCTTCCACTTTTAACAGTTCAAGAAATAATTCGAGTAGTATAGAATACATATAGAACGAGTAAAAATTTAACCCATATTTAAAAGCTCATGTCATTTTTTGGCAAGCACTTTTAACAATGTCAGTACAAACTTCCACTCTTAGCACTAATATAACCACTACAGAAACCCGTTAATATATATCATCCATTTTAGCATGCACTTACATTTCATTGATAACCAAAGCAACAGTTCAATAACTCTATAGCAACAAAGTTTGACAAGCACATAAATATTTGACACAGCTAGACGGTTTTTCTTAGCTTAGTTTTTATGCCGATTAAAAATTTGAGTGTACAATAAAATTATATTAAAGATTTTACAAGCCCTTGTTTGAGTTTGATAATTTGCTTCCACTCTCTAAGTACTAGTTAAATTTTATAAGTGCTCGTTAAATTTTGACATTGACATTAAATATTTGACGAGCGAAATGTCTGAAGATCTTAGCAGAAACTTAAATCTAAATGAAAATTCGCGTAAATTTCAGCTCTACTAAGACATAAATAGGCTAAAAGTATTACAGAGTTTGCTTCGTTCGATAAAGAAACTATAACTGAAAGTGATATCATAAGCTAAGCTGTTAATGTCATCACGGCTTAGGGTCAGTTTAAAGTTTATGTGGTTGCCAGACCTTCGCTTATTAATGAAATATAAAGACACAGCTCACGTCAGCTTGATGTCAACTGCAACTGAACGCTCAGACGTGAGGAGGTTATGCATTTCTTTTTCTTTTTCACACCCGATGACAACTTTAACGCTAACATTGACATTTATCGACTGCATCAGAAAACGACAACAGCAACAAAGGCAATGGAAAACGTTGCAGCTCAACAGCTTGAGCAATAAACTGCCCGCTGCCCAGAAATAGGGTCAAAAGGTCCACGTGCAAAAAAAAAAAAAAAGGCACAAAGCATAACAGAAGAAGCAACACTAAAAAATTAGACGAAAAAAAATGTAGTAAATAAAGTGGCATGGACTGAACGACTAAGTAATGCTCGCTAAAAATTAATAATATAAAAAAATTAATTTTATCAATTTGTTAAATAAAAGTAAATATAGCTAGCTTGAATAATTCTAAAATTAAATTGATAACCCACTTTTTGTGGAAATTTTCAGCGTAACTTATCGATCATGTGCAAAGATGGCCTGACAAATATCCGCTCGAACATAAAAAGTTTATAAAGTAAAAAAAAAATCACATGATCTATAAGACTCGAACTCTCAACTAGTTACAGTTTAGCATAAACAGCAAGGAAAACATGAATCAGAAGATGATATCGATGATCAAAACGGAACCAAACGAATTCAGAACACGAAAAATTTTGTTTTTTTTTGTGACATAAATATTTCAGCCCAATTTTAATACAGCTTTCATATTGAAACGAATCACTAACCAATATGCCCTGCCTTAGCAGCTGTACAAGTATTAAAAAAAAGGAGTGAGCTTTTGTAACTATAAAAACGCCGCAAACTTTTTTAAGGCTGCTGTTGCTGTTGCTGACAGGCCAAGTTCTAAAGTGTTGCCATTGCTGTCAACACACACACACACACACACACACACATGCACAAATGCCGCATCAGAGTCTGTCTCTCAGCCTCTCTTTCGCTCTCTCAAGCGTCTCCATTTGATTTAATGCACTGCAAAAACAACGAACAGCAAAAAAAAAAAAAAACACGCGCTGGATTGCATTTTTAAAGCTGCTCCCAATGCAGGCGCTTCAGCCTCTGCCGCCTCCTTTATCAGCCTCGTCTTCTTATCCATTCCATCGCCGGTTCTTCTTCATTCTCAATTGCTGGCTGGCTGTGGCATAGCTGCGCTCAGTTCCTATTCGCATTCTGGGATCTTTGTTTAAAACTTTGCTGAATGAAACAATTCGATTGCCATTGACGTCCATCTTCATTATGCATGCAATCTCTGCAGCCAAAAACTTGGCCAAATTGAAACAAGAGTGCAGCCAGCGTTGAATGACCAACGACAACATACCCTATGTAAATTATTTTTTTGCACAACATTCAAGAAGTTTCATTGCTTATTTAGGCTCCTCGCCTATCCAGATATCGATAACTGTCGACCTTATTTTTCTGAAATTTATAATCTTCTCCTGTACTACTATCTAATATTCAAGCCGTTTCATATACCCTGCTTAATAATTTTCAATGGGTATAAAAAAAAATACCTCAACACAAAACCGAAACCTAAAAAAAGAGTAAAACTTGCCAGCTAGGGCTTTTGCTGGTATTCATCCAATTTGAAAGCTAGACAACAACGAAACATGTCACACAGCCAGCGTTGCCAGACAGCTCAACTGATTTAAGTGGAAATGCGTTTAAATCGCTTTTGCCCAGCAATTGCAATCGGATCTATGAAGCTATAGAGATGAGCGAATGACCAAAGTAAAGAAAACTAAAGAAACTTTATGCAAAACTATCGATTTGTCGATTAATCGATCAATATATGCTAAATTTAAATAATCAATCACAAAACAGACTTGCCAGCACAAGCAAATTTATATATTTACATATTTTCAAATTTTCAAAAAAATTATATTCAGCTAATACAGCGCGTTTTCTTCTGCAACATTTCTTTTTTTTTTCTCCTTCCTTGCATTGACAACGCCGTTCCATGTCATTTCGTTTTTTTTTTTTTTTTTGTTCCATTCCATATTGAAATTTCCTGTGACTGCGACAGAATGAGTTTGTGTTTTCAATTTTACATTATTTTTGCATTGTTTGCAGTTGTCGCAAAAACTTTTTCGCTTTTCTCTCTCGCTGCCCTTCTGTCCCTGTCTGCTTTTGTTTCTGGCTAGCATATTGTGTAATGAGTTTCGTAGCAAGTTTTTGGCGCTTTGTTTGCTTAACTTTTACGTCAACAATTTAGTTTTGTCATTAGCCTTCAACTTAATTATTCGCTCAGGTAGTTTTACTGATTTTGTTTTTTGCTTTTAATGAATGCAAGTATCAGATGGAACATATAGAAAGCAATAAGTTTCAGTAATGTGCTTTAAAGGATTCAAAACTATATTGATTAAAAACAAAATTAAATAGAGTTTTTCATTAAAAAGAAAATAAATATTCATTAGTTCCAATATATCCAATAGAACTATATCTACGTAAATGTATATATTTCTATAATAACCTACATTTTATGTATTTATTATGTTATACGATCAAAGAGATCTCGATATATAAAGCATCGAATATGTTACTAAGCTAGCTTCAATAACAGAAGAGTTCGTATATATAGAACAGCTTAACAGTCCTTTATTTGCATATATCGAATATATATCGAATATGTCTATTTTTTTGAAGCATTGCAAATCGCGTGACACAAATAAAACACGCCTTTTAGTAGGTCATCAAAAATCAATCTTATCAATTTCATTAATGTGGGCTACATGGCCCAAACCACAGATACCCGTAAGCACACACTCACACACACTCATACACACTCACACACAGTCAACAACTCTCATAAAGCTCATAAATGCACAAATCGGCATTTGCATTAGACTGATTAGTGCTGGGGAAAACAACGAGAGCCTAAGAGGGAAGGAGCAGGAGGCAGTTGACGAGAAGGCAAAGGACGAGCAGAAGCAATAGAGAAAGAGTTGCCATTGGAACCAGCCAATTACTCAGGCAAATCGAGGGGGCGTGGCAGGGCTTAGACCGGGTAAGGGCAAACCCATGCACGTTAATAATCCGACTGCGAATAATCAGGCTGGCTTTTACGCTGCTTATGCAGACATCAGAGCAGAAAACGTGGGATGGACCTAGGACCCAAGGGTTAAGGCAGATAAGTTGGGTGGTTGGGTGATTGGGTGGTTTGGTGGTTGGCTGTTTGGCTGCTCGGGCGGCAAGGGTTTGGCGCTAAATTGAAAATTAATTACGTGAACGGAAATGCGCCTGAAGTCACGGTTTGGCTGCTCAGTCAGTGGCTATAGCTAAATCCATGCGCCTCTCTCTCACACTCTGTTCTATTGCCATCTCTATCTGCCATGCAATTTTAATGTTCGAGCCGTTTCCGAAGTTTGGACAGCTTGTCTGCCACGTTATGGCGCTCTGCCCAAGGCAATTATGTAGCCGAGAAATTAGCAAACATTGATTGGCCGGTCGAAAGAGTTAATCAAATTTAATAGCACATAAATCAGTCAAACTATTATTAGCTGTTCTCGATAAGATCATTTTCGTAATTTAGCAAACTAGAATTGAACTTCTGTAGTTATCGAGAAAGCAATTATTGAATTACAGATTAACGATATTGAAGCTAATACAAGAAGTCATCGATAACGCAATAATGCGAATTAATTGTTATTAATTATTTATTAGCTAAGTTATCGATAACACAATAAGATGAATTAATTATTATTAAGTATTTACTAATGATATTTACAGAAAATTATATTAATGTTATCGATAGCACATCACCCACAATTCTAGCCCAAACGATTACATGTATTTGGTGATCCATTTGCAACTATCACTTACAACAACTTACAACAAAACATTTACAATTTTAGAGTTATCGATCGAAGATATTTAATTAACCATTCGCAGCTATTGACAATACGTTAATTGTAATGCTAGATTAGTCGTAAATAAAGTATTGCAGGTTTCAATAACATAATATTTGCAGTCCATAGATCAAAGATAATTTTAAAAATCGATTAAATGAATCTTTCTAAAATAATTGCAGTTATCGATCGCTGAATATTTCTAGAAATAAAATTGTCGATTCTTACTAGGCAATTAAATATTTGAAGTTATCGGTGTAAATATGCGCAGTTATCGAAATTACGTTAATTGTAATGGCAGCATTATCAACGAACGCTAATCCAACAAAGACTCACATCTATTGATAATATGGTTTAAGTAACCATAGCATTATTTATACAAAATATCTAGGCATATAGATAAATTGATCGATAAATGAAAAATGTTCAATAATGACCTTATTTGCAGTTAAAATATATATGTATATAAATAGGTATAAGTGGGCACAAATGTTTGCATTTGTTTATCGATTATGGGCGTAAAGTAGTGTTAAACTGATTACGCACACTCACACACACACACTCGCTCGCACACTGATTGCGTTGCTGCTGCATTCAAAAATGTCATTAATCAATGCAGTCCATCAATCAATGAAAGGCAATCGAAACGCTGACCATGTGCTAACCGGCGCAATAAATCTCTTTTGCAGCATCTGATAACAATGTTTCTCTCTCTCACTCTCTCACTCTCTCTCTCTCTTTCGCATCATTTGCAGCAGCTGCTCCAAACGGGCGTCTCGCTTATTGTGGACGATGGCAAATCAACGCCGGAGGCAGCTGCAGCTGTGCCTCGTCGTCGTGGAGCTGGAGTTGGAGCAGGAGCCGGTGGCAAACGCAAGCGACGCCCACAGCTGCCGCTTGCCACGATGGGCGCCAACGAGGAGGAGGGCGAACCGAACGGCGCCTATTGGCGCGGCCATGTGGAAGATGCTGGAGCCGGTCGACGCAAACAGTTGCCCATACGCGAGCCGATGGCTGCGCTGGAGAGGGAACGCGAACGGCAGCGACTGCGTCAAACAGAGGCGCCCGCCTTGGGCGCCAGCAAAGCCTACCGTCGCCCCTACGGCCAGGCGAAGAAACAAGACCAGGAGCAGCAGCAGCAACAGCAGCCGATTGCTGCCACGAGCAACAGCAAAACGTCTGTCGACCTGAAGAACATCTTGAAAAACTCGGGCGGCCTCAGCCTGAGCGAGATATTGCAGCAGAAGAATCTATCACTCGACGATCTGCTCAAGGGCAAGCAAAATGCGCTGCTGGCGCTGCAGACAACAGCGGTGGCGCCAGCCGCCAGCCAGGAGGCCAAGACAGCGGCAGCAGCAGCAGCAGCAGCCAGTCACAACAGCAATGGAATCGCCAACGGCAACAAGCATAGCGTGCGACGCATACCCGCTGCATTTCTGGCCCAGGACGAGGATCAACAGCAGCAGCAGCAGCAGCATCAGCAGCAGCAGCTAGAGGATTCGCAAGAGGAACTGTTCAAGCCCAGGCCGAATAAGCTGCCGGCTTTGCAGCGTTTAAAACTATTTGGCAGCTCATCGCGTGAGGGCAGCAGCACGCGGCGCATAAGCAGCAGCAGCACAGCAGCAACAACTGTTGCTGACAGCTCAACGACCAGAACAACAACAACACGTTTGCCGCTTTACAAGAAGCGACAGCAAATGCGTTCCACACTCAAACCACATGGATTGTTCAAAGCAACAACGAGCAGCACAACAACAGCAACGCCAACAACAACAACAGCAGCAGCAGCAACAACAACAACTGCAGCAGCAGCAACAGCTGGAACAACAATTGCAGCAGCAACAGAGCAAACTGAAGACGAATTGCTGTTGCTGGAGACAACAACAACAACAACAGCAGCAGCAGCAGCACCGGCAGCAACAGCTAGTGCAGCAGATATATCTGAGCAGGAAAACAGTGGGGAATTGCTGACGGCAACACGCTATCGCACACGCAACAGCAACAACAACAACAGCAACAGCAGAGAGCAAACGAAGCGACTGCGCGACAATATTATTGGCAGCAACTATGAAAGAAACTCTGTGGAGGGCATAGAAGACGTGGAGTTGGAGTTGAACGACAACATAGTCAGCACAGCGGCAACATACAACAGCAGCAACAGCAGCAGCAGCAGCAGCGGCGGCGGCAACAACAGCAGTGAGGAGCAACAAGAAGGCAACGATGAGTTGGAGAACTTTTTCGATGAAGTCGAGAGCAATACGCATCACGTACGCTTGCCAGCGCCGACAGTAACAGCGCGTCCAAGCAAGCAACGCACACGCACACAACAGCAACAACAACAGCAGCAACAGCAGCCACTGTTGCTCATCGATGATGTGGACGATCGCACGGATCTGCTCGAACTAATCGAGGATCGACGCTCGGGCAATCGCCTATTCAAGGTACTCGAGCAACGCAACATGACGCTGGAGGAGCTGATCGAGCATCGTAAGCGCGGCTCCAGTCAGCTGCATTTGTCGACGATCCTCAGTTCGGGCAGCGAGCAATCACGCTATTATCCCGGCCAGAAGGTGGTGCTGCAGGATAATATGGATATTGTGACGGCGTTTGAGAATTTTCCGCATTTCAATTTGATCGATTTAAAGAGCGTGAAACCGGATGAGATTAAAACGGATTCGCAGGGCTCCAGTTATTTCACATCGATTATCGATATCGAGCCGAATAATGATAATGAAAATGGTGATGATGGTGTCGGCGAAAGCATCGATAACAATCGCAATCGAGGTATAACTGCACTGCGGCTGCGACGTCAACGTCAGCGCCAGCGCGAGCAGCGCCGGCGACAGCTGCTGCAGTGAGCTGCAGTGCTGACACGCGCGTATTTGGCGCCTGCTGAGCTGTTGCCATTTATCGATTGATTATGATTTCCATTCTCTTATTCACTTATTGTTTTTTTTTTTTTTTTTGTTTGCTTTCGATTTGTCTGCTGTCGTTGTTGTTGTTGTTGTTGATCGGGAAGGCACACGAACAAACACACACACAGCAGTGCGCGGCAGCAGCTCAGCACGCCAAATGCACAGACGTAAGTAATCGCTGGGAATGTTGGGCATATTTGAAGTGCGCTTTATGTTATCGATATTGCGGATGCACTGTTATCGAACTATTTGTTAAGTAAAGCTTTTGGAAACGAGTATATAAATATTGAAGCCATTGCACTTGTGAATCGATTTTTTTATTTTTAATTATCGATCTGTGTTATCGATAACTAACACCAGGCGTGTATGAACTACAACTATTTTAAAAATAATCATTTTTTGAGCTTTGAATTTCGATTATCAATCGTAGTTATTATATCTAATTTATTATCGATAACACATCCATTAATATGGAACAGTTTTTGTGTTTGCAGCATATATTATAAGTTTTTTTAACATTTATTTATTTCCAATGATCAGTAACCGTTCAACTTGAAAATAACAAATCGATATTTATCGATAACAAGTACTTTTAGCTAATCAAAGCAAAGAGCTGATTTAAATCTCGATTTTTGGCTTTGTCCAGCTACCGATATGATTATCATAAACTATTTAAATGACTATCGATATTCGATTAAATTCTTTGAAATGTATCGATTACATACACATTCTATTTTAATCGTCAGCTAATCTATTGAAATAGAATGTGTATGTTGTCGATAAATTTCAAAGAATTTAATCGAACATCACTAAAGATTTAAGCAAATGACTTGCTTAGAGTCGATAACCCACATATTTGTGCATAGCTATTTATCGATAACATATAATCCATATATGCCATCACACCTGGTACTAAAGCACACAAGCCACAGCTCGCTGTAAACGCCACACAAGAACAAATCAAAGATTTTTCCATACCAAACACAATTAACGGTTGTTCTATCTCTCTATTTTTCTGTAGGACCCGCCTATGCACAAACATCCCTATCAGCCACACCCACAGCACAGCAACAACAACAGCAGCCGCGCGGCGAAAAGTCTCTCGGTTTCTTCCCGTCATGGAAAACATTGGCGCTGGCCTCGCTGGCCACGGCTCGAGCTGGCGGCGCCAGTGCAGACGACAAACGGAACGCGTACTATTTGCCACCGCCACGCCTACTGCTGGACGGCAACGCAGGTAGCTCGCAGGAGCAGGACGACAGCAGCAGCAGCAGCAACAGCATGGACATAGATCTAAGTGTGAATGGATTTGGCGGCGCGAACAGCGGAAATGTGAGCAAACTGGCGCCCAGCGAGGACAACAGCGATGTCATAGACACCATCGAGAATGAGGTGGCGCGTGCACACGACCTGCTTGACCTGGAGCTATCCGGACATGGCTTCCACCGTAGTCCGGCCGCGGCAGCGACAACCATGTCGCAGCAGCATCTGGGCAGCCTGTACACGAGCATGCCAGCGGGCATACGATCGGCGCTGGTGGCCAGCGCGGCCATTGTGCTCACCTCGCTGGCCACTCTGTTGGTGATCTTTGTGGTGTGCCGGTGGAAGCAGCATCGCAAGCGCAAGTCGAGCTACCTGAAGACCTACAATGCGATGAAGAGCAAGCTGCCACAGCTGGCACAAACGGCGAATGCGTCGCGCCGCTCGTCGCTGCGGCAGCATATGGAGGAGCTGGTCATCACCAGCAGCAACAGCAGCAGCAGCAACAATAGCGCCGACATGTGCCACAAGCCGCAAAGTGCTGCTCTTGGCATTGCCACAGTGTCGTGCAACACGCCCGTGCACCATCAATATCAACATCAGCATCAACATCAGCATCAACATCAGCATCAACAGCAACAGCAACAGCATTCACATCAGCTGCAGCGCCAGAGTTCGTTGCTATTCAGCCGCGAGGGCTGCTCCGTGACGACAGCAGCAGCAACATCGGCTGCGGCAGCAGCAACAGCGACATCTGCTGGCGCGGCGGCAACAACAGCAACAGCAACTGCAACAGCAGCTGGGCGTGGCGTCAATTCGCTGGCATTAACACTGCGCAGCACACATCAGAAACTCAATACTATGGATCCCAATTCGCCCGAGGTGCAGGAATACCTATTCGATACGTTCCGCAAATCATTCGATAATTAATTTAGCACTAGGCTCTAGATCAAATACACACACTCTCTCACACACCCTAGAGAACCGTTGATGGTATTCGCTCCGTTTAGGCCAAGTTTTATATAAACTATAAATATATAAATATATATATATGATATATGAACATAATCTAAATATACACGGAAATATGCTAGTTTATAAATTTAAGAAAAATTGAATTTTTTTTAGCGTGTGTGTGGTTGCATTAGAAATAGAAGAGGAACAGACGACGAAGAAGAAGAAGAACGAAAGTCGTTGCATAAGGCTCGAATGACACTGTCTTACAAATTGCTAGAGAGGGAATGAGAGAGAGAGAGAGAGAAAGAGACAGCTACAGAGAGACGGGGGGAGAAACATAAAAAGAGGGCGTTAGAGAGATAAGGAGAAAGCGAAAAGAAACGGGAGAAAAATTTTAACGACAAAGAGAAAAAGAGAGGGAACGAATAAGAAAGAAACACCTCTCCATTTCTCTTTCTAACTCGGTGAAGAGAGAGTTAGTGCGCCAGAGAGGAGGAGAATGGATTACGCTATAGGGAGAAAGAGAGAGAGAGAGAGAGTGACACACAGAAAGAGAGAGACCGAGAGAGAGAGAGAAGGTAAGAGAGAGAGAAGGAACGAGAGAGAGAGAGAGAGAGAGAGAGAGAGAGAGAGAGACAGAGGAAAAAAAGAGAGAGAGAGACAGAGGAAAAGAGAGAGAGAGAGAAAGAGAGAGAGAGAGAGGGGGAAAGAGAGAGAGAGAGAGAGAGAGAGGGAAAGAGAGATAGACAGAGAGAAAGAGATAGAGAGTGATAAAGTACGACAGACAGGGAGAGAGACAGAGTACGCCAAAGGGAGACAGAGATAATGGGAGAGGGAGAGAGAGAGGAAGAGACAGAGAGAGGGTAAGTGGGTAAGAGAAAGATTAACTGAAAAAAGCTATTGGAAAAATTAAATGACGAAAAGGAGAGCCAAAAAACTAATTAAGAAACGATATGAGAATTAAGAAACAAGAAACAAAACGTGAAACTTTTTCAGAAGCAAAGCAAAACCAAGGCGCAAAGTATCGACAGAAGAAAAATCTGAAGAAGACAAAAAAAAACAAAGGGAAGGCAAAAAGGAAGTAAAAAGCAATATCTGAAATAGGGAAACCAAGAGTTCTATGTAGGAAGCTAACCAAGCATAGATGAAACCCCGACGAGAAGTTGAAAAAGCGAGAATGCGGAAATGAGAACTAAAACAAGCCAAAAACTTAAGAGAGAAGCATAGCAAAGCAAAGGAAAAAGTTTAAGAAAATACTTGGCAAAGCACAGTGGGAAGAAAATACGGGAAAAGTGGA
The DNA here is from genome assembly GCA_035045145.1 of Drosophila meridionalis. Classification (NCBI taxonomy): domain Eukaryota; kingdom Metazoa; phylum Arthropoda; class Insecta; order Diptera; family Drosophilidae; genus Drosophila; species Drosophila meridionalis. Next base: position 2,849,171 of record JAWNPG010000009.1, on the reverse strand, counting down.
ACGAGAAAACATACAAAGAAAGGTAAAACTGAAAACCAACATAGCCAACTTAACAGGAAACGAAACTTTGCAAAAGCAAATGAAGCTCACTAAATGAAAGAGAGACGAAGAGCGAGAGAGATAAAACAAGAAAGAGGACTCTAGTCGAGACTGCTCGACTAGGGGATACCCTGAGCCCTGTGAAGAGCCAAATATCAAATCATTCTACGCTTTTGTTATGCATACATACAAACAACACATACACACACATATGCACATAGGCATAAGCGCGCGCTCTGCCAACTTCGCAGTTGACGCAGCGACTGCGCTTGGACAGCAATGTGGGCATTACTATGGGAACTTAATTGTTTAATAACTTTTGTTAGCGATGGACTAATTTCATCAAACTTTCACAACTTACTAATGGCATTCATATATGTGTATTTGCTAAAGCACAAGTCTCTAGTATTTAATTTGCGGCTTTCACAAATAGGGGCTATTGGGGGAGAATGGGGCGTGGCATTAAAAATCTAATAGTAATCTCCGTATTCATTCAACGCAATTACACAGCAAATTTGAAGTCTCTAGCTCAAACGATACACAAACTACGCCTTAAAAACATATTTTCGATAAGCATTAAAATCGATAACATTACAACAAAAATAGTTATCGTTCATACGAAATTAACTTGACCTGCGCGTGCTATCCACGGACTCAACAAAAAAAAATTCAAACATACGGACAGACGGACAGACGGACGGACGGACGGACGGACAGACGGACAGGGCTAAATCGACTCAGCTCGTCGCCCTGATCAAGAATATATATACTTTGTGGGGTCTGACACGCCTCCTTCTGCCTGTTACATACATTTAACAAAACCATTATACCCTGATTTCCCATTTTCAATGGGCTCAGGGTATAAAAAAGAAAGAAGTTCGAGTAACAAAAAAATAACTAAGTTAAAAATAAACATTGCAGGACAAGTCTGTTCAATTTTTAGTTTCCGCTACATCTCGCTTCTAGCGCCCGCAAGGGCAGAAGCATGATGGAACGCCCCAGCAAAAATATCAGACCCAGACGAACAAAAGGAGAGAAGCTGTTGCTGCTCTAAACAAAAACTATTAAATAAATAAATAAAAAAAAATGGAACATAGAATGGAATTAATGAAAAAAAAAAAAGCTAAAATCATTCAGTGAAAGCAATTTGTAGGTCTGTGTCATTTTTAGCCTTAAGCACGAACTTAAATATATAGTATTTAAATCTTAGACACTAATTACAGTTCGAACTACAGCTAACCTAAAACAAAAAAAACGCGAAACTAGAAAAAGCAAAAAAAAATCTAACAGTCGAGACTTAATAAATAAATAAAAATTGCGTTTCAGGGGCACAAATAGAATTCGAAATGGGTTTCGCTAGAGCACAAACAAAGAGAGATAGAAAGAGATTCTGGAATAATGCAAAAATCTGTTGGAAATTCCAAAAAAATTCAAAAATATAAAATGTTTGAGGACAATAAATTTTTCAATCGATACAAATCACAACCAAATTCAATGCTCTACAAAAACAACAACAACAACGGTTATATAGCCAATACCCCTTTGTGCACTAGAAAAAATGACGAGTTGCCCAACACTGGCAAATTAGAATAACTGCGACAAAAAAAAAACAAACAAAAAATAAAACAAATATGAAATAAATAAAAGAAAATTCTGAAACACGATTTCCATTTTTTTGTGCCCACAAAATACAAGAAATCTAACTAAATACGTATATAGATATATGGATATATATATGAATATGTATATCTAAATATACATGAATATATGAAAAGCATACATAGATTTAAGCATGTAAATAAGTAACGATTTGTTTTCCCCTTTTTGTTATTTATCTTTCCTTTTTTTTTTTTTGTGGAAAATAAAATGTAGTAAACAAAATATTTTGAAAACTTTTAAAAATTAATTTATGTTTGGACAATAACATATTGAAATGAAACAGTTAAAAGCAGGTAAGAGTATTTGGAATTTTAGGAGATGAAACGATAAGATCGGAAAATCGGAAAGGAATGCTGGAATTGAAACGGAAGTAAGCACAGAGTAAGCATACATCGCGCTGGAATAAAGCTGATTGGAACAGTAAAAGTTCGCTTTGAAATGAAACACTCTAACCGACAGACATGTAAATACATTGAAATACTGAAACGGAACAATTTCTTTAAATAACTTTAAGATTTCTATGCTACAAAATTTCAATTAAAAACTCGCTTAATAGAAACAAACAATTAGAAAGTATTCATTTTTCCATTAGAATCTATGTGGATTAATTCAAACTATTTTGGGAACTCAAAAACTAAATTACGAAATTAGGCAGAATGAAGAAATTATGAAATAATTATACGTAAATTCTAAATTTAGAGAAAACAAAGAGAAAATACTTCAATATCCAGATCAAAGATCGAAGATTGAAGGAACAGGAGAGTGTATGGAACACGTTTCGTGCACTTACCGATAGAGCTCGTAGCAGAGACCGTACTCGGTGAACAGATTCGCCATGCCACCCATAACGCTGTCGTCGAACTGCATGAAGGCGCACTTGTACATGGAGGCGTAGAGGCGTGCGATGACACGGCAATGCCGCATTGCGGCCGAGCAGGCCGAGGTGCCGCGCAAGCGTTGCATTTGCTCCACGGTGAAGTAGAGCACGGTGTTGTAGGACGAGGGCAGCGTATCGATGAACGGATGCCATGGGCTGTCCGCGCCGCGTAGCTTCTCAATGATGAGCGTATATGTGACATTCAGATGGGTGGGAAAATTGCGAAAGAGCTGACGCTGCTTCTCGGGCAGCAGTTCCTCGGAAAAGATGAGCTTGCGCGGCACACTGAGCACCTGCTCGCCCATCTTGATGTCGCGTGTGGCACGCAAGCCCAGCTGATAGCCCGGAAACGTTGTGATCTCCACACAATCAGTTTGCACCCCGCCGGCCCGCGCCCACTCATTGAAGGCTTCGATCTTGGCCAATCGTGTCTGATCTGTCCGCTCGTCGACGGGAAAGACAGCTTGTTGCAGCGGCTTCTCGTGAATGATCATGCGATCGAGCAGCCGCTGCAGCTCCACATACTGTTTCCATTCATCGTTCGCATTGGCAGGCTGCATTTGCACCAGCTCCAATATGTCCTGGGCGAGCTGGTTTAATGCACGGCGATCTTTGTCTTTGAGGCTGGGTATGCGGCTGTTTTTACTTGCCTGCTTTTTGTTGTTATTTGTAGTTGTTGTTGATGGTGCTGCAGTCGCTTGTTGCGCATTTTTGTGCTGTTGTTGTTGCTGCTGCTGTTGCTGCTTGTTGCGTTTGTTTTTACCCATAGTCAGTTTTTTTTTTTCGTGTAGAATCAAATGGACGTTTATCAATTACCGGTTAAAAGACGCCGCCGCGCAGCAAACACCAAAACAACAACCAAATAAGGGTAATAATTGAATGCAGCTCTGGCAACACGTGCAATCGCGAGAGCAACAGCTGCTTAAGAATGGTATGCAGCTCACACTTAGCATCGTTGGGCGAAATTTATGAAAATTTACTAAAAATAAACAACAACAACAGACTCTTTTACCGAACGCTATGTCAGCTATATTAGAATATTATGTGCTGACCAGAACTGCTCCAAAATATATTCAAACATTTCTTTACTTATTTTTTTAAAATAATTATATAAATACAGAATAAAATAATATCAAAAGAAACGTATAGCAAATGGAATTTTGACTTAACGTTAATATATTCTGTACTTTAACGCACCAAAAACAATAAAAATCATTTGGTTTCTTATCAAATAAATGGAGATTTAATAATATATTTATTTCATATATATTTATTTCATCTTCAAAGTTTAATTTTTGTTTCACAAGCATATTGCTGGGGCGTCAACAGCTGCTTGGAACGATAGTAATAAGCTACATACTTGCCCTGAGCACGATAAAACGATAATTCCTAAATACAGCCCTGTATTCTGTCACATTAAAGCGAGCACTTTAAAAACGTGCTTCATTATTGTCGTAGGCTTTGCAGTTAAAGGACGTCTGAAATAAGTTTTTTTTTTTGTGATAAGTTTTTTTTTTGTTTAAAATGAAGCAAGTCATAAAGCAAAAAAAGAAGCCAGCCGTGGCCAAGTCAACATTCAAACCACAGATTGCGGTTAAGCAAATGCACGATGACAAAGATAATAAAGAAAACAGCAGTAACAACAAGCAACAAGACATCACTTCAAAAAAGCGCATAAGAAAATCCACAGTCAACGAAAAGGCCATACCCCCTGCAAAAAAGCAGAAAATGGTAACTTCCTCTTCTTCCACTGAGGAAAACGTGGAAAACGTGGAAAACGGAGAGCAATGTGCACCTCGCAAAATTCAAAGAGCAAACATTAGCAAGGATATATTTAAAATTTTCCATCAGCTACAGCAGTCCAAATACGAAAATACGCAAAAGTATGTGAATTCAATGATTTCAATACTATCTAATGAGGAGGATGCAGGCAAGGTGCGTATTTCAGATCATTTAGCTTTGAAATGTCAAAAAAAAAAAAAAAAAAAAAAAAAAAAAAAATTGCAATCCAAATGGCAGCTGTCAAAGTTGCCATTCGGTGCTGCTCGGAACGACTTAAATATTAAAATGAAATTACGATTAGGCCATCATATCAATTACTTTTCATTCAATATACAAATAAAATATTACATTCAATTCATAAATACAATGTTACAAGACAGACAAAACGAATTAACAAAAAAATACTAAATACCAAAAAAAAAAAATGCAACGTTCTTTGAACAACATGCAACACTGTTTGTAACGGCAAATCGAAAAAAAAAAATGAATGCAGACTATTCCAATTGTTAATTTGATTGTCGTATCAATTACTTTTCATTTAATATACAAATAAAATATTACATTCAATTCATAAATACAATGATACAAGACAGACAAAACGAATTAACAAAAAAAATACTAAGTGAAATGCTAAATACCAAAAAAAAAAAATGCAACGTTCTTTGAACAACATGCAACACTGCTTGTAACGGCAAGTCGAAAAAAAAAAAAAAATGAATGCAGACTATTCCAATTGTCAATTTGATTGTCATTAATTTAAAATAATTTGTTTGCAGCGCACAGCTACCTGTGCCTATGCACTAAAGCGTCTGGTGCGCTGCACCGGCGCCGACGACAAGGCTGCTGTGGCCGCTAGCGCCAGCTATATAAATAACATATTGCGCCGTGTGCCCAATCTCGATCCGATCGAGCTGTTGGACATGCTAAAGAGCGAGCTGCGCTCGAATAGCAACCAGAAGGGCAAGGAGGAATCTCTGGCTGGTGTCGGACAGCTCTTAACTATTTTGGCCATCATGAAGACACAATACTTCGAGAAGCCATCAACAGCTCTAATTACAATGATCTATCCTATTTTGATTTCTCAGCTAAAAGGACGCGAGTATTTAGTGACCCTATGTGCTGACATTATGGCCACTTCCTTCGAGAAGGTGAGCATTGGCATCGGCAACTGAATTGCCATTAACTGTATTAACTGAGCACGAGTCTTTGTGGTTTTCCAGGTGAAGCCGTACATCTTTAAGGGTCACGTTTGGCCCCTTCTGCTGGGACAGTTGAATAATCCGATCGCGACACAGAAGCTGCACACCTGTGATCTTCTGCTGGCTGTGCATCTTAGATACCCTAAGGTGTTGCCCCTGACCCAGTTGCAGGAGATACTCTGGCGCAACCAGGCACCCCAATATGATCAGCTGTTTAAGCTGTATTTGAATAACTCATCAATGCATAACTCTGGCGTCTACGAGCGCCTCGGCAAATTCCTGGCCACATGCACCAATGACAAGCTCTTGGTCGCCTGGCAGAGCACTATTTCCAAGGTGCTCCCGACAAATAATAAAAAAATTAAATGCTACATCATTCAGATAGTACAGAATGCCCTGATGCATGCCGAAGAAGGCAACGACAATACCCATGTGCATCTGGAGCAGCTGTTCTCGTTGGAGCCATTGCTTCAAATGCTGGTCAACGAGCTATATATGTCAAAGAAACTGAATAATAAGAAGAGTGCCAAGACCAAGCCGATGCAGTATCAGCTGCGCTATATATGCCGTAAGTTTGAGACGGCTTTGGTCATGAACTTTGAGCGCCATTTAAGGCTGGACGCCACCAAGCTGGCCATTCTGCGGCCTTTGCTCCAGCAGCATCTGATGCTGGACACGATTATGCAGACGCCACGCATCACACAGAAGCTGCTCGGCAGCTTGGGCGCAGTAGGATCGAATCAGATGTACGATTTCTACTTTAATCTCTTAACTACCAAAGAAGAGATGGCTCAATCGGAACGTGTTCATTGTCTTAAGCATTTACAACTGCTGAAGCACTCCAAGCGCAACCAGCAGCTGGACTTTATGCTCAAAGCTGCAATATTCCACCTGAACGAGGAGCTGAAGCCGTGCCCAGCCGACGAAGAAGCCGTCTTCAGTAGTGAAGTAGTAGCATCACACTGCGAGGAGGCGCTCTTCAACTCCCTGCTGAATAAGGTTGGCACGAGTACTTTGCAATTGATCAGCCTCAACGAGCAGCTGCGTTCGCTGTTGCAGCCGTTGGCTCAAACTATAACCAAATCCTCCAACGAGACCGCGCTGCGAGTTAAGATGACTCCAGAGATTCGTCAGCTGTGGACAAAGGTGGAATCGCAGTTGGAATCGCCGCCTCCAAGCAAAGATCAGCAGACACAGAACTTGAACCTAATCTTTGATACGCTAATCATGTTCCTCGGCATCGCCATGTTGACGCCTAGCAACGACGTTAATCTGGATGTCATCGAGGATGTGTTTATTTCGAAACAGAAAGCACTCAATCCGAAGGAGCACAATTCAACGGTAAGTGTCCTGTTAACAGTGGATGAGGGGTTAACAGTTCAGCGTTAACAGCGCACACATCTCTGTTAAACGAAAGGCTTTATTAACATTATTCTGCTTCATTAGGACATTGAATCGGAGCTCAAGTGGCAGTCGGTCCTCACAGATGCTCTGCTCCAACTGCTGCTCCAAACGGGTCACTATTGGCGCCAATTTGTCAAAACCATTGCGCACACTTTGATCGAGGAACTGGACAAAGACAATCTGAATCAGATTTTGGAGCTGCTCGATATGAGCAGAAATCCATTTGAGGAGAAAGCCGAATCCGACGAGGAGAAAGCCGAATCCGACGAGGAGAAAGCCGAATCCGACGAGGAGAAAGCCGAATCCGACGAGGAGGCCGACGACGGGAATGCCAAAGAGGACGATATTGATGATAGTCAGCCGATGGATGTGGACGAAGAAAATATGTCTGACGATGACGATGATCAAGACGACGATGACGATGATCAAGATGACGACGACGACGAGGGCAATTTCCTCATTCAGATTCACTCAGATGATTCAGATGACGAAGAGCATGAAGATGAACCTGCCACTAATCTAGAGTTGGTGCGCGACAAAGTCCGCCTAGCCATGCTGAATGGGGGGGACACAGAAGATAACGATGCCAGCAGCATCGATTGGAATGACGTTGACGATGAGCAGGGCGAGCGTCTCAACAAGTCGCTGGAGGCCGCCTTCCAGATGACCAAGGCCAACAGGGGCTCCAGCAATAAGAAGGGCTCGAAGCGTCCACCCAAATCGGAGCGCGTGACAGAAACCGCATTGCTGCACTTGCGCGTGCGCGCCCTGGATCTGGTCGAGCTGTTCATCACAGTGCAGCCGCAGCAGGATATCATATTGAGCACCATACTCTGCTTACAGCAGGTGCTCGAGCAGTGCGCCGACGAGGCCAGGCTGCAGCCACTGGTCGGGGCCGCAACGAAGGTGCTGCGCTCGTTGCTCAATCAGCCGATCAGCAACATGAGTTCGTCCCAGGACGAAGAGCCGATGATTGCCTGCATCAAGCGCCTGATGGATACGAAGTACGTGGGGGAGGACAAGGAGGACGAGCAATTGAATTCCAATGGCAAACTCGGACGCAAATCCATTCAGCCCAAGGGCAAACTGGCCGAATCGCGCAACCGTATCATCGCCTACTTGGTCAGTCACTTCGACGGGCGGCACTTGGCGAACTCGGCCATTTGGCCAGTGCTGACGGGCTTTGCCCAAGACTGGGCCGCTCATCGCAACAGTCCCTATCAGCTTGCAACCTTTGAGAATATATTGAGCAGCTCCTGGGTTGGCGTTGGCAAATTCATAATCAACTTTGCTACGCTGCTCGATACGGCCTCGTTGCGTCTCTTCCGTCGCGTCCAAATTCTCAAGCTGCTGCTCAAGCACCGCCGTCGCATCTGCAAGAACTCCAATGTCGCTACCAGGATCCAAATCATCATCAGCCAATACGATCCGCTCGGCGACAAGGATCGCAGTCTAAAACAGAAGCTACTGAACCACCTCAAGGATTTTGAGATTGGACATTTGTTCTGAAACCCCCTACTTCCGGGGGAACTACATTAAGGGGCGGGTTTTAATGTAAACGTTGGGGCTGAAGCGCTTACGTGACCTGCGTGGTACAAAAAGAACAACAAAAAAAAAAAAAAAAAATGGTTTTTAAATGTAAAAATTTAAAAACTAAAAAAAAATGTAAAAATTTCAAAAGCAATAAAATGGAAAATTCCAATATTTCGTTTTAATGGATCAGTAAATCTTGAATACTTTGAACAGAAAAAAATCTAAAGAAAAATTTTAAAATGTAAAAATCAAAAAACTAAAAAAAGTCCATTTTAAAATCAATCTGCAATATTTTAAAAAAATTTAATTTTAACCCATTTTGAATTGTGATAAAGCTATAAGAAATTTGTACTCGTAACGTTAGCTTGAAAGATCATATGATATATATATATATATATATATATATATAGAGAGAGAGAGAGAGGAGAACGATTCTCCAGTTAGATAATCCAGGTGAGAACACAACCAAAGAAGCTGAGATGATTCAGTTCGCATTCAGACGAGACAATTTACTGAATTCTTCAGAGAATGCGAGATTGCGCCTGACATTATTACATTGATTAACATTATTATATAGTATGCTTCAAACATTTCAAATCTGATCAAACTACAAGTGATTTTTATGGCTTAAACCATTTTGATACCCTGTATTTGGGATAAATGTTTATTCAGGGTGTAATATCTTTGTAACAGGCATATATGTATGTACATAGTACAGTAGGTTATATATATTCCTGATCTAAATGCAAAACTAAGCCAAGTTGATCTAACAAAGTTTCTCTGTCCGACTGTCTAACTATAAACTCAAAAATTCAGACGTATATTCGTCTATACCATACGCAGTAGGAGTGCGTATAACTCATTCAACTTGCATATTATCGTTAATAATCGGTAGCACAAAAGCTACAATATCAAACCTATTGTGCATGTATCTATGATGAACACACAAACTTCGAATACCTCTCTCCCAAGAAGAGAGAATTGCACAGTTCTAGAAAGCTCTATTACCCTGAGACACGTTCAATAAGAAATTGTCCCTAGTAAAGCCTATACTTAAGCTATAAAGGAAACATAGAATGAAATTTTAAATGTATATTCCCGTATAACATATGTATATCGATAATAATCGATAATTCCACTTGGTTTTTTAGGTGTAACTTGGATTTTGGAATGGAATAGAATCATTAGAATGCTATAGATAAGGAAAGTAAAATATCTGGGGAAAAAGTTCTTCTGCAATTAACTTCGACAGCATCTGAAGCCCAATGAAGCGCGAATCAGACAGAGATAGCTGCATCGGGTTGAGCTCTTTTAGCACAGGGCGAAAAGTTGTCGTTAGAGCAATATAAACTACATACATATATTGACTGACTGCAACAATTAGAATAAATAGAAAAATAGAATAAACTCGAAATTCAAAATCCACAAAATCGAATCCGGAATCCGGAAAAGTAAAAGCGCGTCAGGTGGCCGCGGAGAGGTAAACGTTCTGTGTGAGCGTATTGATGACAATGGGCACCATTTTCTGATCCTTGTCGCCGCGTTTCTCGATCACCTGTCCGGCGGCCAGGGTCAGAATGTCCAGGATGTGATCGCTGCAAGAAGAGGCAAGGATTAGAGATCAATATCGAAGCGAAGCGAATGTTAAATATGACATGAACTTTAACTGTCAGTTAACAGATGTTGGCCTCTTTTACCTTTCCGCATGCCGCTGCACAGTGTCGCACAGCGTCTGGATGAACCAACTGCCTTGCACGCTGTGCCGCAGAGCAACAAATCCCGGCACCGTGGACATGGCCACCACCATGTTCGCCAGCTGGCTGGCCGAGTGCGTCGTGGCGTTCACGTTGCGCTGCATGAAATAGACAAGGGGATGGCTGGATGATAAATTCGATTCGAGATTCGATTGTTGGGAGCATCGTCTACCGTCTTTAGCTGCTTCTCGTTCTGCTGGCAGGCCTGGATGAAAAGCATCTTGGGCTTGTCGTGCAGACTCTCGTCGGCGCAGAGCACATTCTTGACTTCGTCGATGCTCAGTGCTATGCTATCCGCACCGTAGATGGCGCCCTCGAACCCGTGCGACAATATGCACACAATCAGCGAGTCCCGGAGCAGGGAGCGGGCACAGGCGCTGCGTATCAGGTCGAGCATATGCAAGTGGTCCACATTATCGTGCGCCTCCACAGCGTAGCCCAGCGGCGAGAAGACATCGATGAGACGCTGTTTGTCCGCATTGGTGCCGTTGCGTTGCGTTAGCTTCTGCTTGGGCAAATACGTCTGCGAATTGTTAATGTTTTGTTATTATTATTATTATGTTATTGTTATTATTTTGTTTCTTACAAGAAAAATTGGTTGACAGGCACGATTTGGTTATTTGGTATCGATTTTCAATATATTTGTTTTATATATATAATAATTGAAATATATGGACAAACTATGAATTTAACTAATCCTCTTGCCTTTATTTTGTTTAAATTTTAATATTTATCATCATAAAAAAAATGCACTTTCGAAATTGCATAAAATACGTTACGCTCCGAGACACGCAAAATGAGCTAAAAATTGACAAATTTGGTTAGCTTTGCGCCTTTTTGAGTAGTTAACAAATATCGATAAGCCAAGCAAAGCTATCGATTGAAGCTAGTTTTTGAGTGTGAATTTTAAAATTACATAAATTAATAAAGCTTATTTAAATTAGACAACAAAGTTCATTAGAGAAACAATTAATACTTAATGGCGGACATTTGACTATTTAAAATAATTCGATAACTTGATCTTCCACACACTTTGAATTGCTAGCTTTTATCTGCCAAAAATGAATCGATAACTTGATCTTCTACTCACTTTTAGCTCCTCGCTCACATTGCGATGAAAACTTTGCTGATTGATGATGAGCAATATTCCAGCCTTCTCTCGGCGCACCTGTAGGGCATTGGAGCGTCGCTGCCGATTGATGCTGGACGAGGCAGCAGCTGGAGCTGCTGGAGGAGTAGGATCAGCAATTGCTGCTGCAGCTGGAGCATTTCGCAGGTCATCCGCCTCGAATTTGTTTACGGGAGAGCTGCTGCTGATCTCGTTGGCGCTGCTGTTGACCGTCTGGATGAGCAGCGTGGCGAGGGAGTTGAGCTCGTTGAACTTGAAGTACTCGATGAGCAGCTGCACGTCGCTGCCAATGGCATTGATGTCGCCCAGGCGCAGATGGTGACGCGTCAGCCAGTCGAGCAGGAAGATCTCCAAGTACGAGTAGTCGTAGAAGCGCAAAGGTTCGTCGTGCTCGCTGGACGTGCACCGCCTGGCCAGCTTATCGTTGATGTCCAGGACGAGGCGTCCGCTCTGTGCCACCGTCAGCTGTTCGCAGACATTGTACAGGGCCTTCAGCAGCGGATGCACGTGCAGCGTCAGCTCCAGCACGTGGGGCAAATAGTGCAGACGCAGCTCATCCCAGCCGAAGCCCAATTTGCGCAGCACTTGGCGAGCGCCGATGATGCACAGCGCCTCGACCAGATGGCCGCGCCAATTGGCCGGATTCGTCTGAGCGTACTGACGCAGCAGATCGCTGTGCAGCTGATCCGCCGGCGGTGCTCGCATCAGCGCCAACAGTCGCTGCAATATGTAGGTGGCCAGGGCGTGCTGATCTCCGAACAGAAGAAAGGCCAACGAAACCTAGAGGCGAATGCTTAATATGGAGTATTATATACCAAATTGCTGTGCACTCTCCTACCTTTTGTGGCAAGTTGAGATCACGTTCCAGATAGGGCAAATCATCCACATGCAGATTATCCAGTTGGGCCCGCATCGCACGAACCGCTCGCGGGGAAGTCCAAAAAGTTAATGATCGGCGCAGCAGCTGACGCAGCTACATGCAGCGGGTCATGCGCACGCACAGGCGTACAGATGTGCGCGCGCGCTGTATATTGTTATTTGTACTGCTTAAATGTAGTTAAATGCGTTAATAATGGCTGCATTTGCCATAAACTGTTATCAAAATAAAAAGAAATTCAACACGCGATCGAAAGATATGACCTTCGGAGAAATACCAATTCGGCGCAAGCGGTCACACTGCACCTATCGATTACTGCTGCAATTTGAAAAGAGCAACTTAAATCAGCCATAAAAAAGTTGATATTATATAAATAAACTATAAAGTTTTTAAACTTATTCTTATTTGCAATGAACTCATTTCAAATTAAAAATTCAAATTTGGCACGCAATCACTGTGTGAGGGCTCGTGCGCCGCATGGTCACTCTGATCTTTATCGACATCACCTATCGATTGCGTTTGCATTTCAAATAAAATAATATTAAAACTATATATTTGCCTTGACTTTTCACTCAAAGCGACAGCTAAGCAAGTTATATGCTTATATTATTCAATGTTCATTTCTGTGTTACATGCATCGCAGCAGGACAATTTTCAAAAAACAAACAAAAATATTTAAACCAAAAAAAAAAAAAAAACAATTATTTGTATTGAAGAAAAACTATTTCCTTTTAGCAAGCGCATTGATAATAAATAGTGGTCAAAGCCTATGGCTAAGGTAAGATAACGATATCTGCAATGCTGACCACCTCAACCTAAAAACGACATTTAATCTTATATCTATATATTTTTGTGCACATCTACATAAATTCACATTTCTTCAAAGGGGTAATATTAGTTACACGAATTGCGAAATTATTTTCGCAACTCTGCTGCCTATCGAATGCAAGAAACTCACCATGGACAGCGATGGTAGTGCTGCCAGACTTGTGACTATTGCCTAGCGGCGCCAAGCCTTTAAATTTCATTTGTAAACTACTACAGTGCAGACTTTGCCAATTATATAGAGGGGGGTTTTGTAATTAGCTCAAAATGAGCGATATACGTCTTAAAAGACCAGAAACGACATTACGCTACAGCCAAATGTATATTTGACAAAAAATTGCGCTCAATCAGTGTTGCCAGTTGTTTAATAAGAGACAAAACTTACTTAGTGAAATCCACCACAAGCACAAACGTCCGCGTCCAGCCCTGGTTTGTGTTCGTGGTGTACAGTTGCAATTTTCACAAATCATTCAAGTAGATATTGTTGAATTGTTAACAACGCTCATGTTGACGAGTTTTTAATTATTTAATGTATTTGTTATTCTGTCTATGAGCGAAACAGAGAGAAAGGGACAGACATATACAGAGGCCAGGGCCACAGTCAGAGAGAAAGAGAGCGACAGCTTGCATATAATGTACAAAAAGAAGAAAAAAAACCAAAAAAGACAAAAAACGAGAAACTAAGAAATATTTATTTCTCACACATATATACCACATATATATATACATATATGCATACGATAAACGCTATTCGCATATGTGTGTGTGCACACGCATATTGCGCTACAGCCATATGTATATGTGTATGCCAGTATATGTACATATATATATATATATACCTTCACATATTTTATATACATATATGCATATCTATTCACCTACTGTACCACTTCATTATGTAAGCAGCGGGAACTCTACGACGCCAAGCAAGCAAAACCAGAAAAAGAAAACGCAAAAGCAAAAAAAAAAAGAAGAAAAAAATCAACCCAAACTATGGGAAACAACAATCGACAAAACCAAAATATAACCAACAAAACAACGAAATTGAACAGAAATGTTATAAACCATTAATAACTGTAATTTGTAAATGTTCCGTAACCACAAACCACGCCCACGCTGAAACGTAAGAGAAATTGTTCCAAAAACAACAAACAAACAACCAAAAAAAAAACAACATGCTAGCACAAAACTATTTTTCCAAATTTTTCGCAACAAATTCTTGTTCGTTTTTGTTTTTGTTGCCAGCCACGCCCGCATTCCCCTTGTCAAAGAAGAGAAAGAGAAGCAGAGCTGAACGCAAAGAAAAACTTAACAAGGAATTGTTCCCATTTTTTTTTCCTTTCAATTTTAACTTTACCAACAAAAATTTCTTACGGGGTCCGCTCTGTGTACATGCGTATACATATATACGCACATACATACATATATTCGTACACTCTTACACACACACACACACACACACATACACGGGCATGCATTTGTGCATGTGCATATGAAAAGGTACACAGCGGCCATTGCTATAGCGTTCTTTTTTTCGTTCGTGTGTCATGCGGGGCGTCGCATTACACACACACACAAACTCACACACATACATATATACATATATATACACGCCCGCTCACAATTTTTATATATAGACGAGCAGCGGCAGCAAAAAGCAAAAAAACTTTCGCCCAGCGTGGCTCTGGCAAATGTGGCAACTTATAAAAACAACAACAAAAGCAACAACAAGTACAAAGTGTAATTTTTCCAACATAATTTATAACTGTTTGTACATATATACATATATATATATTTGTATATATAACAAATATGCATTTCAAACGTTTTGGTCAAAACACACACGCACACACACACTCACAATCGGACGCACGCTCGCATTCACACACATGTGTGATTGTATGTATGTGTGTCACGCATTTGCGTTTTATGCTCAGGCCCTGCGCGCAAGCGAGACAACATGATATGTCAGCCAGAATGGAGAGCGTGCCAGAGCGCCGCTTACTGCTTGCGCTTACACATGCTTGTATGAATACGTCTGCGTGTGTGTGTGTGTGCGTGTATTGTGTTAAAGGGGCCAAAAGAATTTTGCAAAAATTTCTGATGCATGTATGTATGTATGTAATTTTTGTATTTTTCTGTTGGCCTCAAAAACGTGCATTATACACATGCATATATGTATGTATATACAAACAACAGTTGTACATAACGGCGTTAACAGCAGTCTGCTAATGCGTAAATACGCGCTACCGACTGCTATTCCATCTAATTGAGACATTTTTGATTAATGCATATGTAGTTATTGTACATATTTGTATGTAAGCATATTTGCTAATACCTCTCTCTGTCTCTTTCCCTATTAGTACATATATATGTATGTATATATCTATTTGTTTGTAAGGCCAAGCAACAAGTGTCTGTGTGTGCGTGTGTGCACAATGTTTCTGGCAACATTCTGCGTTTAACAGGGCTATGTTATGTGCTAAGTGAATGGAAAGCTAAACTGCGTGCGTCTGTGTGCGTGTGTATGCATGCGAATAACTGTGAATGTGCGACATTGTGTTTGTAGCACAGGCACACACACATACGCGTGCTTGTGTGGTATAGTATATACAGAGTTGTTTGATTTTTTTTTCTTTTCTTTTTTTGTTTTGTTTTCGTATATACAAATATTTTTTGCTTTTTCTGCGCTCTTGCAATGCTTTGGCTTCGACTCAGCAACATGTTGCTTGCGAAACGGCTGGCAACATGTATATATGCCGCACTACGGTCAGCGGTTCGATTGAATCTTTATGCATATGCGTCCAATATATAATATATGTCGAATGTTGAGATCAGCCCTGCTCCTGTCTCTTAGCTAAAAGCCTCGATCAAATATCTCTTGCAGTACTTTTCGTTCAATTTTAAACGCAAGCGCAATATGTCATCCGCGGTGGCTGGCGAAACGCCGCTTATAAATCTAGCCGAAGATCTCGAGGATGGTGAGATCGACGACGATGATGATGATGAGGAAGCGGAGCAGCAGCAGAAGACGCCGGCGCTGCCGCAGCACCAGCAGCAGCATCAACAACAACAACAGCTAAAGCCAGCTGGCTTTAAGGCCTGCAGCTCCAACGATGAGGTCCAATTTGTGGGCATTGAGCGGCTGGGCGAGAAGCAGGACGATGACGTCATTTTCCTGGGCATGGCCAGCGAAACGGCCGCCCCCAATAGTGGCAAGTCCAAGAAGCCACGCCCACTCGAAGGTAAACGCCCGCAGCAGCAACGGGATGTGCTTTTCTATTTTTATTTATTTTTTTTGTTTGTTGTTGTTCTTGTTGAGTCACGCCTTTTTTCTAACTACGCCCCTTTTTCAAACCCCAAAAACCCTCCGCCACCCTCTCATAGATGATCACGCAGTCAGCATTGAGAACGCCATTGCCAAGGCGCTCAAGAAGGGGGGCATTGAGCCGCCCCTGTCCAAACTAAATAACAGCAACAATAACAGTGAAGCCGACAGCGCTGCCAACGCCGCCGGCGACAGTGGCAGCGCTGCCCTCGGCCCCGATGGCTGCCCGCTTGGTGGGCAGCAGCAGCAGCAGCAGCCGTCGGCAAGTCGCAGCAGCCGTCGACGCAAGCGCAAAAAGGAACGCGAACGCGAGCAAAAGAAAGACAAGGAGCATCAGGTAGGTCGCCCTCTCTTCGTTTCCCCCCGCCCCTTGCCCTAACGGGTAATGCGCGCTAAAGCGACGCGAATTTCGCCTTTCGCTGCGCTCTAACGGCGAATCGCAATTCGAATTGAGTGCAATCGATTGGTTTGGCTGTTTGTTTGGCGCGGCGAATTCAGCAGCTGCAGAAATATTAGAAAAGTTTTTTCGCCGCAGCCAACAGAGGCCCACAAATTGATAGAAAATTGTGGAATTACAGGGTATTTTCTAGCATTGTGATTCTTAAATACATCTTCCATTGCAGTTTTAAATACAAAAATACCCTATATTCTGAAGTATTTCTATATATTTGTGTGCATACAAAATGAATTGCTAATATCGAAAAATTAAGTATTACAGGGTATGTTTGGGTAATTATATATGTATATTCTGTAATTCTTAATTTTGAGACATTAACTAGAGTTCATATGTACATACATGAAATATATGTCGAATTATAGGGTATTTTTGTGGATTGTAATTCTTAAATATGGATTATATTCTATTGGAAATGCAATACCTCAAAAATACCCTGTAAATCGAAAATTTTAGAAATTAGCTGGAATTCATGGTATACATAAAATTATATATAAAATTGTAGGATTACAGGGTATTTTTCTTAAATATGGAATAATTACAGGGTATTTTTTGTTTCAATTTATATATTCAATATTAAAATAATACTCACTATATATAATCCGTTTAAACGTAAATACTTCCCCATAGACTCGACTATCTGATTGGAAATTAACATTGTATAACATTGTAGGGTATAGTTTATTTAAAAACTAGGATATCTGCTAGTCGAGCAAGTCATGTGAATGGCGTAGGGGCTAAGTTGTTTAATTATTGAATAACTTAGCCATAAATATCATACATTTAAATGAACATTATATAGATTTACAGGGTATATTTGAATGCAAATAGTAAAGTACAGGGTATTTGTATAGTGATGCACATGCAATACTCTCATATTGTTTTCTAGTGTATTTATAGAGTATTAAATATTAGCGTTACCAAAAAACAAAAAAACACGAGGTATCTCTGCTATTATCACTGATACATACCGTAGACAGGGCAACTTTTTACGTTTACAGGGTATCTATTAGACTATTTTGTGTATATACATGTATACCATATTGCATATACATATATATATATATAGCACATTGTCAATTTACAACTACAGGGTATTTCATTAGTCGTGCATCGATTTACAACACTTTTTACGCTGCTTCTCTCCCTAGAAACGTGCTCGCCGCGACTCGATGGAGGAAGTCGGCGGCGCCGTCGGCAGCGACGACATGGAAATGGACGAATACGAAATGATGAACGTGCGCGGCGGCAGCCCGCCGCCAGGTGGCGGCGCGGCAAGTGGCGCCGCCATCCGCTACGGCGGCAGCGACTGGCCTGGAATGGGCGACGACGCCGGCTACGAATCGCCGCCCGAGAACTACAGCAGCTACGACTCCTACTCGGACGAGGAGGCGGCCAACGTGGCGGCCATTGGCGCTGCACAGCGCCGCCGGCAGCGGCGCGAGCGTGAGAAGGAGTTGCGCGGCGGACGCAAGCGACGCGACCGGGAGCGAGACCGAGAACGGGATCGTGATCTGGACAGGCGGCACGATGGAGGCGGCGCCGTGGGCGGCCTGGGCAGTGGAGGCATGGGCGGCGGAGCAGGCATGGGCGCGGGCGGAGTTGGTGGCGGCGGTGGAGGAGGAGGCGGCGGCGGATGTGGAGGAGGCGGAATGGGCGGCAAGCGGAATCGTCGCGACTCCAATGACGAAAAGTCACGCGAGCCCCGCAAGCTGGAGCTGTGCAAGTTCTACCTGAAGGATTGCTGCGCGAAGCGGGACAAGTGCAGCTACATGCACAAGGAGTTCCCGTGCAAGTACTACTACCTGGGCATGGACTGCTATGCCGGCGAGGATTGCCTCTTCCATCACGGCGAGCCGCTGACCGAGCAGCTGCGCAACATACTGCTGAAGCACATGGAGACGGCGCCCAAGGAGATCCTGGGCGACTTCAAGCGCATCTCCCGGGACGTTGCGCTCAGCCAGATGACGCGACGCCACGAGCAGCTGTGCGACCAGTACAACATGGACAACAGCTGGACGACGCTGGCCAGTGCCGGCATTAGCCGGCTCCAGGAGCAGCAGCACGCAGCGGCCAAGGCAGCTGCCCAGGCGGCCAATCAGGCGGCCAATCAAGCGGCCATTGCGGCGGTCAGTGCGAGTCTACAGCAGCAGCAGCAACAGTTGCAGCAGCAGCAGCAGCAGCAGCAGCAGGCGGCAGCAGCTGCCGGAGCAGGAGGAGGCGCAGCAGGAGGCGTGATACCCTCGCTGCTCGACATGGTCATCAATCCGCCCATCAGCCTCAATCCGGGCGAGAGCAAGACGGAGAAGAAGCGCAAGTCGCGCTGGGCCGAGAAGGCGGGCACCAAAGCGGGAGCAGGAGGAGTGACAGCAGCAGGAGCAGCAACAGTAGCAGGAGCAGCAGCAGCAACAGCAGCAGGAGGCGCAACACCAGCAGGAAACGGAGCAGCAGCAGCTGCTGCCGCCAAACCATTGCCAGCCCACTTGGATTTGGTGAATCTGACGCAGGTGCTCAGCGCCGAGCACATGGCCAAGCTGAACAAGCTGGGCATTTCGAATCTGGAGGAGATGCTCCAAGTGCCCTTCGGCCAGCTGACCGAGGTGGGTCTAACGCTATCCGAGCTGGGCGAGATTCAGCGCAAGGCCGAGGAGGCCAAGCCACAGGCAGCAGCAGCAGCAGGAGAAGGCGGAGCAGGAGCAACAGCACCGACAACAACAACGGAGACGACCAAGTGAGCATACCCCTTCAACCCCCCTTAGAGGGCATCTATTAATGTATATTCCTTGCAGATCCAGCAAGACGGAGCAGGAGACGAGCAACCTGAGCACCGTCGTCGGCTCGAACAGCAATAGTAACAGCAACAACGGCTTCATCATGGTCGACTACACCCAGTATCTGAAGGATGCCCATGTCAACTTTCCGGGCAGCGATCCGCGTAAGCAACACGAATTTATGGCTCAGTTTTTACAGGGTATTGGGGAAAGCAGCTGAAGAGTGTATGAGTATAGAGTATAGATGGGCATAGCTCTAGGTATATGTAGAGAGCTTAATTGTTTTGCTAGATATATTTATTTATTATGCATCTAACATATAATGTTAACTGAAAGCTGTGAATAGTGTGTTATGCAGAAAGTTTGTTAAAATTCATGGAAATCTACTCCTTAACAGTGCACTGTTAGCTGTCAGTCTGATAACAGTCTCCTTAACAATATCAGTTAATATCAACTGTTCTAAAACAAATTTCTTAACATGCTTGGTTAATATAGCTCTGTTAACTGACATTTACAGTGCTGTTCTTAACCCTTTTAGCAGACTGTCTGTTAATATTAACGTAGAACAAATTCCTTAACACACTGTTAACTGTGCGCTGTTAGCCAGTATATAGACCGTTTATTATATAGTAGATCTTTAAAAGTTATTGATGTTGTTCTATTCCTTAGCAGTAAAATGTTAACGTCGCGCTGTTAACTACCTGTTCTCATACTGACTTCTGTCTGTTAATATTTATGCTAAGCAAATTTCTGTACAAACACTGTTAACTTGGCTCTATTAACTAACATTCAGAGCACTATCATCCAGTTCCAAACAGCATACTGTTAACACTGCTCTGTTAGCTAGCTGTTATCTGTCCGTTTTGCAGTCCTGAATATACAGTCAGCTCTGTTGATATCCTATGTTACATTCCGTCTGTTAATATTCATGTTAAACCAATTACTTAACAAACACTGTTAACTTCACGCTGTTAACTAACATTTTGCAGTACTGTCTATCTATAGTCTAGGTTGCGCTCTCTCTGTTAACATTGATTAAACCCTTCTTCTTCTTCCTCCTCTTTTCAAACAGTGGACGATGATCGCGAAGAGGACGACGAGCAGCTGGTCATAGACGACGGCAACGAGGAGGAAGACGGCGACGAGTCCGAGTCGGAGACGAAGTCCAAGAAACCGAAGCGCGCCAGCGAGGAGGAGAAGGAGACGGAGAACCAGCCGGACAACGATGAGGATGCACCGCCCCTACCCTCCGTCTTCGATCTGCCCACCTTCATGAGCAACATGCTCGCCCAGAAGTCAACGCTGGCGACAGCTGCTCCAGCGACGGGTTGTTCCTCGCCGGGCACACCAGAGCCACGCCCTGATAGCAGTCCGCCGGCATCGGCGAGCAAGTCACCAGCAGCGGGAGGTGTAAGTGGCGCAGGAGCCGCAGCCGGATGCGGACCCTTTGGCAAGCTGCTCTTCGGCTCCTTCTACAATCCCTTCAAGACGAACAGTGGCGATAATGCGGCCGAGGACAGCGAGAACCATGATGCGAATGCCACCAGTGATAGCTACAGCTTCCTGGACTCTATCCACTATTCCAATTCGAATTCGCGCTCCATGACGCCAATACCGTCGTCCGAGCCGGGCTCGCAGTCGCCCAAGGGATTGGGCGGCGGGGCGGAGCAGCTGCCGGTGCCGGCCACCTCGCCGCTGGGCGTGGCCAATCCAGCGACGACGTCGCTCTATGTGCGTCGCTCCATGTACGACTACGAGCCGGCCAAGGCGGCGCTGGAGGATGCGCGCGCCAGTGCCGCGAAACGTGAACGGGATCGGGACACCGATATGCGTCTGCCCTTCGAGCCGATGAAGCACTATCTGCCGGCCACGGAGATCGATGCGGCCATCTTTTCGCACATCCCGATCCGCTGGCAGATGCAGGAGGTGCTGGTGGAGCTGCCCTGCTATGCGCAGCTGCGCCAGAGCGCCAGCCACAAGGAGCAGCGCGAGGTGCGTGATCCGCGCGTGCGTCGCATCCTCGGGCTGCCGGAGCTGACGGACGAGACGATGGCCGCGTCGGGCTTAGCCGGCGCCAGCTTCGGCACGGGCCACGCCCACGCCACAGACCGGCGCGAGCGCAAATCGAGCAACTGCATCGCCTCGCCGGACTCCCAGCTGGTGGACACGACGCCCAGCTCGCCGCCGCCGCCGCCTGCCGGACTGCCCTCGATGACCGTGCCGCCGCCCCTGGGCGCTGCTGACCGTGCCTCCAGCGGCAACTCCTCCGCCTCAGCCAGTCTTGAGTCAGCTCCAGTTCCAAGTGGCGGAGATCCGCGTCGCAGTGATCCGCGTCGTGATCCGCGACGCGCGCATTTAAATGTCAGCAGTTCCTCCAGCTCCGGCTCCGTCTCCGGCTCGGCTCCCACCTCCTCATCCTCATCCTCATCCTGCTTCAACGACAGCGGACGCCAAATCTCCGAGATACGCAATCTGTTGCAGAGCTCCAACTGGTACAAGCAGCTGGGCAGCAACAACAAGATCATGGTGAACCAGCAGCTCGCCCTGGTCTTCACCGAGCTGAAGAAGTTCCACCAGCAGGATTCGGCCAACAAAATCTTCGACGTGAATTTCATTGTTAGCAACCAGACGCTGCAGCAGATCTTTGCCAAGCTCCACATCTATATCGATGACAATGGTTTGGTTGTCCAGCTGCCGGAGGATCCGCCCCAGAATGTCGGCTCGGTGGTGGTCAATAATTTGCCACCGATACTGCCCAATATGTCACAGCCGCCGCCCAATCTCGTCCAGATGCTGCGCCAGCCGCCGCCCAACGTCGGCCGTATGCTGCCCATGGGCATGGCCATGCCCCCGTTCAATCAGCCGCCCCCGCAGCGATCCAACAGCAGCATCCTGGGCATGCCGCCCCACAATATGGGCGTGATGAGCAGCAATCCGTTCAATCCGTTCGCCAACAACAATCTCAATCTGAACAGCCTGAACAATCTGAACAATCTGAATAATCTGAATAATCTGAACAATCTGAACAATCTGAATAATCTGGGCAACCTGAATAGCCTCAATCTGGGCATGAATATGAATGGGATGAATGCCATGAATGGCATGAATGGCATGAATATGAATAATTTGGGCGTGGCCTTCAATGGAGGCGGCCCCGGACCTGGACCCGGACACGGACCCGGACCCGGACCGTTCAAGAACTTCGGACCGGGTGGCAATAATAATCAGGGCGGCGGTCGCCATTTTGTGGGCAATCGGAATCGAGGCGGAGGCGGCGGCGGTGGAGGTCATCGTAATCGCAACTAGAGATCGATTGAGCAAATACCGGGAAATGCCATAAAGACGGGGCAGAGGACAAGGCTCGCCAGAGACGCGGACAACACGAAATACTGAAGAAAAACAAAAACAGTATTTATGTATGCAAAAAACAAAACAAAAAAAAAAAAAAAAAATACTGGGCGAGAGGAGAACTTTCGCATTTGACAGAATAGTGGGAAGAGATGAGAATACAGCAAATACTGGGCGTACAGCAAAGGTGTGCCGACCTACAGAAAATACTGGGAACAATGCAATGTGCCCCGTAATGAAACAAAACAACAACAAAATACTGGTTTAAAAACCGTTAATGTATGCGCCCCGTTGCCTTGCAATACGCCCTTCAATGAAAAAAAAGACTTGTAGCGTTATGTTTATGTTTATCAATGAACTGCCCAAACCCCCCTCGCCCTCGCCCACGCCCACGCCCTTGCCCACGCCCCTGTTGCCCAATACATGCAACAGTCCCTCCCACACACACACCCACACACACACACACACTAGGATATGGAATGCAAATGTTACATTTGTATAGCTTTATCGGTTTTTTGCTATTTTTAGCTAATACAAAAAAAAAAAAGAAAAAAAATACAAACAAACATAAAAATCGGATTTGGACTGCTATGTAACTGTACATTATAACTATAAAAATCGTTTTTTTTTTCTAGCTCTAGATATTTGTATAATTAATTATATATGCAGACTATTTTTTTTTCTATGTTGATAAGTATACTCGTACATATATCGATAAGTATAGTAATATATTATATATATATATATATATATATATATATATATATATATATATATATATATATATATATATATATATACATATACATATATATATATATATATATATATATATATATATATATATATATATATATATATATATAAATATACATATAGCGCCTACGTACTGATACAAACTCAAAAACATTTATATATTATTAGTCGTTTGTTAACGATTGTAAGCTTAGTCGTAATTGTAGAAGTATTCAACAATTTGTAGACATACGAAATATAAAATCAAGTTTTAAGTATTATATATATATATGTATATGTATATGTATATGTATATATATACATAGATAAAGAAGTCTGAAATCTGAACTGCTCGCATTTCTTAAATCTTTAACATCTACTGAAGGCAATTTTGAAAATGCGCGCGCAACGGCTTGCGGCCACTGTTAAAGGACACAGTCGCTGACTGTTAACTAACAGCTCTGTTATGACGTCACAATTCTTGGCTTGCGCTCTGTTGTGCGATTTGTATTTTGGCGGGAAGTTAAGCAGCGTCACTGAAAGTGGTGTAAAGCAAACAGTATAAAGTATTTTTGAGCGGATTGCAATAATAAATATAATCAAAATTAGTAATAGTTTATCTTATTTGCATAATTAGAAATAAAAGAAAATGTAAGTAGATAACGGCATAAACTGTGAGGCAGTAACTGTATAAAAAAACGGCTTAGAACAAAACAAATTAGAAAAACTATTATATGGTCCGATTTAAAAATCTACATATAACTTGTAATCATACGCTCTGCACATTTTCTTTTGACTACTGGCTTCATTTTCATATAAAACGGCAACGCGCACTCATCAATTTCTGAAATAGTGACGTCATAATTACATTAACTGACCGCTTTGCATAACCTTACTCAATCGTGACTTGCGCCGTTTGCTTAACGATCAGTGTTAACAGCTGTTCAACTGCTGTCAGTGTGGCAGCACTTTAACGGACTGAACGCGGCGTTAACAGGAGGCATACAGTGCGTTAGCTGAGTGTAAATCGGTTTGTTTCTCTGATGATATTAATCAAAATCGCTTTTTGTGTTTATGTACTAAACTTTTCGATAGTAAATAAAGCTCAGCTATTAGCTTTAGCTAAGTTAAAAGCTTATAAGCTCCCAATTTGGCATATAAAAGTCGGCAGACCATTTTTTCGCCAACTCTACCAAAGCTATCGATAATTAACAGCAACAATTAAGCTTAACAGTGTGCAGTGTGGCCGTTTTTGTTCATTCTGCTACGGTATAGCAATCGCTGCTTTTTTGCCCATGCTCGAGTCGGTCACGCTTTCAGTATCATTTTGTCGGCTGTGAACTGTGAAGGAAATTTGTAGCGCCGCGCGCAGTGCATTTTTTTCTGGTAACCTTTTTTTCTCCACTTTGTACTGTTTTTTCTTGATTTTTTTTTGTTTTTTGTTTTTTTTTGCAATCAAATACACAATGCAATATATTTTCGTATGCGTTTAATCGTCGAATGCAAGAGACATTTACGTGCAATCGAAGCAGAAAGCCTGCCCAAAGTAACAACATAATATACATACACGCATACACACACACACGCACACGTATTCAGACACATGCGTATGCATGTACATACATATTGTATGTGTATGTGTATGTGTATGTGTGTATGTACTAGGGCCCACAATGGGTTTCAGCGTGACGTGAAGTGTATATAAAGAAGCTGAAAAAAGTATTCGAGAAAAAATGTTAATCGACGAAAAGAGAAAATGGGAAAAGAAAACACGCAGACATTGTGAAATATATACGCAAAACAAATATTGCACATACATTGTTATTTTTTTTTCTCGAGTATATCGTATCATTGAAAAACATGCGTAGCTATTGCATTTCATTCTAGTAAAACAAAATGCTTGAAAATTTTTTATTTTATTTACAAGTTTTTTAATGTATTGCACACATCATTCACTACGTACATATATAGACGTATGGATGTATGTGTGTGTATGAGTGTGCGGCGAAAAGGCAACGAGTAACAGGGCAGCATTTTTGAGTAACTGTAGCAGTTACTCGCTGTATTGTTTTTTTTTCCACTGTTGTTGTTTGTTGGTGTACTAAACGGGCTGAAAATGCGTATACAACGAAATGCAAAAAAATAACGAAATTGAAGTGCAGTTAAGTGATGTTTACAAAAAGAACAGTTTATGCATGTGTTTGCATGTATTGGTATACATAGCCAAACGAACTCTGTTATACTACAGTGCGTACAAAAAGTGTGCGCCGCATTTGAAAAACAAATAAACAGCCAACAGACTTTTGTTACGCTTGTAAAATTCCAATAATATATATGCATACTTGTATATATATACATATATATATAATGATTGTGCACATTTCGAGAGCAGTCAGCATAATTTTGCAGTGTACTGTAGCAGCAAAGACGACAGCACCAAAGCAAAAATGGCAACGAGCGGTTGAAAACGTACGCGCGCACTCACACACACGCACACAGATAGAGGAAGAGTAATACATAAACACATAGACAAACACATTCACAACGTCCTCGTTCACTGAGGCCGCCGCCACTCGCTGCTAGCGTCGATGACGAATGCGTGTGAGTGAACGAAGCGCGTTTGTGTTTGTGTGCGTCGTGTATTTGTGTGTATATGTATACATATTTATGTGTGGTGTGTGTATGTGTTGGCTTTGCTAAGCGCCGCTGCCGTCCCCCTCGTTGTCAAGCCAACATGGTCGCTCTGCAGCGATGTTTTTTTTTTTTTCTAATTCATGCTTTGGGGCTTTTGAGTTTTTTTTTTTTTTTGCCGCTAGCATCAAATGTGCTCTTTTTTTAAAGCAACAAACAACAACAATCTTATAGTCAAAGAGTAAGCGGTAAACGGCAAGCATATTACAGTAAGTTCATCGGAATATTTACAACATTTAACACATACATACATACATTTGTGTATGTAGGTATATAATTTTGTTCTTTTGCTTTTGAAATTCATTTTTCTGGCAACGTGGGTAAATCGAGTTGCCGTCTGTTTTTCTTTTCTTTCTCTCTCTTATATGTACATAAACTACAATTCTGCCCCTGCTACGAAACGTGAATGAGAGGGGAAAGGAAAGGGCGAACACTTGCAAGCAGCAGAAGGAACAACAACAATACAACAGAGCGCGTGCATACAGTCGCGTCCAGCCAAAAGTTGTCATATGCGCGCGCTACTAAGCTACAAGCTTCCACGCACACAGTGTGTACACACTGATTCTCATCCGTTACGCTGCAAAATGTAGACCTGCATACGTATGTGCGTGTGTATGTCACATTTCTGCCTTCGCTTGTCCATCGTATTCGTCTACCTAAGCGAAATGAACCTTTTTACATGTCCTGCTTGTTCACTTCCGATTCGTTCGTTTTTTCTCCCTTTCTCTTTGCCTAGCTATTCCTTAATTTGCAAGGCTGCCAGATTATCTGTATAAAAGCGCAATTACAACTACATTTGTGGTGGCATCACTATTTCAGCATTGCACTGTAGCACAGCAGCTGTTTTGTCGAATGTGTTTTGAAATAATTGCGATAAGATAAAAAATCATTTCTGTGTGCAAGCAATTTGTTGTTTATTTATTGTTTTGTACACAATATTAATTACAATAATTGCTGTGCACGAGCATATACTAATGCCACAAAATGTTGGCATTTACTAATACTACACTCCCAATGTTAACAGTTATCTCTCTGTTGAGCGCATATATACATATGTTACATACATATATACATATGTTAGTGTGTTCTCTCCAAATCGATCGATTCTCTTGGTACATCGTAAAAGTTAATACTGTTTAATACAAACAATATTAAGCGGCACACGCGCGCCTGCTTTAATTACGCTGGATTTATATTGGATTTTATTGCCATATTTCCATTGAAGAAAATGTGTTCATGTGCAGATCTTTCTCTCTCTCTTTCGTTCGCTATTTCTCCGGCCAAGCAGGTAGTCGCGCCGGCCTTCGTGCATGCTGCACTCCATTGTCGCCTTTTTCTCTTTGCCTCTCCCGTCGTCTGTACCGTTTCCATTGGCTGGCCATGCAGCTGCCGAAGTGGAGAGAGAGAGAGAGAGAGTAAGAGAACACGCAGACGGACGGCAATTGCTTTTGTGACAGCTGCCGCATTCTCCATAGCTTGTGTTTTTGTTGCCTTGCTTTGCATTACATATTGTCTCTCGCGCTCTCTTTTTTTACATCTTTCCTTTTTTTTTTTGCTCCCCACTTCCTGTGCTGACGGGCCATTCGCCTCTGTGAGAGCAACGATCAGCGAGTGCAACTTATACGAGTACCTGTCTCGCTTACTCGTTTGCTCATGTGGAGAGCGATGGTGGGCGGGAGGGAGAGGTGAAGGGAGCGTGGGGTTTGACCAGTTAAAAATGCAATAACATGTGCTCATAAATAAGACTTCATTGTGTAGACAAGTGTGCGTATGTATATAACAGCTGGTATGCCGGCCTTGCCACATATAATTTCCTCTCTTCCGCAATTCGTATTGGTTTTGTTTCTTTTATTTTTGCTGTTGATTACGTCTGTTAATATGGCGACCTACGATTTTTCATTCATTTTGTCTTCGTATTTGTTGTCCTTGAATTGCTGCTGCATAAAATATTGTGTGTACGTGCGCTCTCTCCAGCTCTCTGTTATGTTTCCTTGGTTGCGATTTGCCGTTATCAGCAGCAGCAGCAGCAACAGCAGTTGAACGCACACATACACATGAACGCATTTGCATTTCGAGCTACTCGATAACTGTTCAAACCTCAATGCTGCTATGCTGCGTAGAGGGTAGCATAGTTCTCTCATGTCGTGCAATGGTTATAGTTAATTAATTAAATAAAAACAATGCAAAAACAATTATGTTTTTGTTTACTTTTGATCGTATTTTCATAAAATATTTTTATTAAATAACTTGCTATAGCCCTTTGATCACAGGGTATTTCATCTTCTATATTATCTACTCACTACACTTTGCTTTGACATTGCTTTTGTCATTTTCTTTTGTGAATTAGTTGCGATCTGTTGCTTGCTCTCTCTCTCTCTCTCTCTAGAGCCATGTCTTATGAGTGAGCTCGCCTGACTTTTGCTCTCTTCGCACATTGTCTGTGCTGTTGTCGTGTGACTTTCTTTTTTTTGTTTTGGTTTTTAGTCTTGTTTGCTTTCACCGCATGTTCAGCGTGATTTACATATGTACATACGTGTGTAGTTACATGCTCTCTGCTGTTTCTTCTTTCTGAACTTCTTTCTTCTTCTTCTTTGAATGTTCTGCTATTGATTCTAGCTTGCAGCAGCAACAAAAGTTACAACA
Source organism: Drosophila meridionalis (assembly GCA_035045145.1). Classification (NCBI taxonomy): domain Eukaryota; kingdom Metazoa; phylum Arthropoda; class Insecta; order Diptera; family Drosophilidae; genus Drosophila; species Drosophila meridionalis. The sequence goes on along the minus strand of JAWNPG010000009.1, from coordinate 2,820,123 downwards.
CGCCCTTTCCACAGTGCTTGCCAATTGTTTATGTACGAGTTTTGGCTACAGCACCATTTTGGCTATGTACTCGCTCTGAGCTGAGTTCTCTTATATACTTGTACCGTTGTATGGAGCTGTCTGTGTGTGTTTTAAGAGCATTACACACACACACACTTCGCCTATTCGTATATTCGTTTGCAACCCCTCCCTCTCCCCCCACTAAACAGCCAGCTGTGCTCCCTTTTAGAGCGACGTATACGCAGCTACGCATTTATTGTCCAGCCCATTGCGATTCAGCGCTGCTGCGGCGGCTGCTGCTGCTGCTGTTGCTGCTGGGAGGCCGAGGGGAGGTTTAGTGGTGGCTGCGTTGGCCTGTCCTCAATTTCGGCTTAGCTGTGTCCATGCTTGGTGTATTTTTTTTTTCTTTCCTTTTCCAACATCTCTTCTTGTTCTTCTGTGGAGTGGAACATGCGCCGAAGAGCTAACCCCCACTCGTTACAATTGTTTTCTTTTTTGGCTAAAGTTCGCCAGCTTTGAAATGCTCTGCAAAGTTTATTGGGTTAAGGACATTATTATAATAATTCTTTAGGAAGCTCTTGAGATAATTATACAGTTGCATTTTTTAAAATGTGAAGAAGTTCTTTTGACATACATTTAGAAATACATATTTTATAGAAAAAAAAAATTATATTATTTTATGTTTCTATCATATAATTATATTATAATTATTATATTATATTATATTTGAATTATATTTTATGAAAATAGTAGTGCAATTGCAAAAACAAAACTTATAATATTTTGATAGCAATATTAAAATTGATATATATTTTTATTATTTATATGTTTTGTTTTTTATTACAAACTTGAGGACTGAAAAATAAGTAAAATCGGTCAAATGTTGTGCGTACATGTAATATACATATGTATATGTATAATAATATCTTATTCAATTGTTCAGGCTATGCATTTTATTCAGATATCTCTATAAAAAAATATATACCATAAATATAAAGAAATAAAATGAGTTACAAAATACAGGACACAAATAATATGTATATATAGCCCAAATAAAATTCTGTCAGGAATTGAGAAATGACTTTCTAAAATCCAGGCGAAATTGCAGCTGCCTGAAAAGCAGGTGATATATCATCATCCACTCATTAGCTGAGCTAGTTGGAAAATGTCCGCCCAATACCGAGAAAAACGTTTTCAGGCCCCTTGGTGAAGAGAGCAGGCGAAATTTTCGGAAATATATTTACTGTATATTAGATATATATTAATTTCTGATAATATATTCATTATATTACTACTATACTATTTGGCTAAAGTTAAAATTTTCGGAAATATATTTACTGTATATTAGATATATATTAATTTCTGATAATATATTCATTATATTACTATTATACTATTTGGTTAAAGTTAAAAGTTGTTCACATTTGTCTGAAATGTCAGTTGAATAATATTTAGAAAGTCTGCTTTATAGAGTGCTTAAAAATGGTCTAAATCAATCATAAAGATATGAGAATTCCGAGTAAATCTCTATAGATATCTAGATAAAGGTTTGAAATATATCCTAACTCTGCATTCCTTTTTAGAATTTTACTTAAGTCCACAATTAAATTTTTAATCATTTTGGCAAATATGTAACTTGGCTCTACTATCTCATATATGTATATATATATATATAGATTTTCCGAGATATTCTTAACTGACTTCTAATCGATTTGATTGATTCCTCGTAAATCTCTCTGCTCTCGCACTCAATTTCCCAGCTCGAATATAATTTGCAGCTTGCTTTCCGAGTAAAAATCAGTTTGCAGCTTGTGTCCCACTGTTCCACCTTTCCACCTTTCCAGATTTCCACCTTGCGAGGGCCAAGGCAGCGCTAGAGAGCGAGAGAGCTTCCCAGAAGACAAAACATCTGCCCCTGAATCCAGAAAAGTCCGTCATAAAACTGGCACGCTTCCCGGTAGATCACCGGCCGGTGATCGCTGATCGGGTCGAGTGGGTGGCGGGTGGTTGCTCTCTCTCTCTCTCCCTTTCTCTCTGGCTCGCTCAGGTAGCGCACGCGTCTGGCACGCGCACCTTGCGCCCGAATTCTGTCCCTCTCACTGCAGGTAGCCCGTAGAGCTCTCCGCCCACTGGGCAGAGATCCTGTCGATCGTTTAAATAGCTTTGACCCGTCCCTACGCACTTCAGTCGAGTTTCACTCGTGTCAAGTCTAACTTGTGCCTAACAAATTGTGATTCGTTTACAAATCTTCTATATAATAATCGTGTGTGATATCTATATCCTTCAAAATGGATTTCAATTTCGATACTGTGACACCATCAACGACCATGTCGTCCTTCTATAACTTTAAAATGGCAAGGTATGTCGACTCTCTCTATCTCTATATGGATAGAAAGTCTTTTAAAGATAAATATTTCCATCTATATATAGTTTGTATATAAATTTAAGCGCAATTTTGTTTCTTGGTTTTCGAAATTTGTTGTGAATTTTCTTAAATTTGGTTAGGGTGACAAATCTACTCCAATGTTTTGGCTGATAGAGTTCATTTCTGTAATATATTTATGTAATTTACTTGTTCTTGTTTTGTGAATATACGAAAAGTTGCTTAGGTTGACAACTCTGGTTTGACTCGGCAAACAAATGTGACAACCCTAATGAATCTAATCTCTATTGCACATTTAGTTGAAAGACTTTTGTGTTTTATCATGAATATAAGATGGTAACCCTATTAAGATCGTCTTGTTAGTGTGATTGGGTGACAACTCTAGTTAATTTTAATTTTACTGCAAATTAAGCAGATCTAACAGTCTTTTTTGTTTTTTACTTGTTCTTGTTTTGTGAATATACGAAAAGTTGCTTAGGCTGACAACTCTGGTTTGACTCGGCGAACAAATGTGACAACCCTAATGAATCTAATCTCTATTGCACATTTAGTCGAACGACTTTTGTGTTTTATCATGAATATAAGATGGTAACCCTATGAAGATCGTCTTGTTAATGTGATTGGGTGACAACTCTAGCTAATCTAAATTTTACTGCAAATTAAGCAGATCTAACAGTCAATTGTTTGTTTCGAATGCAAGGTGGCAACTCTGTTTGCGCTCTCTCGCACACAAATTGTACTGTTATTCGATGCCGTTAATTATACGTAATATGCCTGCCGTTTAAATGCCGCTCTTTAAGTAATTAGTATTTACTCTAGTGTAACTCGCTTGCACACTTGCACACACACACGCACGCACACACACACACACATGCATTAAATAAGAGAAAACAATTCATAATGCACGTCTCTTTGGTCATTTGTTAATTTCCTTACCAATTTCTCACCTCTCACGTCCAACAACAACTACAACAACAACCTTAGTAACAACAACTACACAGCTGAGCGCGCCAACAACAGCTACAAAGAAGAAAGACAGACAGAGAATTAGAGAGAGAGAGAGAGAGAGAGAGAGAGTAATATAAAACTGTCTACCAAGAAAGAAGAGACAAAGTGCCCGCCAATATATTTGATACTAACTGAATGATAGAGGCAAATTGAATAACTGCACACTGTGGGCTGGATAGGAAGGAAACGAAAAGGCTTTAAACGCAACGATTTGCGTTCCAGTCTACGACGAGAGCCTCAAAGAGCTCTCGCCAGGCAATAAGACACACACACAAACTCTCACACACATACACAGACCCACACACTTGCATAAAGACCAAAACTCTCTCATTCATACAAACGCGTACAACCACACTCCAGCATTCGCTCGCTCGCTCACTCACACCAACGACAGCCAAAGCAGACGAGACAATTAGAGCAAAAAGAGAAAAACAAAACAAAAACTAACAGCAGCTGGCAGCTGAGAGCGCTGAGCGCCAAACGACCAAGGCACACAGAGAGAGAGAGAGAGAGAGAGTAAGAATACGTAACTCTCTGATCTCGTAGATCGAGATATACGTGCGAGAGAGAGAGAGAGAGCGAAAGAGAACAATCTTCAAGTCTTGTACAAAAGAACGACGCACTGAGAGTATTTTGCAAAAAATACTCGTGCACACACACTCTCAGGATATGTACGGCAACAATAATCCGGGTAGTAACAATAATAACGGTGGTTATCCCCCATACGGTTACAACAAGTCGAGGTAAATTTTAACTTCAGTTTCTTCATCTTCAAGCATACCAACAACAAAAACAACTATCAATATCCCAAACCAATACACAAATTTGGGACAAATTTCCCTTTACACACGACACACACATACACACAAACGACACACACACGTACACAACTACAGCCAATTAACGTGCCAAAAAGTTATTTTTCTAGCGCGCACACTGAAACGAGTTCCCACTATTTTTTGTGTCCCAGTTTTTATTTATAGCTGTAAAAAGAATAGTTCTTTTTTTTTTTTTGCTGCCTACTTTGCAGCTGATTGTAGACTTAGACAAGTACCTATCTACCCCCACCCTACGCCTTTATTTTTTTTTTTTGCTAGGCTCAATTGATGATCTGGCAACGTCGCTGTATGCATTGGTATATATATGACAGCACAAATGCCCCCCCCCCCCTTTTTTTTGTTTAACCATTATTTTGTGCTGTGATTAAAAAGAAATGAAAAAATCGAACTTAACCTATCAATATACGAAAATGACCCCAACACACACACACACACACACACACATGCACACATTTTCTTTATTTTTATCTAAAAAAAAAGAAAGAAAGAAAAAAAAATTGTTATTGTTTTTTCAACAACAATGGAAACTCTTGAGTGTGCTACGATAACAACAGCAACAACAACAACTATAACAATAAAGCCGCAAGCAACAACATCAACTAGCAGTATTATTTATCTGATTTGTACTAGATTGTACAGTAAAACAATATATATATATATATTTATATATGTAAATTAAGCACATAGAGCAGCTTAAGCTAACCTCAAAAAAACATACAAATAAATCCATATGTAAAGCGTGTGTAGACTACAGCAAAAAAAAACCAGTCTCGTACTCCTCAGACAGCAGTTCAAGTTACATAACTGACACGTAATACCCCCCAAATTATGATTTTGAGCTCATTTTCTATTTGAACACACTCATATTTAGAGTTTTCTTTTCTTTTTGTATGGTCATTGCATCCGATAACCCTCTCCACCAGCTCTCGCTTCATCTATCTGGGAAGCTGTTGCGCTCCATACTTTACGCTTTACGTAGCTCTTTCGTTTTGCGCTCTCTTTTTAGCAGTTACGTTTTTACGTTAGTTCGTTGCGTCGTTTCATGATCCCATTGATTTGCTCACATTTTGCATATGCATTAAATTCATATATTTAGATATATGTATATACATATCCATGTATATATATATTTAGAGAGAGAGAGAGAGAGAAACTATTCTGACACGAATTTCTGCAGCGCTTCGCATCGCTAACGTCACGTAACGCAACATGTCACGTAACGCAACGCGTCGCGTCGCGTTCTGTTCGCCAGTGTCTTGCAACACAAATGTGATAAATAAAAAGCAATAAATATAAGGAAGAAGAAGAAAATTACCATAAAAAGAGAAACAATAACGTAACGTAACGTAAGGCAAGCTCTTCCACTCGAACGTAACTGTAACTGCATTTAAATAAAAAATATACCAAAACAAAACCGAATACGAGCGAACCAAAAGCAAGATGGGAAAACTCGCCATTTCCAGTTCCAACGGGATTTGAGAGCAGATTTCGTTGAATATATATATATATATATAATTTTTTTTCGGCCACTGAGAGGATTAGCGTAACGGCCTAACAACGTTTTCGTGGTGCGGCCTTTGCAACCTAAACAGCCTCACGATGTACCGGTAAATGTTCTCTTATCTAAAGCAAAAAAAAAACCAAAGTTTTAAAAATTCCAATTTTTTGTAATTTTTCCTTTACTACATCAAAGTTATTCGATTGCCTATATAATTTTCACCATCTGCTTTACGTTATTTGCCTCACTGTAACAAATCACAAAAGAAAAATGAAAAAAAAAAACCGTTCGCTACTTCATTTCACTCAAATATGCATTTTCACTCATAGCATAGGCTAAGCTTAAGTTTAAGCATAAAACTCTTTCTCTGTCTCTCCCTCGACTGTTTTTTGCTGTACTTACACACACACACACATATGTATATATATGTATGGCGACGCACTCGAGCCGAGTGCTCGTGTCCTTAGTTGACCTATTTTGCTGGGCCAACTGGGTCAGCAGCAGCGCCATCAGTATCGCATCTCTTTAGGTCCTTGAGCTGCGTGATTCAACTTCCTTTTGGGTGCCAAAAGTGCCAAATGCCAAAATGCATAATAAAAAGTTGTGCGCTGTTGCCGCACTTCATACTCCAAAATGGCGTCATCAGACTTTTATATTTCAGCTCCTTTGTGCCCTTAGATTTATAGCTGCATGCGGCGGTCAAATGTAAACAAGCGCAAGCGAGAGAGAGAGGGACAGAGAGAGAGAGAGAGCTGCGTGCTCACACACGTATGTGTGTGCGTGTGTCACGTGCTCTCGCAAATCTGTGTCAGGACCTTGACATATGCTCATAACAGTCGCAGTCGCAGTCGCCGCCGCAGCAGCAGCAGCAGCAGCAGCAGCACTGTTAAGATTAAGTAAGTGTATTTGTAGCCATGTAAGTTAACAGTAAGCAGTGCAGCAGCAACAGTTGTTGTCGTTGTTGTTATACAAACAAACACACACACACACACACACACTCACACCATGTTACCCAGATATAGATTTCTGATTATATATCCAATGCATAACAGACGAATTGCCCATATCTCCTTCTCACTCTCAAGCACTGCAGCAGCAGTAGCGAATCTTAAAAGAAAATTTGAAAAAGAAAATGTATAAAACAAAAACCAACAACAAGTTTGCCAGGCCTTGAGCCGCAGCAACAGCAACAGCAGCAGCAGCAGCAGCAGCAGCATACATCAGTGTCAACAATCAACAATCAACCAGCAACAATCAACAATCAACAACAACAAGCTGTTATTTAACAGCGCGTAAACTGCAGCGACCGTTATTCAACAGCACAACAGCAGAGTCTGTTATTTAACAGATGCAGCAGCAGCTTAGCCAGCGTTGCCAGATGTGGGCAATCAAGAAAGTTAATCTTTTTTTTAAATATTTTTTTTGGTGTGCTATAAAATTGTTGTTTTTTTTTTTTTTTTTTAAATGCTAAAAGTTTAAAAAATCAAAATGAAGGAATAAACACTTTGACCATAGCTCACACACACACACACACACACACACACACACACACACACACCTAACACACACACAAACACACAAGAACTCGCATCGATTAATCTCGATACATATATACATATATATGAATTAATATCTGTGTTTATCGATCTATTTGCCAGTTGATTTAATTGTGTAGACATGATCTCTTTCCACAGCAGCCAAGCAACAGCAGCCTTAACAAGCGATCTCAACAGCAACAGCGAAAACAACGACAGATACAAGCGATTCGATTGTATTTAGTGTGGTTGCTTTTCGCTCCACTTCATTATTATTACGATTACTTTTAATACTATAATTAATATTGTTTGAAACAAAGAATATATATAAATATATATAGATATATATACACAAACATATATATATATATATCAAGTAAAACTGGTGTGATAATTCTCTGTGAAGAACCCAAACAACAAAATGTTCCTTAAACGAAGACGCCGTCAACGCCTGTAAGTAAAGACTCGACCTATTTACCTTACCCTAAAAACAAAAACACAAGAATTAAAAACAAAAAAATATATATATATTAATTTTTAAAAAATGTCTCATGCAAAAAAAAAAAAAAAAAAAAAAAAAAAATACACTGCAATAAATTTCCATCACTCAACAGAAATTGTCCACGTGGGAAGTCTTCTATTTTTTTTTTATTTTTTATAAATTTTTTTCAAGTGCAGCTAAAAATTGTTCCATTTTTTTCCAAGTGCAGATTCAAACTTTATTTTTTTATTTTATTTTCAAGTGCTTAATAGAAATTTGTGTCCGCTGGGTGATTTTTTTTCAGTGTAACTGAAATCAATATCAATCAAATATTTTTTTTTTTTGGTGTACAAAAATAAATTACGTCAGCAGGCAGTTTTTTTTTTAGTGTAATTAAAACAACATATTTTCGTCCGCATTGTCTAGAAATGGTTTCTCCATTTTTGTTTCAGTGCAAAAAATACAAGATTTTTTTTCTCCATTTTTTTAAGTGCAACAAAAATATGAAATTAGTGTCCGAGTTTTTTCCAGTGTAAATAAAAAAAAAATGATAAAATGATGGTGTATTTTTTTTCCAATTTTTTTTAAGTGCAAATACAAATAAGAAAAAAAATATACAAATACTTTTTTTTTTCAAGTGTAAACCATTTTTTAGGTGTCAAATTAAAAAATTAAAATTAAAAAAAAAGAAAGAAATACAAATTTGCACTTCAAAAACATATTTTTTTTCTTAGCGTTTGCATTGCGCAGAGTTAGCACAAAAAAAAAAAAAATAATGAATATCTAACTCTGCTGCTCTTCTATTTAGAGGCAAATATTTATATATATATTATAATATTATAATATATATAATATATATATATATAATATAATAATATATTATAATATATTTATATTTGCCTTTTCTCTTTGCTTTTAGCGCCCGAAAGGCTGCTACAAATATGATATGAGCAACGCAATGTGTGTAAGCTCTTGACGTTAACAGAAGCAGATAACAGCATGTTATATGTAGCTCTGTTAAGGTTAACAGCTGCACTCATTGGGCTGCTTCTTAGGTCTAAATGAATTATAATTATAAATATCATATAAGCAACGCAATGTGTGTAAGCTCTTGACGTTAACAGCAGAAGCAGCTAACAGCATGTTATATGTACTTCTGTTAAGGTTAACAGCATGTTATATGTAGCTCTGTTAAGGTTAACAGCTGCACTCATTGGGCTGCTGCTTAGGTCTAAATGAATTATAATTATTAAGCCAGCTTAAGTTAGTTTTTAAGCCAATTCATTCACATACATCCAAAAGCATTTCACATATTTCGAAAACCAAAATCCAAATTGCGCCTTAAATCAGTTTTAATTAAATCATTTATTTATTTTTTTACTATTAACAATAAAAAACTAAAATAATTAAAAATATTTTGTATGCTAATATCGTTATATTTTCTTCTCTTCAATCCATCAATCATGGAACAGCGGTGGACGTGTATTTGGCATGTCTCATTCACTGCCATCGGGAATGGTACGTATTTGTTTGGATCTTCTGCTTCTTCTTTTTTAATAGTAAATACAATAAATTTTTATATTTTATTTTGAACATAAAGTTCGAGATCAATCAAACTCAAATTTCATTGCATGAGCAATAAAAAAGAATTAAAAATAAAAAAATATTTATATTAAAAAAAAAAAAAACATTTGCAATTTGCATTGATAATTGAATTTTTGTTGGTTTTCGTTTTTGTATGTTTATGCAAAATATATTTAAAAATTTATTCTAGTTGAATGTTATTGAGTTTGTCTCATTGAACGCTCCTGGGGCACACACGCTTTTAATCAGAGTTAAAAAAAAATAATAATAATAATAATAATTTAAAATAAAATACAGTTTTTGTGGATGCTCTCAAAATATAGTTATATTTTCACTTAAAGAAAACGTAAAATAATCAAACTAAATAAATATAAATCTTTACATTTGATAATTTGAAATTTGCATTTTGGTCAGCAAAACAAAATACAAAACTTTAAAAACAAAAGTCACAACAACAACAACAACAACAAGAACAACAGAATTAAACTGAAACAGCAACAACAATAACAGCCACACAACAGTAACAGTAACAGTAACAGCAACAGTAACAGTCACACAACAGCAACATAACAGTATTCCGCTGTTCAATACATTTCGATAACAGTCTAGCGCTGTTAATAAGCTATGCTTCCCCATTTTCTCAAACACACACACACACGCTGTTGCAGCCAATCAAAGTCAATGATACACACACACATACACATATATATCTCACACATACACACCCACACACACACAGCTGGCAATTCGTTCGGTTTTGCTATTCATATTCTTTGAGAATTGCCTTTGTTTTTCGGTTTTTCTTTTTATGCTTTATGCTCACAGTTTGCCCTAAAACAAGAGAAACATACGCCACGCTGAATGCCGCTAACTACAGTTACACACACACACACACACACACACACACACATACAAACAAACCAATTTGAATATAACAGCAGCCGAAGCTGTAAGAGCTGAGCGCTGTTAAAAGTTAACATGCGTCTGTTAAATAGCAACTGTTAAGTACGCACGTTACATTTTGAGCATTTTAAACATTTTCTATTCATGCAAAACTTTAATTTTTCTGCAACTTAATTAAGCTTTAAAATAAAATAACAAATTTGTAGACAACTTTTGTGTGTTGTTGTTGATGCTGCTGAAAGAGAAAGAGAGAGAGAGACAAAGACAAAGCGAAAGTATGTATATCGATAACAGCGATAAAAGTCGATATCTCAACCCACAAATACCCACAAACTGAAAGTGTACAGCGTTTTATGAGGCCTGCTCTCAACATTAGAATATCTTTGTATGGTTAATTTGATTACAGTCACGTTATGCGTTCTCACCACAGGACACAGAATTTACATTTCCAAGTTCCTCGTCGCGTCGCGGTTACAACGATTTCCCTGGGGGAAATGGCGGCAGCGCCAATTCCCTCGGCGGTAACATCTGCAACATGCCAATGGCCAGCAACAATTCGCTGAACAATCTGTGCGGCCTATCGATCGGCAGCGGCGGCAGCGATGATCTGATGAACGATCAGCGCACAAGCAACACCAATTTGATAGTGAACTATTTGCCGCAGGATATGACTGATCGCGAGCTGTATGCTCTATTTAGAGCCATTGGACCCATCAACACGTGCAGAATCATGAGAGACTATAAGGTGAGTTCAACTATTTCAAATCTATTCCAAATGATTCCATGTCTGAATTGGAGTTCAGCAGTGGAGTCTTGTCAGACTTCAACTTTTATTAGTTTAATGTCTTTATCTCATTATTAATGTATTTCATTCCAATTCCTTTAGACTGGCTACAGTTTTGGTTATGCTTTCGTGGACTTCACATCGGAAATGGACTCGCAGCGTGCTATTAAAGTGCTGAATGGGATCACAGTGCGCAATAAGCGGCTCAAGGTAAATACAAAGAAATAACGAAATGAACCAGAGCTAGAAATGGTCTATGAATATCATGAACTAGTTCGATTTTTAAATATACTTGCTGAGCACAGCTCAAAAGAACTAGTCCAAAAACTAATATCGCCTCAATTTGATACTCCTTATATTATTATATCATTATATCTATGAATATCATGAACTAGTTCAATTTTTAAATATACTTGCTGAGCAGTTAACTAGCTCAAAGCTCAAAAGAACTAGTCCAAAAACTAATATCGCCTCAATTTGATACTCCTTATATCATTATATCTATGAATATCATGAACTAGTTCAATTTTTAAATATACTTGCTGAGCAGTTAACTAGCTCAAAGCTCAAAGCTCAAAAGAACTAGTCCAAAAACTAATATCGCCTCAATTTGATACTCCTTATATCATTACATCATTTACAATCTCACACTTACCTTTGGCAGGTTTCATATGCGCGTCCTGGCGGTGAATCGATCAAGGATACAAATCTGTATGTAACCAATCTGCCGCGCACGATAACCGACGATCAGCTGGATACGATTTTTGGCAAATACGGTTCCATAGTGCAAAAGAATATATTGCGTGATAAGCTAACTGGGCGGCCAAGGGGTGTGGCGTTTGTACGGTAAGTAGCAATACGGAAATTCAAATCCATGTAAATCGATAACAATCGATAAAAGTCCATCAAACAACAATAATGTTTATCGCATTCATTAACACTGTCCATTCTAATCATGGTTTTTTTTGTTTTTGTTTTTTTTTCATATTCTTTCGCATTTGTCTTTTGTACATATCGAAATCGATATCGATATCGATATCTGTGATACACACACACATATATATAGCTATAATAAACGCGAGGAGGCACAGGAGGCTATCTCAGCACTGAACAATGTTATACCAGAGGGCGGCTCGCAGCCACTGTCCGTGCGCCTGGCCGAGGAGCACGGCAAGGCCAAGGCGGCGCATTTCATGTCACAGATGGGAATGGGACCGCCGCAGGCGCCGCCACCGCCACCACCACCACCGCCGCACATGGCGGCCGGCTTCAATAATATGGTTCACAGAGGTAGATCATTAAAATCACAACAGCGCTTCCAAAAAACGCATCCCTACTTTGATGCACAAAAGTTTATCTAAAACAAAAACTGATCAAAAAACCAAAACAAAGCAAAGAAAAGAAAAGAAAAGAAATGAAAACTTCAGTTCAACAACAACAACAAATGAAAATGCCCAAACAACAGACCAGTTTATACATGCGAGAAGAGAAATCTTATGTATATATATATATAATAGAAATATATATATGTATATATAATTTTTTTTTTTTATTTTGACAAACAACACCAACAATCCAACCAATCAACCATCTCTAACCACGCCCCAAGGAGAAACACGAAAAAAAAGAATAATTAAAAAAGAAAAAAAAAACAACTTAAGCATACTTAATTCTAAATATAAATCATTTTTAGTTATTTTCTATTAGCAACGTATTTTCTATATAATAACAAACAAAATTTCTTGTTGCAATTTTTAATTTGTTTTTTTTTTTTTCTTTATTATTAAAGTCTAATTAATTTCCATGTAAATGACACAGAAAACAAAAAAGAAATGAAAAATGTTCGCTATATATATTACAATAATATATATATTAATATATATATATATACAATTAATTATCTATATATAAATACGGTCAAAATACAAGCAAATTGAATTGTAGATTTGAACAATAATTTTTTTTTTTAAACAAAACAAAAGAAACCCACAAAAGCAAAAAAAAAAACAAATAACATTTAAAAAATTAAAAAAAAACTAATGCGTATTTTTAACTTAAAATTAACTTTAGATAATACTAACGAAAACACAAAAACAAAAACTGGAGAAACAAAAAAAAAAAAACCAGCAGGCAATTTTTTTAAAGCTATAACAAAAATCATTTTTTTTTTTTTAAATTTGTTTAGCTTTTCTACAAAAAATTTTTAGTGCAGCAAAAAACAAAAACAATACACACACACATACAAACACACACACACACACGCACACAAACACATACACATATATAAATACACATCAATAAAAATAAAAACAAAAACAAAAATAATCTTAAATAAATTGATATGAAACGAGCAGAGAAACGTAAAAACCGAACCCAAGTGCCGTAGAAATTGTTCTTCTCATCCTTAAACAACGATCAACTCATGCAAAACAGTAAAAGAAAACAACAACAAATAGAGCTATCGATAACAATCGTTCAATAACAATATCGATTGCAGTTACATTTTTAGCACTCTTTTTGCGCTGCATTTAGGCTTAGAGCAAACAAATAAAATAATATATATATATCAACATTTTTTTTTTTATACATATACACATACATATATATATACATAATATATATATACATAATATATATATACATAATATATATATACATAATATATATATATATAGATATATATACTTAAAGAAAATGTGCTAAACAAACAATTTTTTTTTCGAGTGTATGTGTGCGAAAAAGGAATAAAATACGGACTGAGCTGCATATAAAAAATAAAATAAGACAAAAACTAAAGCAACAAATACCCCACGGCAAAAAAAAAAAAAATAACTAAAAAATAAAAATAAAAAACTATAAAAAATATATAAACGTGCAAAACAATTTTTTTTTGTGGCATAGAATAAAATAAAAAAAATAAATAATAATATATTAAAATCAAAAAGAACTGAATTAAAAGGAACTGAACAATATAAAAAATAAATTAAAATATATTCGCATAAAAAATAAAAAATAAAAATAAAATATAAAAAGAAACGTTGCCCTGTTTGTTACATTGAACCATGCTACAAAAACAACAAAAATAAAACACAATCGTATCATATTTATGATTTAACAAACAACAGATTATTCTCATAACATATATATATATATATACATATATATATATAAAGAAGTAAAGTAAATTTATATATAGATATACATATATATATATATAGATATACCATATAACATATATTGACTATATATAAACGTATCTATATCTGCAAAAATAGCGTTAAATTTTAAATTATTTAGTTTGTAGTGCGTAACAACAACAACAACAACAACAACAGCAACAACAACACCAGCAACAACAACAATAACAACACATCAAGCCACGCCGATCGACAGAAGCGAGAAAGCATATATATAATCATATATACATATATGTATATATAGATATATATATATATATATATATAAATATGTATATATATAAATATGTATATATATGTATTTGCCTCTATATATATATATATATATACCTATGTATATATAGAAAGCGTAAAAAAAAAAAATAAAAATGCAAACGCAAAACAAAAAGAAAACCAATTTTTTTTATTTTTTTTTGTTGCTGTTCAGCAAACGAAAAAGCAAAGCAAAACGCAAATGCAAATATTTTTTTCCCCAACAGAACAACGGTAAACATGTGCGTGTGTGTGTGCCTGTTCTGCGTGTCTGTGTGCGTGCGTGTTTGTGTATGTGTGTGCGCCTCTGTTTGTTTGTTTTTTTTTTCCTGTTCTTTGTTCTTTTTCCCGTTTACACGTGCGTGTTTGCCGCAAATGAACGCCAGGGGGCGCGCGCACTAGGTTTTTTTGTTCACAGCTCAAATGAGAGAGACAGAGAGACAGAAAGAGAGAGAGAGAGAGATAAAGAGAGAGAGACAGTGACAGGGACTGTTTGACATGTTAAGAAACGAAGGCGAAGCGTGTGGCGCATGGTAAGTATGCGCGCACTTACGTAGCCGATAACGGGGTGCGCTTACTTGTTATCGATCGAGACGAGCATCAATTTTTTGTATTTTTTTTTCATGTGAAAAAGAAAAAGCATAATTAAAAAAAAAAACAATTTTTTTTTACTAATAACTGAAGTGATCATATAATTTTTTTTTTTTTTTTTGCATTCAATGAAAAAAAACGAGTAAAGTAAAGCTGCCAACACCCCCTTATCGGTTCCGGTGCCAACAAACCGTTCCATAACTATGACTATGAAACGCCTAAAGCAATAAACAAAAACTAAAGCAAAAAATGAAATAACAAAATAAAAACTATATTCATATATGTTGATATATTTTTTTTCATATTTTTTTTACAAGTGTATCATGCATAAAAAAATAATCATACCTTAAAAAAAAAAAAAAAACAATGTTCTGTTTTTTTTTTTTATTTTTTCTCAAGTGACAAAAGTGTGTGGCGGAGGAGGAGTAGAAGGAGGCGGGGCTCTATTCTATAAAACAAAAAACTAAATTAAATATATGTAATTTTTTTCTATATTTTTTTATAGTGCTAAAAATGCATCTTCCAAGCGTTGCAAATATATATATATGATGTATATACATTTTCCTCTATTTTTTTTCCTACTTTTTTTTGTTGTGCCTGCTGTTTTAAGTGTTAAAAAAAAAAGAAGAAGAAAAGAAAACAGAAACAGAAATGTCTGGAAAATCGTTTGAAAAATGTTTATTAACTCATATTAACTATGCAGCATTAAATCAATATTTTTTTTTTTCGAGGAAATTTCAATTTAAAAAAGGCAGCGAGCATTTTTTTTTTTAATTTGAATTTTTTTTTTTTTGTTTCTCATGTTTTTATTTTTTTCGTTCTATTTCTTCTTTGTTGTTGTTTGATCAGTTTAATTAAGACATTTATTTTCTTGCTTATGTATTTTAAATTTATTTGATAAACTTTATATATATTTGCGCTTAGTTTAGTTTTTATATTAGCAAACGATACTCGAGAAATTATTATTAGTTTATTCTTATTACTTAGTATTTCGTGTAGTTTTGTTATATATCATATATTTATATACATTCATATGGATCCCAATTTGTTGCTGTTGCACTAACCAGGCGTGTGTTCATGCCACGCCCATCTAGGAAACAAAAAAACAAAAAAAAAAACAACTAACCTATCCAGAATATTTGTTCTCTTTTTGCCATTTCATAAACTCTTTAACCCGCCTATGATTTTTCTTTATTAAACAAAAATTAGTTAAAAAAAATATGAAAAGAAAAACATACACATACATATATACATATACATATGTGTTCAATGTATATTTGTATATATATGTCAAATATAAAATATAATAAAAAATAATAATATTTATAAAAAACATAATAAGAAAATCAGCTGGCGCCAATCACAACAGCAAATGCAAGTTGTTCAAATTTGTTTATTTTTTTTTTTTTTCAATTTTTTTATAGACGGAGCTATGGAAAAATTACGCTCATTATTCGATGCTATTTGCGATGCTATCTTTGGTCTCGATAGTAATTATTCCTTTTTATATTCTCTACTATGCGTAACGATAATCATAATCATAAAATTGAACTTAATTCTAAAGTTTTTTTTTTTTTTTTTTTTTTTTTTTTTTTGAGAGCACATAAGAAGAATCGAGTCTAAATAATATAATTTAAGTAGTCTAGCGACACACCACAGTCCATAACGCAACACACACATATATACAGACACATACACACATACACACATACATACATACAGTTAGGCATACAATTTACCAAATTGAGCGCAAGAATCGCAGTGAGAACTTACATTTGTTTCTCTTTACTTCTCTGAACATTGAATACGACGTTACTATCTATATATATTATAATATATGCTTGCCCGCTTCTCTCTTGGCCATTAATGTGTGTATTTGCTTGCACGCTTTGCTTAAGCTAAGTAAGAATCTTTAAAGAAGCAACTATAACAAATTTACTCATGTAACCAAAGCGAGAAGCTTTAACAAATGATATAAATATGTGTATAATCTATGCTTACTCAAAAGAGATTGCTTAAGCAATAACTACAATATACAATAAACGATTTGCTTATCGCTTAGCTACACTGCTTGTTGTGAAGCGAGAAGCTTTAAAGAAGCAGCAATTAAAAGAGTTCAAACATCTGTAACTTTTTTCTACGCTGTTCGCGTTCAATTTGGCATCAGTTCTACACAAACACACACACACACATACACACAGATACACTCACATACACATACTCTTACATCGGACATAATCGGACATTTAACTATATATATACATATATATGCATACATAAATATATATTTGTCTATGTATGTATATAGTTGTATTCCTTTTCTATATCAAAGCGAGTTCAAATTTTCGCCTCATGCTGCAAATTTGTCGAAAAATTCAAAAAATTAAAATTGAAAAAATCTAAAATCTAAAATCTATTCAAAGCGTGCCATGTTTTATGCATTCCTTTATTTAGTTTTTCATCTCATCAGTCTCTACTGGAACTATAATCAAACATGATTCGTATAATTCGTGATCATTTGACTCTCTCTCTCAAAAAAAAAAAAAAAAAAAAATTTGTAATATTTAAAATTAAAAAAGAAAAAAAAATTGTAGAGCGTTATTTGAAAAAGTTCCAAATTGCATAAAGGCAAACTCTATAAATATAATAATAATAATATAAACTATATATGTATACATATACATATGTATATATGTATATGATATAGTATATATAAATTATAATACAATATTCTTAATGCGCAAAAAATCTAATAAGATGCTTTTCTACGAATATCTAACAATAACTCAGCTAACCAAAGTTTTTTTGCTTGCGCTTTAAAATCCCAATAAGAAAAATCTAATCAAATCGCTTTAGTTTGAAGATATATATATATATATATATATATATATATATATATATATATATATATATATATATATATACTTATATATATATCTGTGTTTTTTGGACATTTTTGTATAAACTTTAACCTCAAATGTTTCCTTTATTCCCCGTTCCTATAATTTGCACAGCTGCCCAGTTATATATATGATACGATATATATATATCGTTATATATATCACATACAATATATAGCTATATATGTAGCATTTCAATAAACTTTTAATTTAGTTTGAGAATCGGAGGCAGCTGTGCTCTTTGCTCTAGAATTGTAACCCATCAAACACATGCGACAAGAAAAGTTCTCAATCATAAATCACGTATCGTATTTATCGTATATAGTTGATAGACCTATATGTATGTATATATGTATATTTATACAATATATGCACATATATGTACATCTGTCTCTATATATATATATATTAATGTTTATCAGAATTGTGTTTTTGCTTGCCGAGTTCTCTTTACAAGTCAGTTTTTGTACATGTTCTCATTCACATAGAAATTCTTCCATCCATTGCCTAATTTTTGTGTCTAAATATATATATCTATATATTTTTCTTTAGTTTGAACACAAATTAAAATTAAAAAAAAAGCAGTTAAAAACAAACACAAAACAAAAGACAACAAAACATGGCACGTTCAATGAATGAATCAAACCTATAAATCGATACTTTTTTTTTTTTTTTGGCAATAATCAAGAAATAATCGATAAATCTCTCGCCAAGAATTTCTTACGTCGTGTAATTTCAAACAGAACTTAAAAACAAAAACTCGCTAAAATTAAACTAAAAATCTTTAAAAAAAACAAAGACGTAACTAAATCTAATACAAAAAGTAAACGCAACAAAACCCAAAAATACCAAAAAAATACCAAAAAAATACAAAAATAAACAAAACAAAAAACACACAAAAGCTAAAACTAACTTTTCTTTAGATTAGTTTATAAAATCAAGAGAAAGAACTAAGTTATTTAAGTTAGGGGTTTTTTTTTGTCTAGCAGCACGTAAAAAACTAAATTAAATTTAAATTAAAATAAAAACAAAAATTCTTAGCTTAATTTTAAAATTAAATTTAAAATGTACTCGAATGCAACTTTTTCAAATAGACGCTTAAATATTTAATTCAGGACAACAAAAACAAAAACATTTACTAATATACGAATTTTCTCTTTTTTATTTTTTATTTTATTAAAAAAAAAAACACATAAATTGTAAAACTATTTAGGCGACAACTTTGCCGACTTGCTTGATGGACTGTACCGCAGGAAGTACCATTATCCCTACTTATAATTGACGCCGCAGCAGCAGCAGCAACTGCAACTCTATCAGCAGGCGTGCGGCTTCAACAACAACAACAACAACAGCAGCAACAGCAACAGCAACACCAATGGCAACAACAGCAACCACAATCCCAGCAACATGTTACAGTATCATTCGCATTACCAGCAGCAACAGCAGCAGCAACAATTGTCGCCACATGGCCCACACAGCAGCAACAATATTGCTAATCACAGCAACAATCACTATCCATACAACAACAACAGCAACAATATATCACGCTCGCAGCATAACTATAGCAATTACAACCAGCAACATATGTCACGCAGCAGCAGCAGCAGCAACAGCAGCAGCAATGGCCTAAGCCTCAGTCCGCACGGCAGCAACATGTTTCCATACAACAATCAACAACAGTCGCAGCCACACAGCAGCAACAGCCTGAGCTTTAGTCCGCACAGCAGCAATAGCAACATCAACAACAATGGCTTAAGTCAATTCCATAGTTTAAGCTTGAGTCCGCACAGCAACGGCAACGGCAACAGCAGCAACCAGCACATGCAACAGCAACAGCAACAACAACAACAGCAGAGCAATAGTAATCGCATGCTGGCACCGCAGCAACAATTGCTGCCAGACTACAGCTACAACATGGAACAACAGCAACAGAAGCTGCAGAAGTTGCTCAACTGCAACACATTTGCAACAACAACAGCTGCTGCTGCTGCTGCTACTACTGTTACAACAGCAACATCAACAGCAACAACTGCAACATCAACGGCAACAGAAAGAATTGCTAATAGCGGCTATCTGTGGCGCACATAACCTCAAAACACACACAAAACCATACTCTAAAGAATCATACAAAAAAAAGAATTGAAGAAAAACAATATATATATGTTTATATATATATAAAGTAGATCATCCATCTATATATATATATATATAGATATATATGTTCTCAGCATTAAGCTAAACATTTAATTCATGAATAATTTCTGAAAAATTTTGTTTTTTTTTTGTTTTTATGTTTATGCTTAAATGTTCCTCATTTACTTTATGTTGTAATTTTTTTTTTATTTTTGTGCTTTTTTTTTCGGAGGACTTTTTTCTTTTTATGTAAAATGTATATCAATATATACAATATATATATATATCAATAATACTATATTATATACTTAAATATAGGAAAGAGTTTTTTTTGTGCTTAACTTTAGGCAAAATAACAAATATATATATATATATATTCAGATACCGTTAGGCGCGTGAAGGCAAATAGTTCTAATTTTTTTTTCTGTTTCTGTGTCTCTGAATGAAAAGCTGAAATATATATAGGAGTACCGGATTATGTATATGTATATTTATATAGCTGAAGATCTGTTTACTATATATATCTTTTTTTTTCATAATTTATAAATCGATTTTTTTTTTATTATTATTATAATATAATATACACATATATAGTTATATGAAATGTTAGCATGCTCAAGTTCAGGCTGTTCTTACCAACTATATATATACGATGAAATGTGAAGGAGAGAGGGAGAGAATGAGAGAGAGAGAGAGAGGAGAGAAGAGCAGGGCAGGGCAGCTTATGATGGGCTGGGCAGTCACATAGACTTATGAAACTGCCCTCGGCCCGACAAGAAAGTTCATCAAACAAAATTACAAAGAAAAATGTAAGAGAAAAAAACTGAACTAATTTTTTTTTTTCATAGTTTGTAAAAAGAATTTTTTTCATAATTATAAAGATAATTTTTTTTTTGAAAAACTTTTTTTTTTGTATGCGTTTAAACAACTTGAGCATGTTGCATACACACACACACACTCACACACACTCACACTCACACACACACATAAGTACTGACAAAAATTAATTAAAAACAAACAAAACCCTTAATTGAAACGAAAAGCACGTGATAAATGCCTAACAAAAGTAAGATGAAAGCAAAAACGAAAAAACAACAAAAGCGATACAAAAAAGAAAGAAAATAAAGAAAACACGAAAATTTCTTTACCAAGTGGGCGTGGCGCTGGGCAGCCTCAGCCAAATATGAAAATTGTCAAACTATTTTTGATTTGTATTTTATCTTTTTAATTTGTTTTTGATTTTATCTATGAAGACAATTCGTCACGCCCACGCCAAAAATATGTAAATGAAACATCTACTAAGTTAAAAGCGATTTCATTTGAAAAAGAATATATATCTATAAATATATACTATATATAAACATCAATTGGATATTGAGATATGAGATGATTCTCTATTCGGTTTATAGTTTTTAACGAAAATGTGAACAATTTTAATTTGTCAACAAAATTTCTGAATTACATACATATATAAAAAAAAATATATATATATATATTTGAAAAAAAAAAACAACTGAAATTTTAAAAATTTTACTTATTTATTTTTTTATTTTAATTTTGGATCCATGAAATAAACAATTTGCAACAACTTCAATTTTCATTTGTTTCATTTTGTGTGTAAGTTTTGTTTATGTTCAATTTATAACGGACAAGATCTTAGATTTAAGTATAACTATTATATAAAAAAACAACAAAAATGAATGCAAATTGTTAAATAGCGAACAATTAATCATTTTTGCATACAGCTTGGTTGTGCTGAGTACTAAAAATTCTAAAAAACAAGAAGTAAAAAGTAAAAAAAAAAATAGACATCAACAAGAAGATACGAAATAACTAAACAAACAACAAATGGAATCCAAATATATACAAATGCAATTTTTTTTTTTTGTATACAATAAATAATCTTAAACGTAATATACACATAGAACAGTCGCACTAGGTGACCGCGAGAAGCGCAGAGAGAAGCAAACAAAGTAATAGAAATAGATAAGTAAAGCGATAGCAAAGAGATGATCAAGAGACGATGAGTAAAACGAATGAAAATGCCAGGCCATAAGACTTAAACATATATAAGAAGCTTTAGACAAACAAGCGAAGCAATAAAATAAGTAGAAAACCAACAAAAACTAACAGACACGAAGCGAGAAGCGCAGTGAGAAGTTAAGCAGAAAAGAAAAGAAGAATGAAGGATGCACAACAAAACCGAAAAAGAGAAAAAACTGAGAGAAGTCAACGAGAGAACTTAACAGCGAGAAGCACAGTAGAGAAGTTCTCGCAGCTTACGATTTTTTATTTTTTTTTTATTTGTAATGCTTCTCTGAAACGCTTCGCGCGGCACTCAGACCTAAGCAGCATATATGGCACGTACATACATAGCAAGAGCAAAGATACACACACACACACACACACATACACAGTCGATAACAATCGATACAGTTACAAAATGAATACTCAACCAATTGTAGCCTTAGCTTGTAATCGAATATCAGATTAATCAACTTAGCACTTAGCGTCTCTCGTCTCGTAAATAGTAATTAGACAAAGCGTAAAGCAAATTTTTTTCCTTGTCCAATAAACGATTAGCGATTAACGATTAAACGATTAATCGATAGCCTAAAGACATCTCATCAATTGTTCAAGTTAGAAGTTAAAAAAAAATAAAATAAAAGAAAAGCGAAAACAAAAACAAAAACGTATTCAACAAAATTCTTTTATAAAGAAATTTAACATTAAAAAAAATATTTTTTTTTTAGAAATATGTTTTTTTTTTGAGCATGTGCAAAAATCGTATATACCTGTATACATATAAATATATATATATATATATACATACATACATACATATACTTTTTTTTTAGTAGAGCTGATAATTTTTTTTTTCACATACTATATTTTATACGATAAATGGAAGAACATATTTTTTTTTTTTGTATTTTTGTTATTAAACATAAGCAGCCAAGCTAATTTTGTTGTATATGTTTTTTTTTTGTGTGACGAAATCAAAGCGCAATTAAAATTAAAAAATAAATAAAAAACAAATAAAATTATATAGAAATATTTGAGTAAAACATTTAAAGGGAACCTCACAACAACTAATTACATACATTTTAAATGTTGTTCAAGGAAAATAAATATACAAACACACATTTTTTTTATATACATATATATATATATATCAAAGCAAACGTTTAGTGTTAGAAAAATGGAATCTTTTATAATGCATAACAAATCGAAAAACGCATACAAAAAAAAAACATTTTTTTTTTTGAGTTTAGCATAAGTAAACGAAAACAAAAAAAGAAACCAAAAACACATTTTTTTATATATATTAAAATAAATTAAAAACAATAAGAATGAAGTGAAATACCAAATATATATAAATATATATATATATACATTAACGAATCGAACCTCAAAACTGATTAGTAAACAAAAATAGTTTCTTACGTAAAAACTTAATGAAAAAAGGCAAAAAAAAAAAACAATGCATTGAACCAGGTTAACAATATAAATTGTCTTTTTTTTTTTTTTATTAATGTCGTGCATAGCAAATTAAATAGAAGAAAAGGGGACTTATGGTATTATATATAACAAAAAAAAAAAAAAAGAAAAGAAAATCGAAATGAAAACTAAAATAAATAATAAACCGAACTGTTCTTCAAATTCTTTTCATCAACTCTATAAAGATTATTCATTTCGAATTTCTATTCAATGGCAAATGCCGAATGTTCCATCTTATATAGAAATCGTACCGAAAACAATTTTTTTTTTATATATACATCCATATATATATACACACATAGGAACATTACTTATATACGCATATATATATATATATATATAATAAGTACATATATAGTACATATAAACCAAACTATATACTAACATATATATATATTTTTTTTTGGCTTAGAAATCGTAGTGCATGTGAAACGTAATTACAAAAAAAAAAATAATAATAATAATAATATTAAAATTAAATAAAGTTAAAGAAGAACCCGTCAAACTGCTGTCAAATGTTTGAGTGCGGAACGTGAACTGCCCTTTGAAAGATTTTTAAATACGATAAACAACATGAACAAAAACAACAACAACTTAATGAAGACAACAACAAAAACACAAGTCAACTGCATAAGCAATATATATAAACTGCATAAATAAAGGAACAAAACAATTTCAAAAATGTATCCACTGAACGAAACCCGACAGAAAAAGTAAAAAAAAAGATATTATATATGTAACTATATACCAATACGTATACAAATGTTAAGTGAGAACAAAATATAAAATTAATCGCGCGCATTTTTTTAAATGAAATCCGAATTAAAAGAAAACAAAATCAGATACGATACGATAATCTATACTACACACACACACACACACATAAAGACGTAAACTTGTAACGTTCGTAGTTCATATATATGAAAGTGAAAAGAACAACTTGAATTTTAATTCGTTTATACAAATATATATACATATGTATGTATATATTATATAATATATACATAATATATAATATATAAATAGCAGCAGCTAATTGTTGTACTAAGACGTCACATTAAAACCAAGATAAGAACAAATAAACGAAAATATTTAAAATTCAAAAGAAAACGATTCTTTTTTTTGCAGCATATGGCATCACTGGTTATGTTAATATGCCAGACAGTAGCTGATAGATATGGCTGCATATTTGCATTCAAATTGAATTGGGGAAGCGCTCCATGCCCTGCTTGGCTGACGCAAGCTCATTGATATGCCAGCATGTATTTGCGCTAACAGCGTTTGCGAGCCGCAGACAAAGTATTCTTGCTACGAAAGATGTTATGCTAGCAATTTGGCGCGCATTTGATTTTGAATTTGAATTTGAATTCATTTATGTAATTGTGCAGTTACTCACTTTGCAAGATATCAATATTGTATATATATATATATATATATTTCAACATCATTTAATGGCGTGTGCACTAGCACAATTTCAGTGCATTACATCACTACTGCAATTGCAATGCTTTCACGATGCCATTGAGAGGTTCTTAATCAGTGCTTCCATCAAGTGGATGGTGCTCTTCAAGTAGTAATTCGTTGCTTGTAGTTTGTATGTGTGTGTATTTCGTAATGATCTCAAGTACATATATACAAACAGGGTTTGCCACACATTCACGTTCTCATCGCTGGATGGTTTTCGTCCAACCGCAGCGAAGCGTTCGATTGACGTTGCTGCCACGCCCCCATTGTTAGGTGACATTCTCCGTCTGATAGGCAATTGATTAGCTGATAGGCGGCACACGTTTTTCAATCACACTCAATTAGAACTGTTTGTGTACTTCTTGTCATTAAAGTTGTTATTGTTTTTAGCTGCTGTGCAGTGTTTTCTTTTTGCTTTTCTTATCTTATAAAGTATTTGCCATGAGGAAGTACCGTGTAAAGGTCATGATAAGTATTTGTTGCAACTGTTGCCAAACATATACTGGATAGCTAAATTGAAGATAAATATATTCGGATGATACAAATTTAATTAAAGTGTTGCCACGGGGAAGTGCCTTGTAAACTTCATGTCAAAGTTAATATATGGTTTGGTAAACCGAGTTGCAAGAAATATCACAGCAATATTTATATATTTTAATCAATTTCCTTTCCACGTAAAAGAGTATTTATACGTCGTTTTGGCTTGTATTATACTTTTATTTATTATTATCTTTTAACGCCCCATAATCTTTCCGATTTGCTCTTGGGGAATACCCATGTCTCTCCCTGAAAGTAACTCGAGAGCTTTTCGATTTGTATAATAATCTATATAATATAAGCATTTTTTTTGTTTTCAAAATTTCCGATAATCTTTGGGTTTTGCTAATGGAGCAAATACGTATGCATATGTCTTAGACTTGGATTGATATGTAGGTCGATTTGCGATCTATATCTAGAGTTTATCTCTCTAGATAAATATGATGATGATGAGCTAAGTTATTTGTTTGCTCGTGCAATGATGTCATGAATGATCCTATGTCCTGTCAATAGCTGCATCTACTTCTCCTTTTCTCTCTATCGCTCTCTCGTTTTTTCTCACAGTCGACTCTCTATCTATCTATTAATCTTATCAGAGATTTCGCCGATGCGTAGTTGCATTCGTTAAGTGCAAGTGGATCAACAGCTGACTCAATCGCAACAGCTGATTGGCTCGACGCACTGGTCCCAATCGGCTAATGCCAAATGACCATTGTTTACCCTTAAATGCACTTCAAATGACTTTATACATCACTGACTTTCCTTATTATTATGCCGAGAAGCGTCAAACCTCTCAGAGTCTAGTTTGTTGGGCCCAAAAGCAGTGCTTCCCTCTCAATTCGCTCTAAGCACACAAATTCAGAAATCCGAAACTGATTCAGTTCGCTAAGTCACATTGACGGTGTGAAGTTTAGGTCTCGGAGTTCCAACAGTCGCGAACCAATTCTTGCTTTTGTTTACATACAAAGAGCTGTCAGGCCGTTTGTTGAATCATGGCATGTCCATATTGTTTCGATTATGCAAGCCCAACACGGAGCACGACAAAGGGCCTTACGTCACGCTTCTAGAGGGCAATAAATGTCTGTCTCGAGCGCACTTCAAATGTCTTTTATTCATGCCCACCCCGGCTATTATTGTTATTATATCAAATGCGGCCCAAAGTAAAGTATCGAACATAACCCTTGCCCATGCGGGCGAGAGTCGAGCGTAATTGTCCTTGAATTATTGTTCAATTGATGGCTCGCTGGCCTCTTAAACTATGTAGGCTATTGTCCTGGGCATAACAAGCGGGAGTGGGAAGTGTATGTTATAATAATAATTCTCAATTGGCATTACTTGATTCGATTGCTATACCACTCACTTGAGTCTAAAAGTTTATAGATTGCTAAGGGACTGCGAGGAGCAGGCGACTTAGAGCGGTTAAGGGGTAAAGTAGTATTGGAGTAAAGGATAAAGGAGTAAAGGGGTAAGGAAGTAAAGGAGTAAAAGAGGAGGAGTAATGGAGTAATGAAGTAGAGGAATAAAGGAGTAAAGGAATTAAGGAGTATAGGAGTAAAGGAGCAAAGAAGTAAGGAGTAAAGGACAAAGGAGTAAAGGGGTAAGGGAGTAAAGGGGGAAAGAGTTAAGGGGGTAAAGGTAATAAAGGAGTAAAGGAGTAAACGACTAACGGGGTAAAAAATAAATGGGTAAAAGGGTATGGGATAAAGGATAAAGTGATAAAGGGATAAAGTGATAAAGGTATAAATGGGTAAAGGAGTAAATGGGGAAAGGAGTAAAGGATTAAAGGGATAAGGGGGTAAAAGAGGAAAGGAGTAAAGGAATAAAGAAGTAAAGGGGTAAAAGAGTAAATGAATAAAGGAGTAAAGGGGTAAGGGCTAAAAGTGTAAAGGGGTAAATGAGCAAAGGAGTAAAGGAGTAGAGGAGTAAAGCGGTGAAGGGGTAACTCCTTCGATTGCTTAGGGTATAGTTGACAGTTGAGCCTATCTTTCTGCTACTTTCCCTCCAAGTGAAATACCGCTATCGAGTCTGTCTGCAGGTAATTGAAAATAGTCTGTGATTACCCGATTAGGCTATAGATACCCATTGTGTTTGAGGGTAAGGCATGTGTCAGCTAGCTTATCAGCTATTATTTGTCCACTTTCCCAATCAACTTTAGTTTGTGATTTCTTTACACATATATATAATACACACGCATATACATTCCATATTTATTTGTTAACTTTTGTTTGTTTTATTGTTATTATTATTATTATTTGTTGTTGTTGTTGTTTGCCATAGAAAATGCCGCATTCCATTTGGCCAAGGCTAAGTACTTAACACATCACAGATTGCACGAGCCACGAGCTGGCTCCACTCACTTCTTCAGGAAGACCTCGTGCAGCTCAACGTCCTTCAGATTGCTAACGGCCGCCATTGAGGCCCGCTGCGCCCGTCTACCCCGTCGACCCATGCGCCAGTGCTCCTCGATTTCAATCAGGGTCCGTCCGCGCGTCTCTGGCACAAAACTGAAGATGAAGAGGGCGGCCACAAACGAGACAATCGCATAGAAGGCAAACAGATTCGATGTGCCGAGCAGCGCCTCCATATTCGGGTAGATCTTCAGGCAGATGAAGGCCAAGATCATGCCGAAGAAGACGGAAACGCCGGACGCGCTGCCACGCACGCTCTGGGGAAATACCTCCGATATCATGATGAACGGCAGCGTCAGCATGCCCATTGTCGAGAACACAATGTGGGCGACAATGCAGACGACGGGCAGCCAGGACCAGGTGCCCACGGTGCTGGGGCACCAGCCGCCGGTGGCCAGGAAGAGCATGCAGATGCCCATGCCCGACGCCGAGAAGATCCCCGCCGGCCGTCTGCCCCACTTCTCGAAGATGCTGCTCATAAAGAAGGTGGTTATGATGCGCGCCACGCCCAGCATGACAGCGACCAGCACCGGATCGATGGTCACGCCGGCTCGCTGAGCGATCTGCACCGCATACACAATGATGACAACAACGCCGCAGGCCTGCTGAAACCCAAAGAAGCCAATCATCATTAGCAGCGGCTTGTAGACCTCCGGTCGGCGAATGGCCTGGCTAATGGACTCGCTGGCAGCCGTGTCTCGGCTGTTGTCGGCCGTCATCTTCATTTGCGTCAGCTCCGCCTCGAACTCCGGCACGCAATCGTCATCTGGATGGGGTAAAGCTTTAATACTGCTATCACATTCGGCCGTAGATCGAATTACCTCGACGTCGCAGTCCGCGGAAATAGCGCAGCGACCGGCGCGCCAGCTCGATGCGGCCCTTCTGCAGCAGCCAGCTAGGCGATTCCGGCATGGGCATCACGAGCATCGTGGCGGCCAGCTGATAGGCGCAGCTGATGCTGGCAATGAGCACCACATTATGCCGTATGAAATAGCCCAGCAGATACATCAGCAGTATGCCCGACGCCAGGCCAATTGAGGTGCCCAGGATCAAACGGCCTCGGATGCGGGGCAGACTGATCTCGGCGGAGTAGACGCCCACCGGTGAGACAAACATGCCAATCATCATGCCGCCGAAGGCGCGACCCACCAGCATCTGGGCGTAAATGTAATCCCGATTCGTGTACATGAAGCTTGTCGCCAGCAACAGCCAGCCAATCAGCCCGATCACATTTGTCAGCAGAATCGTATACTTGCGTCCGATGCGGTCCAGGAAGTAGCTCACCATCAGGCCACCCAGCGGACAGGCCATGTTGTTGATGGAGGCTGTGCGGCGGGAGATGGAAGAGAGAGGAAAGTTGATTGATGTAGGTGTAGGAAGGATCTCTCGGAAAAGCTACTTAAGCCTAGTTTAATTGAATTTATCTTAGTTTGTAACTCAAAGACTATGAACAACCCTATCTCAAATAAACCGAAAAAAGACATTAAAAGCTAAAACCTTGTTTGTTCTTCTTGCAAAAGAAAGTTAGAGCTGTGCAAGTTTTCTTCGGAAACATATCTCAATTGATTTGCTGAGAAATTTTCGAAACGCTAGGGAAGATAATTAAAAATGAAAATGGAATGCGATCATATTTGATCTTCAAGCCAAACATTGGGCTCTGTGTATAAAGAAAAGTACATAAAAGAAATAGGTTAAGGCGAATGAAGGGCAAATAGCACAGACTGTGCGCCAACCAGATAAGGCAATAAAACAACAAGAGATGAGATAAGATAATGAAATAATTGGTTATTGATAAGCGTAAGAAAATTCAGTGGATGAACAAGTATCCAGGGTTAAGGCCATCTCTCGACCAAATAATGGGCTTAGCTCGATACTAACAGTAAAATGTCTGGAAAGGGCCATAATAAACAAGGCTATCAAGCATATGCTGAGTAGCTTGTAAATGGCAGAGTATGAATGCCTAGCCTTCATGGACATTAAAGCACCAGACATAGGATTGAAGCGTGCTTCGTTTTGAGAGTACCAAAAGTCGAGTCTCATTTGCCTCTTTATTGACTAAACACAAAAGACAAAAGAAACTGCAGACTCTCCGTTATTTAAGAAATAGAATGAAGATCAAGGAAATTCCCAAGCTGCCGGGAAGAGCTACTTGAAGACAAGGAAGAATAAAGAGATCTCTAAGATCTAAGATCTCGGGAAAATCTTCTTCTCGTTCGACATAATTGTGGTTTAGGAAGCCTAGGAATATCGGAAAACTCAGGGATCTCAAAAATATCTTAGCCAAGTTCTTGGCAAACTCTGATAGAGGAGTCTCAGTTACCATACGAAAACCTTTATCTGCCTATGGGCTAAACGTTTCATTAATTCAAGAAATCTATAGGAAATCTCCGGATTCTATGGAATCTCAGGAGTCTTAGAAAGGTTTTGGCAGAGTCTTGGGAATATACAGAATTTCATGTTAGACAAGTCTGCAAACTACCATCAGGTGATCCTACGGAAATCTCAGAATGCTTAGCTCCTCTGCCATAAGAATAGGAATTGGGAGTTCCAAGCGCTCTCTCTCTCTCTCTCTTTTTTTCTCTCTCTTTTTGGCCCATGGATACAAACGTCTCTCACGCATTGCGTACTCACCGAACCAGCTGGCCTCGTCCTTGTTCAGCCAGAATGGTTGCGTCTCGTCGGTCAGCTGATTGAGCGTGACGCTGGGCATGCTGACGACCATGCCGGAGCCAAGAACGCCGCTGTTGCCCAGGAAGACCATCAGCTCCTGCCGCAGGACGGCCAAGTGGCGTTCGCCCAAAGGCAGGCTGCTCTCTTTGCGCTTATGCGATTTGCTCTGTTTGCTGTTGCTCTGTTTGTCGTTGTCCTTGTTGCTGTCCTTGGCGTTGTTGTTGTTCGTTGTCGCGGCTTGCAGGCTGCTTTTGTCGAGATCCTTACAGATAATGGCCATGCCGGCCTCATAGGGCGGCGGCATCAGCTGCTCCTGCTCCAGCGTCATTCTGTCTTACAGTTGTTGTTGCTGTTGTTGTTGTTGTTATCAGTGTGTTGTTGTTGTTGTCTGTTATATCCTTCGTGTGAGTTGCTATCGTGCTTTAGCTGGACAACGTTGCCGCAACGTTGACTGTGACCCGACTGTGGCTATGTTGTCTGCTGCCAGTTGGCTTTGTAGTGTGCTGCCGGTTCTCTTGTTGTTGCTGGTGTTGCCGGTGCTCTTAACTTGGCTGTTGTACACTTGTCTAATTGAGAACGACAAGTGGAAACTTCCGCGCATTTCAATCATATGGCGACTGGCAACGACTCGGTATCAATTTCATAACTCGCTTCGTGTCTCTCCATGACGAAAACAAAATAAATGTATAAATATATATATTTTTGTAAAAAAAAAACCTCTAAGAACCTTTTTACAGTTTGTATATATTATATATAAATATATATTTCTTTTATCTCTTTGCAAACGTAACTCCCACTTGACGTCGTTGCGTCTACGGCTTTCCGAACTTTGGGACCAGTTCGATTTTTGTTGTATTTCGGCTTTGTTTTTCTTCGGCGATATCAGCTAATGACTGCTTAACGGAGAGGGGCGCGTGACACGACTTTCAAAAGCCATAGAAATGAAATAAATATTTATTACAAATATCACAGAGAATCTGTGAATTATCTGCAAACAAAAGTTAGCAAAATTTTATTATTCTGATCAGCGAGAGCAAGGGGCAGAGAGTGACTGAGCAAGATATTGCATAAAACAAATGCTAAGGCGAGTCTGTTTGGAATCTTAAATTGCAAAAAGTAAATCGGATTGAGACACGCTGTGATGTTTCCACTGATGTAACTTTAATGTCATCCGCACAACAGCGATTGCACGTGATAGATGATAGATTGAGCGTGAATAGCCCTCGGCTATATATCATGTGTTGTATGATTTATATGAGTTGGCACAACGCAACACAAATTATACGATGGTTAACAAAGGTTTTACACAAAAAAGTAACAAAATTAGTTTAATTATAATTAGTAGGAATCACAAATAAAAAAAAAACATATATTATTTTATTTCTATATAAATTAGTTAGTTATTGGCATATATCTAGAGGCCCATTAATTACACCGTCTCCCACATCATCATTTTCGTAAGTTACTCTACTTATGCCTTTATGTATTTATACATAAGCGTATTGTACCCCGATTGCGCGTACACTCTATACTTCATATATAATATCTATACTTTATACATAATTTTATTAAATTTATCAAAAGGAAAAATTTTCATAAGATATATAAATCTGAAAATGTATCCTATTGATAAATTTCAAAAAATATTTAATGTTTTAAACATTTAAAAAAATTTTTTGTTTTACTTTATTTTTATCAGTTTTTTGATCAGTTTTCACTTAAAAAAATGTTAAAAAAAATGTAAAATCATAAGTAATGTCATTGATCATGGCAGCTTTGGCGTGGATTATATTGCATTTGATTCTCGTATCGTTTATCGTATCGTGTCACGCGCTCATCTCTATATCGTGGACATTTGCGTGCGGCGTTCTATTGATTCGGCTATCGATTCGAATGGCGCCCCATAACGAGGCTCTTCAAGCCAGACACACACAGACAAAGACACACACACATGCAGACATACATTATCACACGCGAAATTTGAGACTGGCAATTGGCAATTGGAGCAGTTGTTTTGCATCTGTTAATTACCGTTATTGCCGTTTTTCAACAGTTTATGGCTCTCTTTGTGCTTTGAGCTTCTTTTAGGCGTTCGCAAATGGAGCGACAGAGACGCGTCCGCCAGTAGCAACGTTTGCGCAGCAACTAAAACGTTGTCTGGCTAAAAAGAAGCACACAATAAATAGAACAGCAGCAACAGCAGCAGCAATAGCAACAATCTGCTGCTCTTAGCTGAAAAAGCAACTGTTGCGCTTGGTGATACCCTGTATGGATAGCAGAGTGAGGTATACTGCGCCATTAGTCAGCCAATCTGTATCTATCGCGTTTGCATCTATATCTATATCTATATCTATATCTATATCTATATCTATATCTATATCTATATCTATATCTATATCTATATCTATATCTATATCTATATCTATATCTATATCTATATCTATATCTATATCTATATCTATATCTATATCTATATCTATATCTATATCTATATCTATATCTATATCTATATCTATATCTATATCTATATCTATATCTATATCTATATCTATATCTATATCTATATCTATATCTATATCTATATCTATATCTATATCTATATCTATATCTATATCTATATCTATATCTATATCTATATCTATATCTATATCTATATCTATATCTATATCTATATCTATATCTATATCTATATCTATATCTATATCTATATCTATATCTATATCTATATCTATATCTATATCTATATCTATATCTATATCTATATCTATATCTATATCTATATCTATATCTATATCTATATCTATATCTATATCTATATCTATATCTATATCTATATCTATATCTATATCTATATCTATATCTATATCTATATCTATATCTATATCTATATCTATATCTATATCTATATCTATATCTATATCTATATCTATATCTATATCTATATCTATATCTATATCTATATCTATATCTATATCTATATCTATATCTATATCTATATCTATATCTATATCTATATCTATATCTATATCTATATCTATATCTATATCTATATCTATATCTATATCTATATCTATATCTATATCTATATCTATCTATCTCCATGTATTATATTATAATTTACAGCGCATCTTCTAGTCCATCACTTTCTTATTTATGCAATTCTAATATGTTTCCTTATTGGTTTCCATTTAACAAATTGATTTTGTGTTTGTGTGTCCAACGCGGCGTATGACAAGCGTCACATTAAGTATACGAGCTGCGGACCAGCGACATTGTTTTATACCATATTGTCTAATCGGTAGCTGCAGCTCTGTCGCCTGGGTTGCCACACGACCATCAACTGCATCATCGGCCTTCCCACCTCCCTGTGTCCACTCTCTTCTTCCTCCTTTCCCTCTCCCCCATACCCTATTCCACACCTGCATCTACAAGCGAACGACATTGACAGCGAACTTGTCTTCATAGGAGGAGAAGTTTGGTGGAGGTGGGAATGCTGTGCGAAATGTATGTTTTTCTATGATCTTGTGTGAGGCAATGCAGCTGCATTTGATGTTGGCCTAAAGCCAGAAGTTCTCACAGCATTTGCTTATCAGCTGACGCTCTGTCGCTCTCTCTCTCTCTCTCTCTCTCTCTTTCGCTGTTGCCCCATAGCTGCGGAAGAGGGCCATAAATTCTGGCGTGTGGTCAGCGATATGATATGTGTTGTGAAATTTGAATCGGGCTGCATATCTGATTGGCCACATACATACATACACGCATGCTTATCAGGCCGAGCTTTCGTCTCGATCAACGTTGAATCGGCTTATCGAACTCTTCTCAACGGCTGCTGTGTGTCGTGCGTGCGTGATTCAATTTAAATGATTAGCGGAACTCGTGAATTCAACGACCACAAGCCAGAATTATAGCAATCAAATTACCAAAAGCTAAACACATTTCTAATTTGATTAGGTGTGACGGAACAGAGCCGAACAGAATGAACAAAACAAATTACAAATTGCCACGATAAGCGCTCATGGCGAGTGCTGCGGGCCAAAGTTTTCGTTTATAGCAATGTCATCGAGCACTTGATTTATTCGCGACAAGCACAAACTGATTTATGGCCCGGTAAAGCGTATGAAATATTTCGCATTTAAATGTAGGGTTCTTTAAGCCTTTCTAAGCAAATTTTTGTCAAATTTTGTTGCGTTGTCATTGGCGTTTTTGATTAATTGCTAACCTTTTGATCCGAATCAATCAATGAATTACAATGTGCACAATTACAGTTTAGGTATTTCACAATTGGCCAAGCACTGAGAAAGTTGAAATTGAATTCCTTCTTTCCCTTGGCATGCATGCCTAATTAATTGGCGTATGCAAACACACAAACAAGAACACAAACCCAAACACATACACAAACAAACTTGTAAATATTAGCACAAGACTCGTCGGTATACAGCTGCTCAAATGTATATTCGATTTCATTTTATTTCAAATATGTAAAAAAGTCTGGTGTCTAAAATAAACTGGTTTGCGGCGTCTATGCATACACATATGTCTGTGTGTGTGCATCTCACTGTTTGCGACGTTGAATGTAAACGAGAGTAAATAACACTTAATTGCTGAATGCCCATAACAGTGTTTACAATGTGCAACGGAATATCAATTTCTATATGCAATATTCTAATAACACAATTTACAGGAATTTAAAAAGCGGTTACGTAAATTGGATGCATGCTCTAAAGCTGACTGCTATGGAAGAATATCAGCAAATAGCCATGAGCGCCGTTTTGAGCAGTCAGCGCAGTTTTGAGCACGGCTATTGGCATATCACACTGTTAAAAGACATCAGGCTCTGCAAATATTGTTCCGTTACTATTAATGTTAAGTAACAGCTCTCTTGTAATGTCAAAGCTAATTTATGTAAAAATTTGGTGTGCGCGTGTATGGAATGTTGATGATATTGCCGACCAAAAAAATATAAATTAATCAAACAGAAAATTAAATGTACCTCTTAGTACTATTTTGTTTGGTACAGTTAAGCTTTGGAAAATAAAATTTGAGTTACTCAACAAGAATGTCACGGCAGTCAACGAACATCACTGAATCGTGATGGACTATGTGAGCAATAACAGCTTAAAAAACCGTTTTCATGAATGAAAAGTAGTAAAACCCTTATATTGTTTGATTCCTGAATTTATATAGAACTTTTAATTAGAAGCGTTGCTGGTTTTATTTTGGCAACTAGCTGCAAGACAGATAACAGTGTCAAAATTGCTTGATTTTCAAACAACGATTGAACGCGCGCGAACATTTGACATAAAAATAACGTCACACTGTTACAATAACAGGGGTCTTTGCATAACCTACTAATCACTCAATCGTGTTGGCATATTAACAGTGTATGCAATGTAATGTTATAGCTAGCGTGCTGTTAGATTTAAATCAAATAAACGTTGGCAGGATCACTTAAACAAAGTTATACAAATCTCCAGATACCACTCATTTGACCAGAGAGGTTGAATTGTGATATTTTTATTACACAACGGAAGCATAACACTAATTTATTTACAGTAACATTCAACGAAATAAACAACAATGGTGCGATATATCGATGTAGTATCGATTGTTATATTTCGATAATCTTTGCTACATACATAGAGACAACAAGATAAGGTTTTAATTCAAAGTAAAAGAACATATACACTATGAGTCATTATATGTTTATTAAGAAAAGTATAATATTTCAGTCAATTTGTTGCAAGTTAATCGGCCAATTGATATGATATACAATATTTTGCTACTAAATAATGATTGTCTATATAAGATAATCGATCAAATCAAAAGAAACTGTGAATCACTACAAAAAAGCAATGGAATAGCTTTAACAAATTATGCAGATCTCATTAATTTTGCACTGGCCGATGACCATTTTCGCTATATTTTTTTCCATTATAATAAGAGTCTATATGATCGGCTTGAAATTGAGGAAATCTATTTAAATAAATCTGATGATGTGTTTTTCGATTTGACAAAACATTACAAGCGCATGGAGAATTTGTTGCATAAAGATAAAGAAAGCTATTGGAACGCACACATGAATGCCTTAAGGTCAAATATCGATCTGACGAGGATCGAAATCAGCAATAAACCAGATGTATATTACAATGATCATTTGGATAGGTTCAACTCACTCATGGATGTCCTGCGAAAACAATCGCAATTAAAATATTTATCAATTGATGTGGAACGTAAGTTTATAGAAAAAAAAAAAAACAAAACAAAATTTATATACTTACGATAGTTTGTATTTTACATTTCAGATTGTTATTTGAAGGATATTCAATACTATCCAAAAGTTTTTGAGCTATCGTTAAGTTCAGAGTTTGATACCCTAGATTTGGCCGAGTATTGCGAATTCAATCCAAATTTGCAACACTTAGAGGTGCTACATCGTGAACTTCATGGGCGACTTACTTATATTGTACCCTATTGCAATAACTTGAAATCGCTTAAACTTAAGATCAAAAGTGATCACATCCCCGAGTATAAGGCTATAGCTCATTTTCCATCATTACGTAGGCTAGTTATTCATGGAGAGCCAGACAAAATTCGCTCAATAGCTCCACTAATCGATGAACTAGTTAGAAAGGCACCACAAAAGCTAACACATATAACACTGGTAAATTTTCCGTATGCTCTTAGAGATGTTGCACCTCTGTTGAAATTGCCAGCCTTAGAAAAACTTGTTCTGGGGCGTTCAATAGAAGGGAACGAAACTCTGGGTGATAATACTGCATCGAAATTAGACGCTGAATATGATTTGACTGACTTTGTTGCCATAATTGAAAACGGAAACGTCCTATCTATGTCAATGAATGACGCTCATAAGCCCGGAACATTGACGCCACTGTTAAAAGCAATATCTATGAAAAATTATCCGATGCTAACACATTTTGGTGTTGCTTACCATATAAATTATATGAACTTATCGGAAGCAATTAATAAATATCCTATTCTCAATAGTGATGAGATCATAGAGCTCTTCAACATCAAATCGTTGAAATACGTTTCTTTTGCAATTGAAGAACCATGCGATCATGAATTTCGATCCGATTTACCCAAAATTGAAGAGCTATACATTAATCTGATGGTGGGCGGATCTTTGACAAATCTTTTCCGTGCTCTTGCCTTACAAGAACGCTCCAAATTGGAACAATTACACATAAAAGGCGTTCTAAGCGATGCAGATAAATTAGAAATTTCGAAAATAGAAACTTTAGATTTTATAAATCATAAATTAGCTCAGTCAAGAGACGAATGCCTCAAAATGCTAATACAATGGCCATTTGATTCATATTATTTACAATCAGACAACTAACTGTCTTCAAATGGACAGCAAAATGTAAATTCACAATTTGAATGATTAAGATAATTTTCACGTCAATATACCTAAGCGATAGTTCTCTGAATTCATCGACTTTTGATATTCCTCTCCAATTCCTCGTTGTTCTATGTTCATTTTGGCACAAAATATTATATTCCTTGTCGTGCAGCAAAGGACTTTCCTTATCTACTGGAATGAAAAATATTATAAACATCGGTTTGTTCAAATTAAAAATTTAAAAAAAAAGCCACCAAAGATAAGATTAAACCTTGCAGAGTTCTGTACAAAAGCTTCAACAATCTTAGCATTACGTCTTCTTAACAGAGCTGTTATGTTATTGAACAGTAACGTGCACATTTGAGTAACGTGAAGTTAGCTGCAACAAATGACATGCCAAATCATGTTAATTTGAGTACATTTGCAGAACAGATATTGAAATAATATAAAAATTGGTCTTGCAAAATAAATACAAATAAAATAAAATAAAATAATCAGGAATCAAATTAATATCCATTCAAGCCAATATCTGTTGTGTGTGCCCAAATATGGTTTTCTATTTCAAGAGCAACGTCGTACAGCCGGCGGCAACGCTGTATATGGGTCGCGACAAACACGAGAATGAGGAGCTCATCCGCTGGGGCTGGCCTGAAGATGTTTGGTTCCATGTGCACAATTTGTCATCGGCGCACGTTTATTTGCGCCTGGGTAAGGGACAGACTATCGATGATATACCCAGCGATGTCTTGGTGGATGCAGCGCAGCTGTGCAAAGCAAACAGCATTCAGGGCAACAAGGTAAACAATTTAGAGGTCGTCTATACTATGTGGGAGAATCTTAAAAAGACGCCCGACATGGAGCCCGGTCAGGTGGCCTATCACGATGAAAAGGCGGTACGCAAGATCCGGCTGGAGAAACGCATCAACGAGATCATCAATCGACTGAATAGGACCAAAACCGAAGAGGAGAATCCCGATTTCCGTGGTCAGCGCGAGGCAAGAGATGCCGCCGAGCGTCAGGATCAGAAACGTTTGCAGCGCGAGAAGCGTGAAAAGGAAAAGGAAGCGGCCAAGCAGCGCGAACTGGAGGCTGAATTGCGCAGCTATGCCTCGCTCCAGAAGGCGGAGAACATGCGCACCAACTATGATGCCGGCAACGAATCTGATGACTTTATGTAGTAGTGGCTTTGCTACATTAGATACTTAACACAAAATATACATAATTATATATATAGTTTCATATACATATATATATATATATACACTTTTTTTTTCTTTTTAGTAAAACAAGTGTAAAACACAAAGCAAAACAATTGTAATAAAAATGCTGTTAACCTATATTTGATGTGGAGTCGAGTTTATTGGAAATGTGGAGCAGTTCTGTTAAAATGCGTGAACGCAATTGGTCTGGCAACGCTGACTGTGATAATTTAAGCGCGCGCAATTTAAAAGAGAAACGGGCTTACTGTAAGTGCAATAAGAATTCAAATATTATGAAGATGAGGCTGTGAATGAAATGTTATCGGGAATTTTAAACTTTTTTTTTTTTTTTTTTTATAGATATTTTCTGTGGCATTTGTTATGTAAATTGTAAGAAACGTTTACATTTAAGCTTATAATTTCGTTTATTATGTTAACTTACTCATCGGAGTAAATTTAATGAGATTAGAAGTCTTCACTAACCACAGTCTTGGCTAAAGAGCCTCTGAAAATCCCTCCATCTGCTTTCCAGAACTTAATTTTGAATTGTTTTTTTTTGCTCGACTCTACTTTGTTTTTTTTTTTCTTACTGTCATCAGGGCGATAAATGAAATAAAAAGATAAC
Source organism: Drosophila meridionalis (assembly GCA_035045145.1). Lineage (NCBI taxonomy): Eukaryota > Metazoa > Arthropoda > Insecta > Diptera > Drosophilidae > Drosophila > Drosophila meridionalis. The sequence continues at coordinate 2,780,271 of JAWNPG010000009.1, read as the reverse complement.
GCAGTGGCGAATAAAGGAATGCTTTCCCATTTATAAAAGCAGTTTCTGAAGTGGGGCGGAATTTAGCAGCCAAAATGCAACTCAAGCCAAGGGATTTTTTTTATTTTTTTTTTTTTTTATTTTCGTGTCTGCGGTTGGAGGCAGCGCCGATGCTGTCCTTGACAGCTCAATTTACGGTTTGGGCAGCTTGTCTGCTTTATGGAGCGACGGCTTGTTGCCTTTTTGAGATGTTCCGCAGCAATATTTGGGGGTAAGCACATGGCCATTGTTACTGAAGGCTGGATGCTGGATGTTATGGCTCAGCCAGCTGGGCAGCTGGGCAGCTGGGCAGCGGGTCAGAAGCGTTCAGCACGCACTCATTATCGCCCGTTTTATTTTCACGCATTGTTCAGGCCAGGCCCCGTTCCCATTAGTTTTGTTGAGAACAAAAAACTTGATGAGGCTGCGTGTCTTTTGATTATGCCATAGCTCACTTGCAGCGCTTCTCACTGACCCGCCCATTGACCCCCTCGTTCGTTCCCTTATGCGCAATGTTGCTGCCATTATGAGCGCTCGTAAACATTGATGACAGCTTGGAGGCGCAATGGCCACGCCTGTTTTGGCCGCCTGGCGGCCCGTTACATTCACATTGATTGATTTCAAACTTTCGGCTCGCGATACCCTATGAAAATATAATGGATGCCAGCTGACGGCAATGTAAACTGTTAACAGTGCTGTTAATGTGACGCTGTTAGGCAAATTTTAACAGTGAATTCAGGTGTTAACATTATGTGAACAATGAGGTCCAAACTAGATTTCAATTAGCAAGCACTTGAAATGTTAACTTAATGATGTTGATGGAAACTATGGTGAAATCGGATCGGTTAAGTAATATTAACAGAAGTCGATGCAGTGCTAAAGTTTCGTTGAATATGCCCTGGTGATTGCTTTCCAGCCCCTGCAGTGGAATAGATTATTCATCTTTACGAAGTGTTCAACATTCTTTATGAGCCATTGCGAAACTTTTTATCGAGAGCAGGAAATCTCTTCGACTTGACGAGACAACATACAGTAGCTGAGTTAAGTGTGCTGTGCTTAGTGCTCTGTGGCTTGGTGGCTCCATGCTCGGTCCCATAGAGAGATTACGAGCCAATTTGTCTCTCGTTTGACCATTTGCTACCCACAGTGAGTATGCTCACATAGAATGTGCTCCCATTTCCTTTGAAGTTTTCTTCAATATTCAATGGCAAATTATTAATTCAGATCAAAGAATCATCTGCCTAGTCTAAGTTGTCCTTTAAATATAATCTATGCATTACAGGTCATCCGCTAGTCAGGCATGCCCGACGCATTGGATTCGTTTTAAAATGGCTCCAATCAGATGCCGTAAATGCGGCAACTTAGTTTCGGCTCGGAACTATAATAAAGTGACATCCATGAGCATGAAAGTGGCCCTGGACCCTGGGACCCTGGGACCCTGGGACCCAGCATCCGCCCGCTATTCATCTCGCTTGGGTCCCTTTTTTTGGGGCATCCCATTGCGTCGTGTTCCACTGTCAAAGCCGCTCATCACTCAGCGCCGCAATGGCAGTCATTAATCAAATAGCACCAAAAACACCCACCCACCAGAACCCGCCCCCCTCCCCTCTCTGACCCACCGCCCACTCCTCACGCGCCCGCCGCGGCCACAATGACAATGGAACGCGTCGCTTTTGGGCTTTCATTGCATTTGTCACAGAGCATCAGCAGTAGCCGAGGCATGGGAAAGGCCACACTTGCGTTGGCGTCCAATTGCACAAGGACAAGGACAACTCCCCATCTCTCTCCCTCGCCCTCGCCCTAGCCCTCTCCCTGCCCCTTGTGACAGCCCTTTAACTAGCTTGAGTGTGTGCGTCTGCTGTCTCCCATGTCTGCTATGAGTTGCTTTTTTTTCATTTGCTCTGAGCTTAATTATTAGTCTACTCTGATTGCTGTCCCCCTGCGATGTTGACTCTCTCTCTCTCTCTCTCTCTCTCTGTGCTGTGCTGTGTTAATTGACTTGTTTTAGTGCATTTATGGGAGAACTTTGTTGTTTGTGAACGAATTCGAAACATCTCAATCGAATCTTCAAGATTCGTATTAATTTTATTCATTCGAAATATTAATTTAAATTGATATATTCTTAATCCGAAAAAAAAAAAATATATATATATATATATATACATATATCTTGATTAATCATGTAGTAAATATTTTTTTTGAAACTGCTGTCAGTTGATCAAAATTCGCTTTTCACATTTGTTTGCGAATTGTGTTGAAATTTATACGCGCTGCTTCCATGCATGCCACATGCCGCATGCCGCCCAGCGTCTGCCATCGTTCATGCATGCAAACACACAGAAAGACGAAGTCGACCGACTGCAACAGCAACAGCAGAAGTACCAGCAATTCCGCCTGGAGGCGGTGCTGGGGAGGGGCGTGGCAGGGCAATCAATCAGCTGGCCAAACTATTAGAGCAAAAGCTCGACTAACAACGCGACTCCTTCCGCTCCGAGCTGACGTGCTTAATGGAATTGTGTATTAATTTCATATATATACATATGTTTGTATATATATATATATATATATATGTACATATAGAAATAGAAATATATATATACACATACATATATATAGACCGGTGTAATAATGTTGGGGCTTTCGGAATCAGCAATTGTAGCGATCGCTCATGCGGCAGACGAGTTGCTTTTCGCCACATTGAAATTGTTTTTATGTGGCTGGCGCAGATAGCGTTCATATAAATGCGCTCCACAACAGCTCTCTCCAGATCATGGCAGGACCACCCTAGGACCATCACACACACATGACTTCAAATGCGCAGTTATGAGTTTGTCCTTGTGCTGGGACAGCGCGACGACAAGCGAAGGTTTCCGGCAATTGCCCCGGAGCACTGCAGCCAAAGCGAACTGAGCAAGATGCGATTGGTGTGCTGCTGAATACCCTGTAATAGCTATTGTGATGAAACTGAATGATGCTAATCCGTACGTATTCAAATATGTAGAATGAGACATCATAGGTACAGCAGAATCTCTCTTCTCTCTTCATCCAAGTCTCATATTTTTCACTTATTTGTTTCCCTTCTCTCTTATCTCTGTTCTTACTCATTTCTGCTCTCTGTCATCTGTTCTCTCGCGTTTCTCTTGTATCTTTTCTCATTTTTCTTCTTTCGTCTCTCTTATCTTCTCTCATCATCACTCCACTTTTTTCTATCTTCACTCTTCCCTATTCTGTCCACTCTATTCTCTCGTGTTTTTTATTTTCTATCTCTGCTCTGACTTGTCTATCTTCTCTTCTTTTACTTTTTTCTTGCTTTTCTCTTCTTTTCCTTCCTTCCTTCTTCTCTTTTCTTGCTTCTCCCTCTTTTACGCTATTTTATCTCCCTTTATTTCCTCTCTATTTTTTTTTGTCTCTTCTCTTTTTCTTATGTATCACTTCTCAGTCTTCGCTCTTCTTTCTTTTCTCTCATATCCCTACTCTCTATCTTTTTTCTCTCTTTCTCAATTATTTAACTTGCTAACACAGCTACCCCATTAACATGGAGTTTACGAGGTAGTATAAGCGGTTCTTTCATGTTTGGTGGCGAGAGAACTTTCCACTGAGAGAAAGGATAGGAATAGGAAGCTGTGAAATTTCATTTGAATGTGTCTCAGTGGACAAATCAAAGTTAACGAAGCTCCGACTTTGGCTCCAGCTGCTGGAAAAACACAAATAGCTTGGAAAAACGCGCGCGAGCTCTGAGGAAAATTGAAAAATCAGCAGAACAGCGAAAGAACAACAACAATGAAGAAGAAGAACAAGAGGCAGAACCAGAAGAACAACGCGTTACAACAATGCCTGTTAAAATATGATAGGTAGCACGAGCTGTCAGAGCGATGCCTGCCACACGCCCCTCCAATCCTCCTCCCTTCCCGTCAGCCAGCCAAGCAAAAGCAATTAAGTTTTCGTTCCAGCTGCAATACATAAATTTTTGACAACAAAATAAAAAATACCTAGGCTATGGGGCTTATAAAGGGAGAGAGAGAGAGAGAGAGAGAGAGGATGGATGGTAGTAGGAGAAAGAGGAGTGGAGAAAGCAGAGGGAAGAGGCAGCTGAGCTGTTTACTATGCAGTCCACATCTTGATACTCAGCCCTCGTTCCGCACTATTTATAATAGAACAGTTTCGCGTTCCTCACTAGTTGTCAATCAATATGATTAACGGTTATGTAAAACCGATATATCTTACATGAATTTGTTCAGATGTACGATTCATAAAAGAGAACGATTTTACTGATTCCGTAAAAGTAATTTCAGAATTCTTTCAATAAATTTCTTAAAGTTTCATGGTTAGTTCAATTAATAGCGACATTTTCTTTATCAACCAGTTCAATTTAATTGATATTTTCAAAATGAACTAGTTCATATTCATAACATTTTCTATACAATAATAAATTGAGCGGTTCTATAAAGGAATCAATAAATAGATGTGGTATAGCTCTTCGTTAAAAACCAGTTCAATTGAACATCTCACTAAAATAAGGTCACGAATCAAAAAACTTGTTTTGTTCTTTTCAGAAAATGAATTAGCTCATGAACATCTTAACTGAACTAGAATTTTAGCTGACAAATTTGTTGTTCAAATCCAGTTCAATTGAATAAATTGCTGCTTCACAAGATAAAAATCGAGCAATCAAACTTAATCCCTATAAATTGAACTAGTTCTTGCCACTTCGATTTGCATAGATATCATGCGAGGAATAGCTGGCATTTGGCAAACAGATATGCAGATTGGTTGGCTTTAACATGTGGCTTAAAGCGTTCAACTAAAAGCAAATAGGGCAACATCCAGTTGGCCAAGCGAGGCGAAATGTCCTTGTCACGGACCAGCTGCAGCTGGGCTAGTTGAGGAAGGAACTGCCTGGAGACGGAGCAGTCCGCTCAAGCTGACAATTTGGCAAGTGCTGGCAAAGGGGCAGCTACTAAGTGCCACGCCCACCGCATATAGGGCGGCGGCTGGTGATGCCGTGGCAGGCTGCGCTGCCTTCGCGTGATTTGTGTGCACTCGCCCTTCAAGGACTCGCGACGCACAGGCGACTCCCAAAGAGGACACGACGGAAGGAAGAGGTGAGGGGGGGAGGGGGTTCAGGGGGTCTGCTAAAAGGGTCTATGGTGGTTGCATTTACTATTTGCCACTGCGGCCATAAATCCAATGCATTTGAACTGAATCCCCCTCCCCCAGGAGGAGGCAATGCTGGAGGAGTAGGGGAAGCAGCACTAGAGAAGTACTCAAAGATGGAGTCAAAATGAGACACAGGCCCGAACGGAGAATCACAGTACCAGACAGAGTCTCTTAACAATTGTCTGAGAGCTTCATCCGAGCCAAAGTCAACGGAGTCACAGTCGGAGGGGTCGTGGTCCGGTTCCGGTTCGATGCCTGAGGTCGAGTCATAAGCCTCGTTTATGACCCCAGGGCGCAATTGCTCTTCGCTTTATGCATCCTTGTCAGCAGTTTATGCGCCGTTTGGTCATTTGCCCAAATTGTTTATGGCCCGAACGAGGCAAAGCAGAGCGCCAGCAGCCACATGGCCAAAAAGGCTGAATCACATTTTTGTATTGGCCAGGCACTTGCCGGAGCTACGAGCCATTAAAAACGAACATTGCGTACAATTTACGACAGCGTTGCCACCCTATTCAATCATTTACTTAATTTCAAATTATATTTAATATTAGCTTCGATTGCTCAAATGTCGTTATCATTGAGGAGCAGTCTAAGTGATTGGCAGACAAGTCAGATGCAAGGGGCAAGAGTTCGAGTCCCAGTAAATCGAATCCTCGAGAAATACTCATTGATTGTGCCATCTAATGCATCTCAATTTTTCGTTACAATGCCATTGGGCTTGGGAGGATAGAGAAGGCGGTGAAGGCGTGGTCACGTTAAAGAAAATCTTAAAGTCCTATAGTTCTATATATAAGGTATTAGTGATGGGTATTTCGTGCATTTTAGATCTGTGACATATAACATATATCTCAATATGGCTATCTAATTCTTATTAGAGTAACTTTGACTCTAGTAGTGAGTATGAAGACTCGATTAACTATATAGAAATACATGCAATAGCTAAATATTTCCCTAACTTCTACATATGTCTAAATTTCTCTTCCCACATATTATTACGCCTTCTTTAAAGCGTACATAACTTAAAGACAATTTTGATACATTTAGTTTTTTTTTTCTTTTTAGTTTAATTGAAATATATTTGTTTCTAATTTGATCTTAACAGTGGTTTCGTAATTTTGTACTGCGAGTTTGCTTTCGTAGAACACAATTTGAACAAGAACTACTGATTTTAGAGAACGCATAGTATTGGTGTATTGGCCGAAAGGGGATTCTCTTATATATAATATAATGCAGAGTCTAGGAGAACTTCTTCTGCCTCTTCTGCTTGTCCCAGCTGTCGTCTTGGAGCTTCCGTTTGATTGGGCCGTGATCTCCAGCTGCATCTTGTGGAGAAGGGATCTGCTCCTTCAGTATGGCCGCAGAGAGCTTTTGACTGGCCGTAATATTACCACTTACGTTTGGCAATTGTCTCTTGGGAAATGACCATTTGCGTTCGGCCAGCTGACGCTGCAGCTCATCCTGGCTGTATGCTGACATGGCTTAGGGCTATTATAATAGAGTAAGAGTATGTTCAAAGTTTGTTTTCAGCAAAAATGAATTTCACACTTTACACTCACAAGTTTTTTATCGATTCGACTCGTTATTATTAGGAAAAATAAAATGATTTAGACAGAATATATTTTTCAGTAAAATTTTTGATTTATTTTTTGCTCTCGGAGTTATGTTCAGACAGCAATGTCGATTTACACTGAATATTGGGAGTATGTTTACCAGTAGTAGCCTCGGGTGTAAAATCGTGTGACGTCGATGTCAAGGATGATGTGATCCCTCATTCACATTGGATTGTGATGCTGATGTCAGGGCTGATATGATCTAATTTATAGCTGAAATTTATGATAAGATGTTGATAAAGGGGGAAAAAGAAGGATATATATAGAAAGAGAAAGAGAGACAGAGAGAAAGACAGAAAGAGAGACAGAGAGAAAGACAGAAAGAGAGACAGAGAGAGAGAGAGAGAGAAGTACAGAGAGTTCAGAGTACAGAGAAGATAGAGAGAGAGGAGAGAGAAAGTGAGTGAGCGAGATAGAAAGAAAGAGCGAGAGAGATAAGGATAGAAATAGAAAAAGAAAGATTGTGATAAATAATGATAGTGAGGGCAGGAAAGAGTGAGAGAGAGTGAAAAAGAGATAGAGATAGATAGATAGATAGAGAGAGAGCGAGAGAGAGAGAGAGAGAGAGAGAGAGAGAGAAAGAAAATAAGAGTTATACATACATATATATATACATACATATATGTATATATGTATATGTATATATAAATATACATATGTATATATTATATATGTATATACTCGTATACTATAAAAATGTCAAAGCGAAAACTATTAAATGATACAATATATTTCGAGAATTAAATTGAAACAATTATATTTGAAGCAAGTACAATGAGTTTTATTTATTTATTTCTTTTTTTTATGGAGTACTTAGATAAATCATTCATTAATGAATAAAAAATATATACAATATATACAAGTATGTATACGACGCATTGCGGGATACTCTTTGAATATAGATTTTTTTTAAGATTTGAACAAATAACGAACTCTGCCTTTCTGTCTGTCTATCCCTTATTCGCTCGTTTTTTCCTTCCTTTCCCTTCCTCTCTGTGTATCTATTTACCTACATCTCTTATATTATCTCACACACTCTCTCTCATATTTCCTATGATTATCCATAACTCTTATTTTCTTTCTCTCTCTCTCTCTCTCTCTCTCTCTCTATCTATCTATCTATCTATCTATCTATCTATATCTCTTTTTCACTCTCTCTCACTCTTTCCTGACCTCACTATCACTATTTATCACAATCTCTCTCGCTCTTTCTTTCTATCTCGCTCACTCACTTTCTCTCTCCTCTCTCTCTATCTTCTCTGTACTCTGAACTCTCTCTTTCTATCTCGCTCACTCACTTTCTCTCTCCTCTCTCTCTATCTTCTCTGTACTCTGAACTCTCTCTTTCTATCTCGCTCACTCACTTTCTCTCTCCTCTCTCTCTATCTTCTCTGTACTCTGAACTCTCTCTTTCTCTTTCTCTCTCTCTCTCTCTCTCTCTCTCTCTCTCTGTCTCTCTTTCTGTCTTTCTCTCTGTCTCTCTTTCTCTTTCTATATATATCCTTCTTTTTCCCCCTTTATCAACATCTTATCATAAATTTCAGCTATAAATTAGATCATATCAGCCCTGACATCAGCATCACAATCCAATGTGAATGAGGGATCACATCATCCTTGACATCGACGTCACACGATTTTACACCCGAGGCTACTACTGGTAAACATACTCCCAATATTCAGTGTAAATCGACATTGCTGTCTGAACATAACTCCGAGAGCAAAAAATAAATCAAAAATTTTACTGAAAAATATATTCTGTCTAAATCATTTTATTTTTCCTAATAATAACGAGTCGAATCGATAAAAAACTTGTGAGTGTAAAGTGTGAAATTCATTTTTGCTGAAAACAAACTTTGAACATACTCTTACTCTATTATAATAGCCCTAAGCCATGTCAGCATACAGCCAGGATGAGCTGCAGCGTCAGCTGGCCGAACGCAAATGGTCATTTCCCAAGAGACAATTGCCAAACGTAAGTGGTAATATTACGGCCAGTCAAAAGCTCTCTGCGGCCATACTGAAGGAGCAGATCCCTTCTCCACAAGATGCAGCTGGAGATCACGGCCCAATCAAACGGAAGCTCCAAGACGACAGCTGGGACAAGCAGAAGAGGCAGAAGAAGTTCTCCTAGACTCTGCATTATATTATATATAAGAGAATCCCCTTTCGGCCAATACACCAATACTATGCGTTCTCTAAAATCAGTAGTTCTTGTTCAAATTGTGTTCTACGAAAGCAAACTCGCAGTACAAAATTACGAAACCACTGTTAAGATCAAATTAGAAACAAATATATTTCAATTAAACTAAAAAGAAAAAAAAAACTAAATGTATCAAAATTGTCTTTAAGTTATGTACGCTTTAAAGAAGGCGTAATAATATGTGGGAAGAGAAATTTAGACATATGTAGAAGTTAGGGAAATATTTAGCTATTGCATGTATTTCTATATCGAATGTAGTGTTTGTCTGATATCAAATCATATGAACCAGGTGGACATTCCATTAGCATTTGGAGCCATTCGTCTCTTGAGTGAGCTAATTTATAATTTATCAAATCTAAAGTTTCCATTTTCGAAATTTCTAATTTATCTGCATCGCTTAGAACGCCATTTATGTGTAATCGTCTCAATTTGGAGCGTTCTTGTAAGGCAAGAGCACGGAAAAGATCTGTCAAAGATCCGCCCACCATCAGATTAATGTATAGCTCTTCAATTTTCGGTAAATCGGATCGAAATTCATGATCGCATGGTTCTTCAATTGCAAAAGAAACGTATTTCAACGATTTGATGTTGAAGAGCTCTATGATCTCATCACTATTGAGAATAGGATATTTATTAATTGCTTCCGATAAGTTCATATAATTTATATGGTAAGCAACACCAAAATGTGTTAGCATCGGATAATTTTTCATAGTTATTGCTTTTAACAGTGGCGTCAATGTTCCGGGCTTATGAGCGTTTTTCATTTGTATAGTTAGGTCGTTTCCGTATTCAATTATGGCAACAAAGCCAGTCAAATCATCTCCAGCGTCTAATTTCGATGCAGTATTATCACCCAGAGTTTCGTTCCCTTCTATTGAACGCCTCAGAACAAGTTTTTCTAAGGCTGGCAATTTCAACAGAGGTTCAACATCTCTGAGAGCATACGGAAAATTTACCAGTGTTATATGTGTTAGTTTTTGTGGTGCCTTTCTAACTAGTTCATCGATTAGTGGAGCTATTGAGCGAATTGTGTCTGGCTCTCCATGAATAATTAGCCTACGTAATGATGGAAAATGAGCTATAGCCTTATACTCGGGGATGTGATCACTTTTGATCTTAAGTTGAAGCGATTTCAAGTTATTGCAATAGGGTACAATATAAGTAAGTCGCCCATGAAGTTCACGATGTAGCACCTCTAAGTGTTGCAAATTTGGATTGAATTCGCAATACTCGGCCAAATCTAGGGTATCAAACTCTGAACTTAACGATAGCTCAAAAACTTTTGGATAGTATTGAATATCCTTCAAATAACAATCTGAAATGTAAAATACAAACTATCGTAAGTATATAAATTTTGTTTTGTTTTTTTTTTTTTTTTTTTCTATAAACTTACGTTCCACATCAATTGATAAATATTTTAATTGCGATTGTTTTCGCAGGACATCCATGAGTGAGTTGAACCTATCCAAATGATCATTGTAATATACATCTGGTTTATAGCTGATTTCGATCCTCGTCAGATCGATATTTGACCTTAAGGCATTCATGTGTGCGTTCCAATAGCTTTCTTTATCTTTATGCAACAAATTCTCCATGCGCTTGTAATGTTTTGTCAAATCGAAAAACACATCATCAGATTTATTTAAATAGATTTCCTCAATTTCAAGCCGATCATATAGGCTCTTATTATAATTGAAGAAAATATAGCGAAAATGGTCATCGGCCAGTGCAAAATTAATGAGATCTGCATAATTTGTTAAAGCTATTCCATTGCTTTTTTGTAGTGATTCACAGTTTCTTTTGATTTGATCGATTATCTTATATAGACAATCATTATTTAGTAGCAAAATATTGTATATCATATCAATTGGCCGATTAACTTGCAACAAATTGACTGAAATATTTTACTTTTCTCAATAAACATGTAATGACTCATAGTGTATATGTTCTTTTACTTTGAATTAAAACCTTATCTTGTTGTCTCTATGTCACTGTTAAAAGACACCAGGTTATGCAAAGAAATGTTCCGTTACTTTTAATGTTAACTAACAGCTCTCTGTGACGTCACAGATAACTCATGTTAAAATTTAGTATGCGCGTGTGTGGAATTTTGATGATATTACCAACTATAAATTATCAATTAATCAACCGAAAAGTTAAATATACATTTTAATACTATTTTGTTTAGTACATTTAAACTTGGGAAAATAAAATTTAAGTTACTTAACAAGAATGTCACGGCAGTCAACGAACATCACTCAATCGCCATGGAGTCTGTGAGCAATAACAGCTTAAAAACGGTATTCATGAATGAAAAGTAGTAGTAAAAGTAGTAACCCTTATATTGTCCGATTCTTGAATCTATATAGAACTTGTAATTAGAAGCGTTGCAAGTTTTATTTTGGCTTCTGGCTGCAAGACAGATAACAGTGTCAAAATTGCTGGATTTTCATACAAAATTTAAACGCGCGCCAACTTTTGACATGTCTGTGACGTTTCACTGTTAAAATAACAGGGGTATTTGCGTAACCTGGTAGTCCCTCAATCGTGTCTCTATGTATGTAGCAAAAATTATCGAAATATAACAATCGATACTACATCGATATATCACGCCATTGTTTATTTCGTTAAATGTTACTGTAAATAAATTAGTGTTATGCTTCCGTTGTGTAATAAAAATATCACAATTCAACTTTTCTGGTCGAATGAGTAGTATCTGGAGATTAGTATAACTTTATTTAAGTGATCCTACCAACGTTTATTTGATTTAAATTTAACAGCACACTAGCAATAACATTACATACACTTTTAATATGCCAACACGATTGAGTGATTAGTAGGTTATGCAAAGACCCCTGTTATTGTATCAGTGTGACGTTATTTTTATGTCAAATGTTCGCGCGCGTTTAAATTTTGTATGAAAATCCAGCAATTTTGACACTGTTATCTGTCTTGCAGCCAGAAGCCAAAATAAAACTAATAACGCTTCTAATTATAAGTTCTATATAGATTCAAGAATCGAACAATATAAGGGTTTTACTACTTTGCATAACCACCTGGTGTCTTTTAACAGTGTGAAATGCCAAGAGCCTTGCTCAAAACTGCGCTAACTGCTCAAAACGACGCACATGGCTATTTGCTGAAAAACCTTACATTTAAATACGAAATATTTCATACGCTTTACCGGGCCATAAATCAGTTTGTGCTTGTCGCGAATAAATCAAGTGCTCGATGACATTGCTATAAACGAAAACTTTGGCCCGCAGCACTCGCCATGAGCGCTTATCGTGGCAATTTGTAATTTGTTTTGTTCATTCTGTTCGGCTCTGTTCCGTCACACCTAATCAAATTAGAAATGTGTTTAGCTTTTGGTAATTTGATTGCTATAATTCTGGCTTGTGGTCGTTGAATTCACGAGTTCCGCTAATCATTTAAATTGAATCACGCACGCACGACACACAGCAGCCGTTGAGAAGAGTTCGATAAGCCGATTCAACGTTGATCGAGACGAAAGCTCGGCCTGATAAGCATGCGTGTATGTATGTATGTGGCCAATCAGATATGCAGCCCGATTCAAATTTCACAACACATATCATATCGCTGACCACACGCCAGAATTTATGGCCCTCTTCCGCAGCTATGGGGCAACAGCGAAAGAGAGAGAGAGAGAGAGAGAGAGAGCGACAGAGCGTCAGCTGATAAGCAAATGCTGTGAGAACTTCTGGCTTTAGGCCAACATCAAATGCAGCTGCATTGCCTCACACAAGATCCGCAATACCCTAAGAAGTGAAATAGTTTGATAAGAGTCGTACAATCACATAAGCTAATCAAATCTACGCATATCAAATCAAGAAATTCAGTTATGATAGCAAAATAAAAGAAATAACTATAACTTAGCTTTCAGCTTGCCAACGTTACATAGTTACGAACATACCCAAGATACCCTTTCGGAGTGATAAAACACATACATTTCGCACAGCATTCCCACCTCCACCAAACTTCTCCTCCTATGAAGACAAGTTCGCTGTCAATGTCGTTCGCTTGTAGATGCAGGTGTGGAATAGGGTATGGGGGAGAGGGAAAGGAGAAAGAAGAAAGTGGACAGAGGGAGGGGGAAAGGTCGATGATGCAGTTGATGGTCGTGTGGCAACCCAGGCGACAGAGCTGCAGCTACCGATTAGACAATATGGTATAAAACAATGTCGCTGGTCCGCAGCTCGTATACTTAATGTTAAAGGGAAACCAATAAGGAAACATTAGAATTGATTGAATTAATCAAATCTTTAAAAATCTATATTCAAAGAGTATCCCGCAATGCGTTGTATACATACTTGTATATATTGTATATATTTTTTCATTCATAAATGTATGATTTATCGAAGTACTCCATAAAAAAAAGAAATAAATAAAACTCATTGTACTTGCTTCAAATATAATTGTTTCAATTTAATTCTCGAAATATATTGTATATAATTGTTCATTTAATAGTTTTCGCTTTGACATTTTTATAGTATACGAGTATATACATATATAATATATACATATGTATATTTATATATACATATACATATATACATATATGTATGTATATATAGAGGTGTATATAAAGTTTTATTTATGATGCGCACATATACAACTGTGTATCTAATTATATATATATATACTCCATATATATATATATATATATGTAAGTTTTTATGTGTTTTTAACTTCTTTTTATTTTTAGCATAGAAACGCAACATTTGAGTAACTTTTTTTTGAATTTGGAACACTTTGTTGACGAATCTTGAGTGGGGGTATTCTATAGCTCATTTTTGGTTTTATTTAATTTTTGGCCTTCTGTTCGGGCTCTTGTCAAAATTTAACATGTGGTCAAACATTGCAGAGTGCAAGGTAAAAAAAAAATTGCTTAACTATTTAGTGCACTTTACAACACTGAATTATTGAATAGAAACTTGTTCGCATATTCAATTTGTTTGGCTGTTTGTCAGACCGAGTTTCTGGGCTTACATTGGTTTTTCAGAGCCATGGAATACCCACAATTCTTTATAATATATATATATATATATATATATATATATATATACATATATATATATATATATATATATATATATATATATATATATATATATATATATATATTCCGAGTTGGGTTTTTTTTTTCTTTTGATTTTGCTTTAGTTGAAGTTGTTAAGGTTTACTTAGTTGTTCCGCATAGTTTGCACTAGAATTTAGTTGGTTTTCTCTTCACATATACGAATCTTAAAATATGTATTTATGTATATGTATATATGTATATATTTGTGTAACATTAGTTTAATTCAGTTGGATGGGTTGTTTATTTGTTTAAAGCTTTCATTAGTTATACTCTTGGTTGTAGTTGTTTCTTTCTTTTTTAAATAATTTTTTGTAGTTGTTGTTGTTTTTCTTGGTCGAAAGTTAGCACAAAGGCCTACAAATTACAGTTATAGATAGACACACAGATAGATAACTTAGATAGTTGGTTAGATAGATAGATCGATAGATAGGAGAGTAACACATCTATAAAATGGACAACGAGAAGATTATTCATATGCTCACATTATAAATATATACTGTATATATAAATATAAATATTAGAGTTACATAATATTTGGTATGCAAAGAAAGGTTAACACTCTTAGCGGCTATAGAGAGGCATAGATAAATTGACTCGTTGGCAATGCAGACTTAATTCAAAGTCTGCAAGTTTCTAAATCAACTAAACTGTGCCGTATGCAAAGATCTCCACATTGCACTTCAAATCAATTAATATTCCAATTATATATATTTTTCTTTTCTTCAATATTTTTTTGCTTTTAGAAACAGACGAATTATATCTTCGTTGTTTTCTATACTCCTTTCAGTTCGTTTCGTTTTCCAACTGAAGTCTTCCTTGCCTAACCCAAGTTTTACCCGTTCCATTTCCAATTGTTCCCTCAATTTTGAATCTCCAGCTACTGCTTAGCAAATACATTTATTATTGAGTTAAAGCAAAAAAAAAAAAATGTAACTAGCTGAACGAGCATTAAGAACTTAGTTCACTTAGGTTCTACGCGCTGAATCATTAAATCGAGCTTATATATAGTATATATAGATATATATATTGGTATAGTTATAGATACTTGTAGTTAGGGGATATAGCAAAATATGTAATCGAATGTGGGGGATATTTTTTGAGCGTTTGCAACAAAAGTGTTTTCACTAGCAACGATCTACATATATCAATTAATAATACTAAGTAAATATTATGTGTATATATATATATATATGTATGTATTCCTATTGAAGTGTAACGAAATTTGTATTCGGGAGACTGTTACGCGTACAGTTAGTACAATATCTTTAACAGTTAATAATACTATAAATTATGCATGGGACGCAGCGTGGCAGACAAAAGCTCAGCTGCACGACAAAATGCTAACTTAAGATTCATAGCAGAGAGCTTTTTGGCAGCTGGAAATGAAGCCACGCTGTCTCAGCAAATCAAGAAACAGAGACAGAGAGAGAGAAAGAGATAGTTAGAGAGAGAGAGAGAGAGAGAGAGAGAGAGAGAGAGAGAGAGATAGAGAAAGAGAGAGTGGAGAGATGGGGGTTTAGCATTGCGTGGTTTTGAGTTTATAAATATATTGTAAATAGTCGTAGTTGTTGGACAGTTTTGTATTCTTCTTGAACTGCATTTAGTCCTCTTTATCATCATCTTCGACTCTCTATTGGTATCAAACTTGGCTTACTCGCTGACTTACTTATGCCTTAGCTGTGCTCTCTCACACACGCACACACAGTCGTACACATACACTCACACATAGTAATACACGCACACACACACACACACACACACACACACACAATTTAGCCTTAACATACGCTCTCTCTCTCTCCTATCTACACCTGCTCGGCACTCTCGTCCAGCACCATCGAGTGCAGATCCATGGCGGAGCGCGTCTTCCTTGGGGGTCGGGGCATCAAATAGTGGCTCGTGCTGGCACCCACGAAAACCGAATTCTGGCGGGGCCGCGAGACGTGCGAGACATGCGAGGCATAGCCTGAAACGAAAGGAAGGAATACACTGATTAACAAAGCCAAGATATAATCAAGAGCAATTAGTCAATCTGTCAATCAAGCTGGTTCCAATAAGATATCAAAATATTAGCCATGGTTATTGATATGATAAATGCTAATAAAGACTATATCAGTAATAAGTTTTAGCATTAGCTAATGCAAATGATTATTCAGTAATGTTTGGCAATAATGACAATAATCAATGATAATGAAAAGAATAATGGTAATGCCAATGATATTAGTAATGATATTGATATGCATTTACAAATGATAATCCTCAAGATTGTATAAGGAACAAACTATGCTAATCAAATGATAAACAATTATAATGATAATGCGATTTCTAAAGATAGTGTCAGTCAAACTTTAAAAATTATGATGATTTAATGAAAACAAAAAGTATTATGATAATGCGAATGCTAATGTAAATATTGATAATAATAATAAACGTTATGATAATGCGAATGCTAATACAAAATTTGTTTCTTATTCGGATATTTATACAAATAATAAATAATAAAAGTAATAACAATGAATATAGTGATGATAATGATAATAATAATTAACAGTGCTTTAGGCAATGATAGTGCTAGTAGATTCGCCAAGGGAAATCTTAAATATGATATGGTTAATGACAGGCTAATGAATTAATCATTAATTTTTCTCCAATTTAAATCATATCATCAGTCGACTGTGCACTGATACACTCAGTCATATACATACATGCACACAAACATATGTATTTCCTTTAGCATTTCCCCACTCCGCATTCCAAATTTACCAATTTTCCCATTTGCTATTTTTCCAAGAATTGCGTAGCAGCATGTGTGTGTGTGCGAGTGTGTGTGTGTGTTTCCACTAGATTTAATTGCATAGTCATTGTCGTAGTTGGTCTTGGAGTCAGAGTGGGACCTGGAGTCGCACAGCATTCTCAAGTCCCAACGAATGGCATTAAAATTGTATTGTTATTTGCTCTGCTAGCGCCTGCTAGTCTCCCCCTCTTCCCCGCTTTGGGCAGGCCTCACAGCATGCCACGCCCCCTCGTGCGGGAGCTCGCTTGCTGTTGTGGAGCTTAATTGTCTGGCAACTCATTAAAAGTCCAACTAGAATGCAGCACTTAAAGCCAGCCACGCCTCAACTAGCGCGCATTAAACATATTTATAAGCTTTCTTTCGCTGCCCTCTCTCTCTCTCTCACTCTTCCTCTCTCTCGCTCTATTCTCACTCACTGTGTTGACTACTCTTTCCAGTGAGTTGCATCTTGGCAGAATTAAGTCCTCTCTGACAGCGGCGCTAATGCGTAAAGCGCAAACATGTGCGTCCGGCATAAAAGACAAATGCATTAAGCTGGAAAAACTACTTAGGAGCAGAGTACAGAAGAGTGCTCGACTAGGAAATACCGTAGATAATGCGAGTGAATAATGTGCGAAAGTAAAGTATGTACATATGCATATCATATAATACCATAATCAAAATATGATATATATTTATATATTATATTTTTACATCTATATCTCTTATACTATCCTCTTTAATATAATATATCTCTTCTAATAATATCTTCAATTTTTCCCAGCGCATTACGTTGCCGTGCGGCAACCTAACAGTGTTGCATAAGACCTGAATTAATGATGAATGACGCACATCTGAGTGTCGAGGTATGCTCGCACAGGGCGTACACGTAGATCATGCATGTATGTAATTAGTCAAGCATAGTTAGAGAAATGTTTACATAAAAGTTTGCAAAGTTTGTTGCTTTATCAACTTTTATAGCACCTCAAAGTTTCGAAGCATTTAACAGCACTGCATAAAATTCAATGAAGTGCGAGCGAACAACAATCACAAATTTTATGATGATGAGTGCTAAAATCGATTAGTATCGAAAAGTCTATCTACAATATATATACCAAATATACAACACTCCCAACAAAACGTTAATTAAACTGATTATTAAATTAAGCCTCCATGATGTTTAAAACTCAGACAAAATTTTAGAGATTTGTGTGCGCAAGTTCTGAAGCCAAAGTATTCTACAAAAACTTTTAGCTAGTTCGATGCGATTAATATAAGTTTTCATGTAAAGTTTGGAACGCTTCGCGCCGCGCACAAAAGTAGGCAACACAACATGCATTACGAGTTGACAACAAAAACGCACACAGACACAGACACACACACACACACATGCACACACATGCAAAGGGTGTGTGTGAAGACGTTGTTCGAATTTAATTGCATTTTGCATTTGCATTTTACGCGAATTTTTTACACGAAAACGAACAAGTAAAAGTAAATAATAGAGCAATGCCCGACTATTAGATGCCGTGTACACAATTTCGCTAAATTTTCTTTTTTAATATTTGATATTTATACACATATCCTAATATTTCAAGCATGCCAAAATCGAAGCTGTATGAAGCTCTGAGCTTCAGCACAAATAATGCATATCGATATTTATCGATTGCTGTTTCTATGAGTGCTAGTTACTATAGACAGTCTATTGTGATTCTCTGCGATCACATGATCTATGGGAAACCTTGATTGAGTCTATATATCAGAGTGCTATCTATCCTCTTCCTATTGTCAAACACATGCAACCGCTGATTTACCCATTGTCAGAACTTTGTTACAATACGGTCAAATGAAAAACGTGCAGCATGCAACACGAGGCATGAGTGTAAAGCGTAAAGGCCGGCGCAGCCGTTTGGAGTGGGGCACGTGGCAAGGACGTCAAGGACAATGCGCTTACCCTTCGCATATATGCTGGGATTATAGGCCGCAAATTGACACGTTGGCATATTCAAATTATGATTGTGCACCATGCCCATCGACATGCGGGACACAGACGAGCGCTGCAAAGACAAAAACCAAAGAGAATATCAATGAGCTAGATGTGTAGATGGGATATGGATACATATCTATATATGTATGTGTATATATACATTTAATTGAATTGAATTAACATGGGAATTGAAAACTTTATGAATGGAATCACATATTCATTTGAATATTAGATAAATATTTTAGATTTCTTTGAATTAGGTTGATCTGTGACATTATGTTATATATCTATATATATATATTACCTGGTGCGTCTGCACGGCATCGATGTCGACCAGCGGACAGGAGCTGCGATGCTGTTGCTGAAACTTGGGCTGATAGGGCTCCAGCATGCGTATCTTACCCCAGCGATTGAAGAAGAGCATTATGGCGCCCACCCAGAGGATGAGTACGAGGCCCACAATCAGCACCTCCTCGGTGCGTACTATGATCTTCGGGCCTATAATGGAGATGGAAGTCAACTTAGTTCAATTGTTCTCTATGAAGTGTGGATTGCTATTAGTTTTTTTTTATTATTTTTTATTTTGAATTTCCTTGTGCTGCACGTACGACGCATAAATAACTCAAGATGCCGCAAGAGTGGAATTCAATTATCGCGCGCTTGCTGCCACATTCTGTTGCTGTGTCAGCACCTGCCCCCTCATGGCTGATGTCTGTTCGCTGTCGCAGAGAGCAATTGGATTAGAGTTAAGACCATAAACATTCAATTACTCGTATCCTGCGCATTCGCATCCTCAAGGATTTGCTCTAAAGCCGAACATGCGTCGCTTTTATGTCGTTTTACGATTTAAGCCCGTTTCTTGTCGTCATTTTTTTCCGCGTGTGGCGCGATCCGGCAGCACCGGCTTAGCGAGAGTTAGACTGTTATTTGCATAGGTTGACAGCGTTTCCTATTTGATAACCCTAACATTTGATATTTGCAATCTAATCTATCAACATCTGAGGGATATGGGCAACAATTATATATTTAAATTCTAAATAGTCTGGCAACATCATAATAGTGATCAGGCAGCTTTGTTATACAATTTAGCTGTCTGGCAACATTGCATAAATTCTTAAGATACGACAGCACCAGATTTGTGCTACGCTGTTATTCTTATAAGAATATTGTTAAATAGATTAAAGTTTTAAGAGTACTTTCATAATCTGGCAGCACCATTTGATACCTAAACTAATTTATAGAAATAGAAGTGTGTTCATATATCATATCTTTGAGAATTTTGTGGCCTTATGCAATTTCATAGTTTTCTATGATCAATACCTAATCTGTGTTCATGACGATCTGGCAGCGCTAAGTTTTAATTTATCAGAATTTGACTGAACTACTGGAATAATCTCTTTTTTTACTATATTTTTTGCAATCTAGTTACTTCCGAGTGTGATTTGGTGAATTTAACGTTCTGGAGGCACCAAATGGGCGCCTAAATACAAACACGATCAACAGTATTATTGTGATTGTCTCCAACTTAAATGATTTTGTTTGAAGTAGATGTGTAATGAAGCGTTACTGATTATATTTTAACTATCTATCAGGGCGGAGTGTCGTTATAAATCTGACAACATCATATATTGAAAAGTGCTTGTTAAGTTGGCTGCATCATAATTAACCTTCATTTCTATCGCTATCTCTTTCGCTGTCACTTTGCTGCATCGGCTAATTAAGTTGGCTGCGTCAAGGCGCATCTCTAAATAAACCTCGCTTGCACTCTCTCTCTCTCTCTCTCTCTTTCTCTCTAACTTGTTAAGTTAGCTGCGAGTGCATTTAATAATTTAATTGGAGGTTTAAATAAAAGTGCCAGCCAGGCTAGTTAATTGATGAATACTAAAAATCAGATACTCTCGAACGATTATTTATAATCCCGGTTATTGTGCGCGTGGCACACAGAGCTAGCGCTATATTCTTAAGCTGGATTAAGCGGGATCACATAAATTAATTGATTATGAATGCGATTTCGAATCGTTGAACTCAACTAACCCGTTTCGAGAGTGGTGCCGTTGTTGGTCGCTGTGGTCGCTGTGCCAGTGGGGTCTGTCTCCTGGCTGTTGGCTAGCTCGGCGTTGTAGTCCTCGGATGTGTTGCTGCTGCTGTTGCTGCCACGTGCGGCATTTGGGGACATGGCAGCCGTCTCTTCGACCTCCACCAGAAAGTTGGTGCCGCCCTGCCAGCCGGAGCCCCATTCTGCGAAACAGTTTTCCGAATTGAGTACATCGTTGTGGCATGCGGCATGCGGCATGCGGCATGCGGCATGTGCGTCAGCTACTCACCTTCAGAGATGCCCGTCAAAGTGCTGACCTCCTCAGCGTGCACAGCCAGCCTCACAACTGGCAATAGAAGAAATAGACAGAGAGAGAGAGAGAGAGATAGGAAGAGAGAGAGAGAGGGGAAGAGCTGGTTACAAATGTTGCAAATACAAACGACAAACTTTCGAGTGCGGCACTCGCATGTGGCAAGTGGCAAATATTGACTTTGGTCACTCGCTTGCCTTGGCCAACAGCCAACAGTCAAATCAAAATCAAAATCAACAAAACTTTGCCCAAAACTTGGTCATCGAGTTGTCATCAAAGAAACATTTTGGTTTCCAGATATTGTCTTGATATAAACATAAGTGCAAAGTACATAAATCAGAGATATGCATCCAGATGCTACATAGAGATAGAGTGCAAAATGTGCTGAGTTTATGTCAGTTCCTAAGGAGCTCTAACAATTTGCATAAATTGAGTTGATGAGGAATATGGCTAGAATTTACGTTGTATGTTAACGAATGCTATTAATTTTGGTAAAACATATATCAAAGTTTATCTATATATTCGCCCATTTTTAAAGATTCAATTATATACCTCCTAATTTCATTTTAAGTACAGAGTATCTAATAGTCGATTCATCGTAAATTTTGCATTTATTTCTTTAACAACTTGAATCGCTTTCGGTTACAATTAGTTTTCAATTAACGAATTCATTTCAATCTCAACTATCAATTCAATCGATAGGCAGACGCAGCCAACTTAACTAGTTATAAGTGCTGCCAGATCGGTGCACTGTACCAAAGTGCCAGCTAATTCAATTTCAATTAGAGTCAAGCACAATTTAATTGCAAGCAATGGAAAACTTTGCCACTCGCTGCGTAAATTGCTCAAAACTACCTAGACAAGAGGGAATGGGTGGGCGAGAGGGGTAAAGCTTGAACTGAGTGGACTACATACATAAGTAAAAATTTGTAGCGTGATTCCCTCGAGTGTTGCATGCTTTGACGCGGCCAATTCACATGTGCAACTTCATGTTGCATGCAACGGCTCGCTCGGGCACTACCCAGATCTCCCACTATGGGGACGCACAGCCTCAGCCGCGGCCTGCAAATGTTTTTGCTTCCACAGAGTTCGTAAAGTGCTAGTGTCAGACATCAGGCATGACACACGCACACACACACACACACACACACACACACATGCATGAACATTTAGCGTAATGGCTGCTGGTGCTATGAACACAATTTACGAATATGCGAAACTTAAGACGTAACTTTTGGCACTTGTTTAGTGCATTAAAAGTTACAACTGTAGCGGAACTAGGAAAGTGTGTGGCACTGGAGGGGGTTTAGTTCTCATACAGCTGCTTAAGAGGTGGAGGGCATTACTTAGTCCCTGTTGTGATAATGATGATGATGATGAAGATGATTTATGGCCCAACCACAAGAGCCAAAATGCCATCAATTTAACGTCTTCAAGTAAAGTCAGCCAAAGGAAGGCAAAATTATTTGAGTGTGCTCGACTAGGCAATACCCTGCAGGTGTAATGAAGTCTGTATATGTGTATGTGTAGGTGTGTACAGACATGTACATATGTATGTAGGCAAGTTGTGTAGTTATTTATGTATATATACAAGAGTATTTATTTGTCTGTATGTGTGTATGCTTGAATGTACTTGAGGATGTGTGCAGTCATGTGTGCAATCTTAACACGTTCCTGTAAGTATTTTAAAATATTTACGGAGCAAGTCATTAAAGCATTCAAGAAAGAAGAAACTAAAACTCACGATGACTTCATTTAAGGTTATTTAGTGATTGCTGTGTGTTAATATAATGATATACTTTTTTTAAGTCTTTTTTAATCTGGGTTTTCTTTGGGATCTCTTGAAGAAAATTAATTAACCGGATGGTTTGAGATCCAATAAGCTCTATCCATATATTCATCTGTTTACATTATTTACTGTGATTATCTATTAGCCAAGTCCTGAACGTGGAATCTTTTTAAAGGCATTTGCCTAATATTATTAATTTTTAGACTGTACTAAATACAAATTTGATATCGCTCATAGAATTCACAAACCCAATTTACTAGTTATAATATATCTGAACCATAAATATGATGATCTAGAGCTGACTGTATCTGAAGAGTAGATCCAAATGTTGGCTTTAGTATAAGTTTGCTAAGCTCCATTATAATATTATAATAAATTGATATGTCAGCTCTCTGGTGTAGTTATACGATTCCTAATCTCCATTATATACCTATTCAACGTATATGCAGATGTAAGATATTTCCTCAAGTTGTAAGTACACTAGTTTCATTATATGTGCTGGCATATCAAGAGAGGTAAAGTGACTATGTATATACATATATGTATGTATGAATGATATATGTATATATATCAGATATTTGCTTATAGCTTACATAAATTTCTTATAAATTCAGTTGGCTATCGCTACATCTAATAATAGCCGGCATTAATAGAAGCCAAGTTTCATATATATACCTATTCAATTAATCGACTAGTTTTATAGGATATTGCGATATGTGTAACTTGATACGCTTTATGGACGTGGCCGATGTCTCTTAAGTACGTTCTCACAATTTAGTGGCGATTGGCTTTAATGCATTTACTGATGGTCTACAGCCTGACCTTGATAGATAGTCCGGCCAGTCATTAGCAGATAGTTAAGCCCCATCGCTCCATCGCCCCCATCGTCACTCTTGAGGCATTTAATTTATTTATTTACTTGCTGCTCATTTAGTTAATTTGGTTAATTTGCTTAATCTACGCCCGAAAATGAGCTAATTAACATGCACAATTCCCGCAAGGCATCCACGGGGCGCAAGATCAGGGTGAGACAGAAACAGAGACAGATAGAGAGAGAGAGATAGACAAGCAGACGACATTTGCTTGGGTATTTTCCTAGAACTTCGCTGCATAAGAAATTCCCTGTAATTTATGAATGAAACTGCGCATAAAAATGCAAAGAATAAGCAAAAAATAAACAAAACAGATAAAGAAGAAGAAAGTACATAGAAATTATATGTATGTATGTGTGTGTGCGAAGAAAGTGGCGACAGCAACAGCAACAGAAGCCAGCGAATGCAATAAAAGCGAAAATATATGCAGAAAGGGTAAACCGGAAAGGAAGTGCAGGTAATCAGCTAATTTCTGTATGTGTGTGTTTGTGTGTAGGTGGGTGTGTGCTAGTGTGTGTGTGTGTGTGTCACCAGGGGTAAGCCTGGCAATTAAATGCTCGTTAAGTCAAAACCAGGAGCAGCATGTGAGCTACTTTCAAAATTACTTAACGCAATTGCAGTACAGCCAGTAGGCAACGACAAATGGCAAAATGGTCTATTAGATATCCTACTAGATATGCCCATAGATACGCTTTAAGCAGCGATATCTCTGAATAAAGGAAGTACAGTTATGTACTATATATGAGTAATGTATATATGTATGTATATATATATATATATATCTGCTACAGCTATTATCTAGCTCATATCAGAAATTACGTTCAAGTATATCAATCCAACTTGTTAATACCCGAACTGTATATGAACAATATTCTCTTACAAGCTGCACTCACACCTTGATATTTATTCTATGGATTAAGTGTTCTTGCGTTACTCATTCCATAACAGACTAAGAAGTTAGCAAGCGCAACTAGTAGATACCCTTTAAATAATTTCATTCTATTAATATACTGTTAGCTTTCAAGTCTCATCTATATGTTTTACATAAAGCCGATATTCTCTCGCATAATTCATTCAGCATAAAACTTACTCAACTAATAAATACCCTAGATTAACCTGTCCTCTATCTATTCAGCAGTTCTTTCTAATACTTTTTTACACAGTGTATTTCTATATTAACTCGATTTGTTTGAAGTTCTTAGTATAAATCACATTGATGCTCTAAAATATGTTCTTATTCTTATATAATATCAATTCCTATAGACTCTAACATTCCAATATATTTTGGCTTAGTAAAAGACTAGAAATACTACTAAGAAATTTAATATACACCAAATTTTATTTCATATTAATCTAGTGAAAGGTTAAATTTAATATAAATAAAACAGCTAACAAGTGTATTTGTCTATCACACCACATTATAGCATATATCTACAGGGTATTTCAAAAGAAATATCAATTAAAATGTTTTTTATTTTTAACGCGATTCAAGCTTGTGAAAAGCTGTCATTTCGCACAGCTGCTCGAACATTCAACTGCAATCGTATCATATGTACCCGTCTCACATATATACCCTGTCCCCGCCTCACTTCAATCAGCGGGTATCGAGTACCAAAAGTATCGACTGAGATTGCCGCTTCAATTATGAGTAAATGTACTCTGGAGGACAGACAAAGCGAGAATCCATAGCCGTTTAATAATTCATAAAGTATTAACAACAAGAGCAGCAGACACTCACACACACGCACACCCACGCACACGCACACGCACACACACATACACACACATGTGTAGCTTAATATGAAAGTAAGAAATATTATTGATTTTCTATGTATTGCAATACACACACACACACACAGACAAGCACTCAACTGTTTTGTAAATCAAGCAAACAAATAATACACACACACGCACACTCACCTACACACACACACTCACACCTACACACACACGCACGCACAACTCATGTGTTGTTAATTCAACATGACACATGCAAAACGCCACAAAAGAAAGAGGAGAAAACAAGAAGAAAAAAATTACAGAAAAAAAAAACAAGAAGCGAATGGAGAAACATGCAATCGGGTATAAGCGACTGCATTGATTGTTATGGATTGTATAAAAACCTTACGATTTATGAGCGTATAGAGAGAAAAAATAAGTGAGAGTAAGAGTAAAAGTAGAGAGGTCGGAGAATGAAAGCAGAGAGAAGAAACAGTGAAAGAGAAGAGAGAAAAGGCAGACAGAAAAGGGAGAGAGATAGAGATAGAGAGAAAGAGAGAGAGAGAGAGACTGAAAGCAACCAAGGAAAGAGAGAGAAAAAATGGGAGCCAGAGAGAGAAATGGAAAGTGCAGAGTGAGAGAAATAAAGGCAAACGAGAGAACAGAAAAGATGCAGAGAAAGAGAGAGAGAGAATGCAAAAGAGAGAGAAAGGGAGAGACAGAGAAGAGATTACCTATCTCTTTCTCTGTTCGTCAGTTTCTGCTTTTCTTCCTGGCTTTCTCTCTCTCTCTCTCCCTTTCTCTTTCGCTCTTTATCTCCCGTTCCTTCTCTATATATACATTTTGTAACTTGTTTTTTATTCCAAATGTTACATACTGAATGTGACAGTCAGCATACCCTACTCTACACACTTCTATTCTACCTATTCAATTGCAGTTGATTTATCCGGATATACTCACGCATTGTTAAGAACTATTTGGTGCTTACCCAAGGCCTGCCCTTCCCTACGCTCCTCCACTTCGTTGAGCTTAAGACAAAAAGCGTTGCCTACTTTTGGGCTAACATTTTAATGGAACTGCTTTCGGACAAGAGCAGCTGCGACAGCCACGTCCTGGGAGCCACATAAAACACAGAGTGCTCCGGCTAAGTGGCCAGCAATGGATGGGGCGGCGGGGCTTAATTAAAGCCAATGTTGTTGTTGTTGTTGATGATTGAACTGCATTGCAGGCACAACTGTACGCCAAGAGAGAGCTGTGACTCTGGCTGCGGTATGTCACCTGGCCAACACTGTTGTGGGCAATTCCCGCAGGCTGGCCACATGCCAAACTCGCACACACACACACACACACCGAGACACACTTGTCTCAAGCTGCGTTTGGCATAGCGGCAAGTGCTTAGAGCCAAGCGGAGCAGCAAGGACACAATTAACGTTTAAATAGATGCCGCCTCGCATCTTGCATATGCTAACGAGCGGCTTATGTGACACATGTGGACGCGATTTGCATTGGCAATTCCGTGCGGCCAAGCGGAAATACCAAAACGGAAATACCGCCAATCGAGACCGAGAGCCCCGGCGGACTCGATTGGCGGCCAACTTGACAGCGCGTCCGCGGAATGGCCCGCCGGATCAACAAGTGAAAGGACGCGCTCGACAGCCTGTCCAGTCTGTTTGGCCTGTTGGTCTGTTCGGCCTGTTAGCCAGGTCCGGGCGACGCCTACCTGGCCTAAGCGTTCGCGTTTATGGCCCAAATCGCCGCAAATATGTGGCCCGACAGCCATAGGCCAAGGGCTGGCCCGCAAATGCATTTCATAAACAACAGGCAAAGCAACGCTTACGTACACGTTTATAGCCTTGCAGTATTTTTCACGTTCTCCCTGGCACCTTTTTGCAGGAAGTGAGCTAAAAAGAAGACAATTACAAACCAAAGTCCAGATGTGCCTATTTTTGTTTGTTTTTTTGTTGGCTTAGTAGTCCCCTTCTACATAATCTGCTCAATGATGCGTTTGTCCTTGCCCCTTGATCGAAAACGAATTCACTTGCAAGCCGAAGCTAGGCAAGTGGGCAGTCACCGACTGTCCAATGCACGCTCAATATTTAAGGAGAGAAAAAAAACAGATGAAGAGTTGACCATGTACTTAGTTCAACTGTTGCCTGGCTATAATTTATATGGAACTTATTTCTATATATATACTCTATATACATGCTCTATATACATGCCTACATTCAGCCCATCTATTTAAACGTTCAACTTACATCTATTTGATAAACAGATTCTATCATTTGTATATCAATTCCCATTTATTTGAATATTGTCTTAAACCGCATATACTCGTTCGCACTTGCTGAGCGAGCATGTAAGGCCAGTTGCATATGAAATATCTGGAACTGATTTTTTTTCTGCATTCCATTCGAAATTCTCGACAATTTCAACATTTCGGGCACGTTCCAAAGTGAGCCAAGTGGCCTTCTCTGCTATTTGCTGCGATTTGCTGCAGTTCAAGTGCTTCGTTTGTGCCACGCATAATTAGGTTCAATGGGTGTGCACGACTTGCATGTGGGTGTGAGTGCAACTATATGAACTATATTAGGGAATTCAAAATTATCCAAATTAGATTTACGGATAGATAGAATAATTTCTTGTAGTATGATGATGATTGATTGAAAAAGTTCTTCGATCTATATTTTATGTATATCATTAAGTTCTTTATGGGATATTTAAGCAATAAAATATACTGTTTGTATATGTACTGTGCACTAAGTAAGAGCTCTTGAGTTTCGATTAAATATTATAATATATATATATATAATAATATTTTTTTTTTGAGGGTATCCAAGAGAGGGCAGTATTGCCTGATGAATGTCTTATAAATTTCCCTACTTGAATATGCAATATTTATAAATTTAAGTAACACATTAAATTGAGGACATATTTTTGCTTTAATAGGGTATTCAAACATTGCAAAAGGACAACTTAGATGTGCACATCATCAGCATAGGCAACCATAGAGAATTTCCTCTAGGCTAACCAAGCCATTCAAATCAAGTTCAAAAGTTTGCTTTGACATTCGAATTTCGGCTATCAATTATAGTTTCGGCAGCTCTGAATTTTTGGCAATTTCTCTTTTTCACAGGGTATCCCGAAACTGCAAACCGCTTGACAGCTCCCGACATTTAAGCGCAAGTCAATGGCATTTCAATTGCTTTGGCCACACGATGGCTCATGCCAAGCGGCTGCCCCCCAGTGGACGCATCGAGTGTCTCGGTCTTCGCATTGCCATGGACGCAAACTCCGATTGCATTTGGTCCGAAATTGATGGCGTTACTAATTGACAGTGATTGCCGAGTGGAGCAGTCGTTCAGCAAGGCAAGCGATTGTAAATTGATTGTGCGCAGAGCCAGAGCCTGTTACTGCTGACAGCGTGAAAATGCCTTAGACAACTGATGCCAGCCGAAGATACCCTGTGAAAGTGAGTAATATTTAGTATGCACAGAGCTGCTGTAAACTACGAACTACACGCCAAATTTGAGGTCTCTAGCTGTTGTAGTTGCTGAGTTCGCTTAGTTGGTTGTTTGGGACAATTGTCGAATGGTGTGAGCAATCGAGTCTGTGCATGCATTACGCGCACCCTTCACTGCAATAATTTCAATTCTCAATTCGATTATCTATCGTTCCTCTTGGCTTCAATTTAAACGGAGCTTAAGAATTATTTTCATGGCTTGGCATTTAGCTTCAATGGCTGGGCTGGCAGCTGCTTCCGCTTCCGCAGCTTTGCACTCGCAGTTGAAGTCACGTTCCCCTTGCCAGCGCACAGCGCAAAGCAAACAGAGTGCGGGCAAATTGGCAAATCGGAAAATGTGCAGCGGCAGCCCCAAACTATGAGAGCTCTGTTTGGTCAACGTGCATGGAGCTGGCTTGTTGGTCGAGGTCCTGCATCCGGTTTTTCTTTAACGCACTCCCAGATAAGCAGCAGAAGTAATAAAAAATAGAAATGAAAAGAACAAAAACGGAAAGGACAAAAAAACCCGGAGTCGAATTCCATTTGGGATTTGGAAAATTGTCAACCGCACAAAAAGACTTTGCCGCTTGGCTCATGCAGGCGGAAAATGTTTACGGGCAGCGGGGGAAAAACCAAATACCAGTTGGCCAGGCTGCGGGCCGTTTGCGATTGCGTGTGAAAATGCAACAATCCACATTTCCTGCCGATAGTCAAATGAGCGCGGCAAAAGGCCAAAGAGTCGCCTCGACTCGCAACCTTCTGACACCAAGCAAACAAATGGGCTGCACCCAAGGCATCAGCGAGTGTGGGAAAACAAACGCCTCAACCCTTCACCAGCGGGGCTGACTCTACGCGGCATCGCGTCCCAGCCGCAGCCAAGTACTTACCCAGGGCCCAGCTTTGAGAAAGTGTGAAAACAGAGTTGAGGATTTACCGAAAACACATTCCCACTAGCTTTCCAAGATGGTTAGATATTCAAACAATTTTGGAATATTTGACCAAGCGGTCAATTTATTGCCCAACCTCTGGAATTTTGGAGGAGCTGAAAACTGCAACTATTTCGACCTTGGCCTAAAACAGATCTTATGGAAATATCAGCCTTCAGATATACTAACTCTATTCATATCACATTTGCCAAGTCAATTTTTATCTGTATCTGTATCTTTATTCGTTTCTGTATCTGTTTAAGTATCTTTTCCAATATTTGTATCTTTATCTGTATCTGTATCTGAACACGTATCTTTTTCTATATCTGTGTCTGTATCTATATCTGTATAAGTATGTTTTTCATTATTTGTATCTGTATCTGTATCTGTAATTATCTCTGTATCTGTATACATCTATATCGAATATGTATCAGTATCCGTATCTGTATCTGTATCTGTATAAATCTAAGTATCTTTTTCTATATCTATATATGTATGTATCAGTATCTGTATCTATACCGGTATTTGTATCTATAGTTTAATCTGTATATGTATCTTTTTAATATTTGTATCTGTATCTGTATCGGTATCTGTATCTGTATCTGTATCTGTATCTGTATCTGTATCTGTATTTGTATTTGTATCTGTACCGGTATCTGTATCCGTATCTGTATCTGTATCTGTATCTGTATCTTCTTCTATATCTATATCTATATCTGTATCAGTATATTTTTCTGCATTTATATTTGTATCTTTTTCGATATCTGTATTTGTATGTGTATATTTTCTATATCTGTATCTGTATCTGTATCTTTTCTATATCTGTATCTGCATCTGTATCAGTACTTGTATCTATAGCTGTATCTGTATCTTTTCTACATATGTATCTGTATAAGTATCTTTTCCTATATATGTATCTGTATCTGTACCTGCATCCGTATATTTGCCTCTATCTGTGTCTCTATATAACCCTCTAGGGATGACTGTACTGCCCAGTTAACTCCCTTGTAGGTAATTTATTTCTACTTAAGCTAGGCCTGTAATTACATATAATAATAAAGTTAAGTAAGGTATTATATGTATTTGCTCTCAGTCTCCGGCTTTGGCTAATAGCTGAAACTGACTAATGCGAAATGCATGTAATCTAGAATTTGGCTCAAATTGGATTATTTTTAAGTAAAATCTTTTGCACTTCGAGCTATTTTCGTTTTTAATGACGAGAGTTAATTGAATACGTGTAAGAGTCATGGAAATTTTTGGAACATTCGAGAAAGTCACTTAGGTAAATTGACGATTTGCTCCTGTCAATGAGGCTAAAGAACAGGTCGAGTATTTTTGGCCAACATTTGATAGCCTTTGGAAGCAGGCAAGTGCTTGCTATATGTTTGTTTTCGATTTATTTTGGGCAGCCTTGAGGCTGGACGAGCAGCAACAGCAGCAGCAGCAGCAGCAGGAGTCGACTCAGTCATAAGTAGTTCTGGCCAGGACGAAAGACTCCATTCACAAGATTTCATGAGAAATGGCATAGGCTCGGACGGAAAGCGAAAACTCTCTCAATAAAATGCAGATCGAGTCGCCGCGCAGCTGTTGTACACCTCCGTTGTTCAGTTCTCTGTCTGCGCCTCCCATTGTCCTGGCTGCACCGGCGTCAACGGCGTTTGCACAACAAAGGCCCACAAAACGCAATGGGCCAAGGTTAGGCGCAGTCGCAGCGCCGACCAAACATTCAAATCGAATTATGGCCGCAGCACGAGGCCAGCTGCAGCCAGCGACGCTCTCACTTTCTCCCGTTTTATAACTATATAGGTATATACATATGTGTATATCTATCTAATTGCTTTGATTTCTGACTGGATAAATTGTGTAAAAGTTTTTGGGCAATCGCGCGAAAAGGGTTGGCCGAACGCTCAGTTTTTCGCGAGTTTATGAAAAATCCAGAAGATTTACGAAATTGAAAATCCATCAAGCGAAATCCCTGCGTCGACGAAGGACGATCAAGGACATCGAGCAGGTAGCTCTCGTGTTTGTGCGTGCGTATATTACCATATCTTAAGCCGAAACACGCAGGATGGGCTTTCGGGCCGCGCCATAAAACCCGACGGATTAGCCAAAAACTACGGCCCAACTGCGTTCGATCAGGTAAAGCGTTTTCGACCAAAAATAATTCCGGGAAATTCGCAAACGCGTCGCGCGCTACCTGAACAATGATGATGGCCACGCCGACTATATAAGAGCCAGCTGTCGCGCTAGTTGGCCAAACAGTTGACGTTAACGCAGCGCAGCGCGAAGTTCTATTTGCAGTGCGGTCTCTAAGATAAACGAATTACTCGAATCAAGCGAAGATGGGTTGCTGTGCGAGCAGTCTCAAGGCGGACACGGAACGCAGTCTTAATTCCAGCGCCTACACCATGAAGCGCAGTCGCAGCAGCAGCTATGCCAGCAACGGCAACAGCAACAGCAACAGCAAGTGCAACAGCAACAGTTGCGGCAGCAACAACAGCAGCGGACTCGGCGGCAGCAGTCGGAGCATCTGGAGTCGCAACCAAACGCGACCTGTCTGCGACGACTTTGCCGAGCGGCCGCTGGCCGAGGTTGGACAGGAGTTGGAACGGTCTTGCGGCTATTATACGTGCAGCAGTGCAGCATCGACGCCGACGAAGCAGCAGCTGCGCCGCACCCAGGACATGGAGCAGGCCAATCAATCAAACAGCGCGAGCTCCACCCACCTGGACATGTCGCCGAATGTGGGCAACTTGGAGTGGGAGATGTACATGATGCAGCACGCGCAGCGCCTCATGCCGAAGACCTCGTCGCCCATCTGCCAGCGACGCGACGCCACCTTCGAGCTGAACTCGCGCTCCTACCAGAAGTGGCGCAACTATTTGCAGAGTACGCCGGCCCACATGCTGCACAATGTCAGCCACATACCGGAGGCAATTGCCGGCCACTTCTGTCCAGTCGACTTTCCCGCCTTCACCGATCTCGACGGCGAGATGGAGAGCGCGCCCAAGCGCTTCAAAGTGGACAACCACGAGGACAGCTATTCCATGCAGCCGAGACAGTGCGCCAAGCACATCATCAGCACGGATCTGTGAGCTGGGCAACTGGACAGACTCCGCCTGGTACGGAGTCGTTGCAGTTGTCCACACACACACACACGCACACACACGCATTGATCGATTGCTGGCCACTGGCAACAGGTTGTCAGTCAATCGATCAATCAAGCAGTCAAGAGAAACAACTGTCCAACAGTTAGACAACCAACAGCAACAGTTGTCTATTCATCAATCGAACAACTCTCAGTCAATCAGTCAGTCAATCTGTCAATCACTTTGTACATATCCGAAGGAGCCACGACAATTGCCTAGCAAACAAAATACCTGCTCTAACATCTTTTTTTTGTGCTTAGTCCTAAGACGAAAATTTAATTTAAAACGATTTTTTTTGCGCCTTTCCCAAATAATAAAATTGAATTTTAATTATGTATTGAAAATCGAGACGAACTTATTAATTAACTAAATAAACAGATCGAATTTAATATTTAAAATATGAAATTTCAATTTCCCATTTTCCGTCGCCACGCCCCTCTCCGGCTCTTGTGGGCTTTCTTAATTAGTCAAAACAAACAAATGGAAGGCAAAAGCAACAGCAGCTGCTGAAGCTGTTCGCCTTCGCCTTTGCCTTCGCCAGGGGTCAGAGGTCACTTGCATTGCGTATTTCCGCCTGGGCAAGTTCTCGCAAAATTTGGCTTAAGAAGTCCCATTGTTCGACCGACAAAAAAAAAACGCCTTCGGAAGTTTTTGTTAACTCACTTCTTCAATTGAAAATTTATGTTATTCATGATTCGTTCATAAATTGTTTCGCATTCCATTTACACTTCATCATTTCTCAACTCTTTCTCTATTGACTTTATAATGTAGTGAGAATTGCTTTTGCACAGGTGAAGTTTGCGTTGTTAGTATTCATCTGTCTCTCTCTCTCTTTTCGTTTATTTCTACTCCTCTCTCTTTCTCTTGCTATCTTTTTTGCTCTCTTTGCTTTTTTTTCGCTATGCCTTTCTATGACGCTCCCATCTTCTTCTTCATCCCTATCTCTTTCTTTCTCTCGTCTCTTTCAATTTTTCTCTCTCTTTCTGTCTCTTGTCATCTGTGTCGTTATTTTTATAGTTATAACTATGTCTGTCTAGGCCGCTCTTTTCTTCTATTTTTTCTGCTCTCTCTCACTCTCTCTCTCTCTCCCTCTCTTTCTCTCTCTCGCTCACTTTCATCTCTTTATACTCTTCTTTTTTTATCTTTCCATCTTTGTCGTATAGTTAATCTTCTTATTTCTCTCTTTCTCTCTTTCTTTCTTCCTCTATCAATCAATATTGAGCACTATGCTATATCAGCTATTCCTCTATTTTACACTGCCTTCCTATCTGTCTTCTCTATCCCTGCCTGCTTATACATATATTGCCATCTCTCTCTTCCCAGTATTCCCACCTTATTTAATCATTTGTCCTTTCAAACTGTGATTTTATTTGTTTTTTATTTTTTCCCCAATTTTTTTTCGACTTTTTCTATATGTCCATGAATATTTAATTCTTTTATTTATATATACAATTTGGTTCTTTTTTTTTTTTGTCGTTTTGCGGCTTATTTGCGGTTTTTGTTTTAATTGGATGTCCTTTTTCGAATTTTTTCGCAATTTGCTCCAATTAATTATAGCACAAATTATAAATTTAAATTGTGAATATTGCGCATACGCCATGTGGTTGGCTTTACATCGCATTACATTACATTACACTCTGTAGTGTGTGTGTGTGTGTGGGCGTTATTCATAATGCGCATTGATTTTTGCCATTGGTCAGCTGGTCTCAGACACGCGCCCTCACCGCCCTCCGTCAGCCACGCCCCCTTGGCCACCTCTATTAGTCGACTATTATTTGGCTGGCTTTGGCTTTGTGCAGCAATCAAAAAATCAAAAATTGAAATTGAATGCAATACGGAAATGATTATTGCAACACATTAACTAGCCACGTGCAACATGCAACCTGAACTTGAAGTTGCTCAATCTATTGCCAAAACTCTGAGCTATTCAGATATCAAAAATGTAGAATTTGATTGTAATTGTATTTATAATTGTAATTGAATGAAATTTGATATTAAATTGGGGCTGGAGAAGAAGAATGAAATCGAAATGTGATAATGTGATATATAAGCTAAGATTTCATGTTTAAGATGAGCACGAGTTTCTTTTGGGAATCTAATCTAAGTCTACGGCAGATATTATACATTCTATTATATATCTATTGAAGTTGTAGTTATTCGAGTCGTATTTAATGAACAGCCTCGCACTCATACTATTGCAAGAGTAGGCAGCAATTGTAAATTGGGAATCTTAGAAAACAGACTCTCATCTATATTTTACGGTCTTAAGTTATATCATCGATTAATGATTCGCGAAATATAATAATAATATTATATATTTTTGTATACTTCGAAAGTTCATGAATGAATTCAACAAAATGAGTTTTGTGCCAACTACAAACGATATTCAAGCTGGCTTTAAGACTAATCGCACATATGTATACATATTACTATATACATACATACATCATGTATAAGCGCTGATCTATATGAACATATATTTATATATAGTTCCCTTTGTTAACAAAAGGCATTTCATTGAAGCTCTTAATAAACCGTGAGTGTTTGAGCAAAGGAATGCGCACTCATTTGTCCATTTAGCGTATGAGTATTGCCGCTGATTCAACAAATTCTATATATGTATATTCAGAATGGGCAGTTAAAATAATGAACAGAAGTCGTAGTCACTGGACATAAAATAGAAACACGAATTGCTCAGTTCGCATTGAACAATCGAAGTACGAAAGAGAAAAGTAATTTATACACACATCTAAATACATTTATATATATAAATATATATATATATATATACTATATATCATTATAATGGATCCATTTTCATGTGTGCTGCGCGCCTGCCGTGACATAAGTGATTATAACTATTGCAGGGTATTATGGGTAAGAGCGGGCACAAAAGTTTGCCAACAATTGTTTCAAAACATTTTTCTTCTTCAAACCTCCACAATAATAAGCAGCCGGACGCCAATTCGCTGGATTGTTCATAATTTAAAGCGAGTAATATTGATTTTGGGCTAGCTCTGGCCCCCGGCCTTCGCATTGATCTGCCCGTCTACCCATCTGTCCTTCGGCCAGTCGCCAGACCTGTGAAGTGTCTAGGCGGGGGCGGCCGTGTCCAGACGTTGCCTTCTTGGCCTCATCATTGTCATCGCCATCGTTATCGTCATCGAGGGGCCAATGCTGACAGGCTGCTTCGGTTAGCCAACCTAACAATTGACATGCTGCCCATATAGTATTACCCCCAACCTTCACCCTAACCTCACACAGTCGTCTTGCACAAGTGCAGCCCTGACATTGCGAGCCGTTTGCATTTTTAATGACGTGACAGTGTTGGCCATAATTGTGCACCCCGCAATTGTTCAATCAGTCAATCAGTCAGTCAGTTGGACAGTTGGACCGCAGGACCGTCAAGTCCTAGCCGTGTGGCGGTTTCTCTGACCCAGCGCTATGCAGGTGGAAAGTCGCGTTTTGAGGTTAGGGTGCGGGTTCAACAGCAATTTGAGTAGCATGTGCATACACTGAGCGAAAAGCTGGGGTACTTAATGTCATTGATTGAAGAGATGAACAGCAGCTATGCTCAGTTATGACTGGGTTTTATATATAATATTTATACAATTTTGTAGGATTTCAATTTTATTTTGATTTTTGACCTAAACCACTTTTAATATCTAAAATCTTAAATCAAATATGTGATTTTATACATTATATTTAACTTATTTATATTTTATTTAATATTTCCTTATTTAATATAATTATATAAATGAAGTCTGTAAGGTTGCCATGCACTTTTGCTCATGCATACTTCGTCAATCATTCATCAATCAGGCAACTACGGACTACGCTTTGCAACTATCTATCTTAAATACCATTTTTCCTGCTGAAGATGGCCTTAAATTCTGTTTTAACTAGCTATTTCTGACTGCTAGGGCTTTTTATAGCTCATCAATCATATATCAATCAAATGCTTGAGTTATGATTATTCAAAAAACTTTAATAATTTCAACCAAAACGGTAAATGTTGATATAAATTATAACTTCCCATCTTCAGCTTCTTTAGCTATTCATCAATCAGTCAGTCAATCAGTCATTAAACAATCATCAATCAGTCATCAATCAGACTTAAACATAGCAATACAGAACTGAATCTACAGAATTGAATCTACTTCTAAATATGAACTTTTACACATATCTACATGAATGGGTATTTTCTTCAATAAATATTTGTATATATTATTTTGTTCTCACCTAGCCGTTTCGCTTAGTGTACATTGTGCTAATCGTGTCTATATGCCATACACTTTTGCTCATTGTCAAAATGCAGACAGAGTGTGCTTGGCCAAATGGCACTGCATACCGCCCGATCACGCCCCCCTCGACGGCCCCGCCCCCGCCTACGCCCCTCTTCCGTTTCACGTAGACAATTGCAGCACATTTGCACCTGTGACGCAGACAAAGCTCCCGCAACAGAGCGACTCGAGTCGAGGACACGCCTGTAAGATTGGCAAAAAATAAAATAAAAAACTTTTGCACCCATTGGCCCAGGCCATTACCAGAGAGGAGTGTGGGTGGGCGTGTCAGCTGCTAATATGAAAGAATTTACAGATGCGAAACGCACAATTTAATAATTTTATGTGCAGACGGCGCAACTTTTTGCCACGAGGCCAGCAAATTCTTTATGTGACAAAAGTTTTACTAAATATATATATATATATAATAAATATATATATATAAGTGTATTTGTGTGTGTGTATTCTCATGGACACGCACATAAAAATGATATAGAATTATTAACTTTCTGGGTCTCGAATTGAGCGATAAAAGCAACAACAACACCAACTGGACCCGAGGCTCGAGGCCTTTCATTGTTCGATCAAAGGGCAAGGGTAAGGGCAAAGTTTCTCTCAGTGTCTGTGTGTGAGTGTGAGTGGGTGTCAGTGTGTGCGCCGTGGGGCTAACATAACAGTATGCCCAGTAATAAATAGTGAATAGAGCTATTTTCTATGGAATTTATGCGAAAAATGCGTTCAAATGAAATTGAAATAAAAGGTCCGAGGGAGCAGAGGGCGGAAGAGAATAGCGGAGAAGGGAGGGGTGGGGGGGTCAGCCCAGGGCTGCTCAATGGGTTAGAGAACGATGACTAGCATGAATTATATGTTAACATCCCAAAGGGCGTAGTTTGATATTATTAACGGTTCTTTTGTGCAATATGCAAAAGTTCCATGAAAACGAAATGCACAAATTTTTATAGATAAAATAAAATGGAGGAAAAATTACAAAAAATTGGACAACTTTTTGTAGGCCCATAAATTATTATTTATTAATTGTGAATTATGTATGAAATTAAATATACTGTTAAATTATATAAATAAATATTAATGGTAACTCATATTTTTAATGAGATATCTCCTCTATAAGAGGGAGTCTAGTTTAAAGAGAGAGAGAGAGAGAGAGAGAGAGAGAGAAAGACCTAATATAAAGGCTATTATATAGTTTCATATTATTATAGGCTATTATATAGATTCACATTGATATGTCCATGGCATATCTTTCCTTTCCTATATTTGGTATGTGATTACCAGAATACGTAACATTTTTAATAATTACTTTCAGTTCGGGAAACACGCATTTGGAATCAAAACAAATTCCTATTTAAGTAATATTTAAAAAGGCAGCATTACTTATGCGGGTGGGTGGATGGGGTAGTGCAATGCGCTCCACATAAATTGATAATATCATACATAAGTTAAGATATGAGCTGAGCTGCGAAACGGGGCCAGGTCAGAACGTTCGTGGTCTCGGCCAGCAATCTATTAGCACGGCCCATGCATAATTCAGGCGCTCTAATGGTAGCTCGCGGGCACAGCATAAAGTGAGAGAGAGACAGCGAAGATAAAGTGTTGCGACACTTGAACCAATAGAAGAGGGGAAGGGGAAGAGCAAGATGGAGAGGGCGAGAGAGCGAGAGGGAGGCAGATTTAGGCCATGTCAGGACAATCAATTGACCCAGGCCAAAAAGTAGAGAACTAGTTTTTGAGCTGTCACAAAGCTTAAGCCCGGGGCTTGGGCGGGTATTAGCTGCTTGAATTATCATTATATAGGCCGATATATATATACATGCAGATCTAGGGTGTATGTATAAGCTGCTCTAATTACTAAATGCAACACTCGAGTTGAGTCTGGGATTTAGGCGACAAATCCCACTTGAATTTGTCGCGTGCGCAACGCGAGTTTTGTGCGAATTCTGGCTGGGATTCAGGACTCGGGATTCGGGCTGGGCCAATGATAACCGCAGCTGAGCCAAAGCCACAGATTAACCAGTCAAGCACACACGCACACTGAAACACACACACGCATGTGTGTGAGTGCGGTTTATAGCACTTGGAATTTTATGGAAAAACGTCGCGGGGTTTCATTTTAATTCGCTCATCGCAAGGCGTTGGGCTCGTAATCCTTGCCAGAATCATGGCTCATGTTGCGGTTTTATATGCAGCTGTGTGGCTCTGGTAGCTGTCACTGTTTTCCCTAAGCCTCTCACACTCCATCTCGCCCGGCATTACAAAGCCATTTAGCGCCCTGATGAATTTATGGCCCATCTTAAAGCCCAGCCATTCCTTTGCTCTACACACGCTACGTTTTCCTGGCCAAGTCGACAAACAACAAAATTGCGAGAGAGAGGACGAGAGCGAGGCGGCTAAACAAAATCCGAAATGCAGACCTGGAACTTGATGCGTGTAAACATTAGCCTAGGGTAGGGCGGGGCTCCGACGTTGATTGGAGGTTTCTAAGCAAAAAACTAAACAAACCAAAGAGCAAAGAAAAGAAAAAACAAAAATAAAGAGAAAAAATGAAAGTAAAGTAAACCCAGAAACCGAAACGTTTTTTGTTTAATCAAATTCAATTATGAAAAATACACAAAAAAAAAAAAAATACTGAAAAAAATGGCTAAGAATTAAAAGTCAAAGAAATGGAATAAAAGTGTTGGCACTTAAGTTGAAATAGTTGGGAAAGTTAATTGAAATAAACGGATTGTGAGATGTATATAGAAAAAGAGAAGGAAGAAAAGAACTTTATGAATGTCAAGCAGAGAAATTCTTATTAATGATATACATATATAGTGTATATATAGCATATATAGTCAAAGAAAATATCATAGATATTTTAGAGTTTAGGATTGTTGGTTTTTCGAGATATTTTTGCCTGATGACTAAAAAGCTAATAGAGATATGTTAAAAAAGTATCTATAATGCTATATGAATGACTATATATTATAATGTTACATAACAAACTTTTACTTATCATGAAAATCTGACTAAATTAGAGATAGAGTGTAGATGGTATGGGCTATAAGAATTCTAGCAATGAAACAGATAATCAGTGTTAGCTAGTCATATTATATCAACTTTGTATAATCTAAAATTATCTTATTTACTTCAGATTGAAATTACCAAATTTAAACACATTTCTTGAGCAAAAAAGTTTTTATTAGATTCATTAATAATTTTCCTAGTTTATTAATATGAAATACTTTTTCGCTCAGTGTATTAACTGGCCATAGCAGTTAGCCTATGTTCATGTGTTTGTGTCTATTGTTCTTGAATCTGTTGTTGTTGTTGTTGCTGTTGTTGCTGTTGTTGTTATCTGTAAGCGAGTGTGTCAAAATCACATTAGATGCTGTTAACTTAAGCCAGTGGCTTCTTTTCCCATTGACTTGATTTTTTGTCTGTTGTTTGTTGTTTGCCAACAAATTGATTGATTGCGATTGATGCGTGCAGCAGTTTTGTCCTTAACCCTGACACAGAGAAAACAAACCCACATTATGTGAATGAAATATATATGTATACACACACATATATGTATATACATATATGTGTGTATGTAGTGTGTGCTGTATGAAAGTTTATTATGAAGATGCCTTTTGGCATCTTTGGCTTTTGTTATCTGCGGCTGGCCAAAAAGATTTGCGGCGAATCTCAAGCAGAAGCTGTCCCTCTCTCTTTCTCTCTTGCTCTCTTTCACTTTCCCTCTCTCTGTCTGCGTGTGGACATTATTAACTTTTGCTTACACTTGACTTTGTTTGTAAACTTTGTTATCAGCTTCCACTTATCATTATTAAAGGAGCAGCTAACTATGTCAAGAGCAAATGATTGAGGTAGAGCAGGGGCATTGAGTGGGTGGGAAGAACTACGAAAACTTTCGTAAGAGACCTTCAAATTAACCATTTGCCGTGGAATTCCGACTAAATAAACGGACAGTAGTGCGGGTACTGAACATGAAGCGTGAAACACTTAGGAGTTCGAGCAATAAAAGAGGGAATACCTCTACTCACATAAGATATTTTTATTTATTATCCAGCGTGAGCTGCTCTAGCTTAAAACCTTCTCATAAATTCCCTTTTTCCAATATTTTATTTAATTTTTTACCTTTCGTGGTTTGTTTATTTTTTATATTTTAAATTACTTTGTAAATCTTTTGGCATTTCCTTTTGCAAAATGTTTTGAAGTTTAACAGCGTGCGTTTAAACTTTGACTACGAAAGTTGTTTTGTACATTTTTGGGGGACACTTGTCTCTCTGGGGCATAGCCCATACCTGCCTGACTGACTGGCTCTGGCTCTGGCTGGCTGTTAAGTATCTGTGTGAATGTCGCTCTTCGTGCACCTGCTCTGTCCGACAACAGAACCCACAAAAACTTTGATATTGCATACCTTATCGCAATTCGCCTTGTGGCTTGTGGCAAATCGAAACTAAAAATCTTTTAGGCTAATTTCATAATGTTATCGACTAGGTAGATATCTTGTAAAGGAGAAATTTTGAGAGGTAATACAGACAGGATTAAAATGTTGGCATGCTTAAGAGTAGTTTACACAGTTGGAATTGAAATTTTGGATTTTGTATATTTGAAGTGTTAGAAAATGTATTTTATTTCTATTTATGTATAGTAATTGAAATCAATCAAGATT
The DNA here is from genome assembly GCA_035045145.1 of Drosophila meridionalis. Taxonomy (NCBI): domain Eukaryota; kingdom Metazoa; phylum Arthropoda; class Insecta; order Diptera; family Drosophilidae; genus Drosophila; species Drosophila meridionalis. The sequence goes on along the minus strand of JAWNPG010000009.1, from coordinate 2,738,171 downwards.
TTGATTCGAGAGATCTGGCATAGACTGGCATAGCACGTACATTGTAGATAACATGATCAACCCCTTTTTGATGCAATTCAATGGTTACAGGGTATTTAATCTAAAACTTGGCAAATTCGCTTTGTCAGCTTTGTGCTTGCCGCACACAGCAGAGCCTTTTGTGTGGCCTGGCTTAACAAGGGAGCCAACACATTTGCCACACACAAACACACTCAGGCACACCCACACACACTCGCACACTCAGTTATCCACAAATAGATAGAGTGTCAACTGTTTTTTTATTTTTTTGCCAATTGTTGCGCATGAAAAACTGCAGCGCATCAATAAACTTGAATTTTTTGCATAGCCCTCGCCCAGCTGGGGTCAGAGGTTAAAGGCTAAAGAAAGAGCGAGAGAGTGAGCGCACTTGAAAACCGTTTGTATTCCCGGAACGTCAGCCGGCAATTGATGCGTTTTTTGCTTTTGAGCAGCAACTGGCTGGAAAAAAAGAGGAACGAAAGGGTTTGCGAAAGGGCTGCGGCGGGTGTAAAGAGTTAAAGGGTTAAAAAATGAACTCGCGCTCATAATAAACAATTTTCATGGCCTTTTTTTTATGGCATCTACATATGTTGGCCTGGCCCGCAGCCAGAGCCGGGCCATAAACCAACAGAAGCCACCACAGCCATAAACTAGCTGACATAGCTGTTGTGACGCTACTTTGTTCCATTCCACTTATTTCCAGTTCAGTTTCACAGTTCACACAACAGACGTAGGCAGAGCGATTAATTGTAGAGTGTGGAGTGGAGAGTAGAAAGTAGAGTGTAAAATGGGGAGTGGAGATTTGGGAGTGGAGAGTATTCAGAGTAGAGTTTATAGTAAAGAGTGTAGAATTGAGAGTCGCGTGTGTTGAGTGTGGAGAGTAGAGTGGAGAGTGGAGAGAAGAGTAGAAAGGCGAGATTGGAAAGTGTGAAGAGTAGAGTGTGGAGTGGATTGTGTCGAGTAGAGTGGAGAGTGGAGAGTAGAGTGGAAAGGCGAGATTGGAGAGTGTGAAGAGTAGAGTGGAGAGTGGAGAGTAGAGTGGAAAGTCGAGATTGGAGAGTGTGAAGAATATAGTGTGAAGTGGTTTGTGGAGAGTGGAGTGTATAGTGGAGAAAGCAGAGTGTAGAGAGTAGAGTGGAGAGTGTGGGGAGTTAAGTACGGAGTGTGGAGAGTTAAGTGTGGAAAGCAGAGAGTAGAGTAGAGAGTGTGAAGAGCAGAGAGCAGAGTGGAGAGTGTGGAGTGTGCAGTGTGGAGAGTAGCGTGGAGATGGGACAGTGTGGAGAGTTGAGTGGAGAGTGCAGAGTAGAGTATCGAGTGTAGGGACAAGATTGGATAGTGTGCAGAGTAGAGTCTGGAGTGTGGAGACAGTCATAGATGACGCTATTCAGCTCAGTCTGGAGGCTGACCAAAGTAATGCAAAGGCAATGCCACCTTCTGTTGTCATTGCTGTTGGATTTGTCGTACGTTTGTTTGCCATCTGAAATAGTCTCTTCCGCCGCAATCCAGAAGGGCCCATCTCCAGCCCCGCTCTCTCGCCAACCCCACAGCAACACAAAGTGCTCGACTTTAATTGAAAAACTTTTTTGCAGCCGTGTAAAACAATTGTGTGGGCGTGACGCTGCCTGGCGCGAAGGGAGGGCAGGCGGCTCGTCTCATATTTTGAGCGGGAAATCAATTAGAAAATTGTGGCGGCGAAAAATGTCCAGGGAAAATTGTGAAAACATAATAATAATAATTGGCATCGACAGAGCAGCGACTGGGCAAGCAATGTTGCATTAAATTTGCCATGTTTAACGGGCAACGTCCATCGTGTAACATGCCACATGCCGCATGCCACACGCCACATGCAACTCAATTATAAAGTTCAAAGTTGGTGGCAGAGCCAAAAGTGTAGCTCTATGTCTATATGTTATTTATGTTGTGTGGCATGTGGCTGGAGAGTATTGCGAAACGAATTGATACTATGTGCAGGGAAAAAGAGACAAATATATTTATTTTAACATATTCAAATCTATCTGACTCTCATATGTTCTTAAGCAACCATTAGATCTCTCTGTCATCCCTTAGCTATACTTCAAGCAGTAAAACGTTCTCTATATTTGGGTGTTTCTACATTTACTTTACTCTTTCAGCCCATTCGATTCACTAATTATTACAGTAGCTCTCAGTATTCTTAAAATTTCGAAATTTCTGAAACCCAAAATTAAATATTCAATGAAATACCTTTTTAAAACGATATCAAGAAAAATACTATCGAATACTATAGATTTTTCCATCACTTTCATTAACTATCGATAAGATTGCGATATTCGCTAAACGCAACGTGTTTTACCAACACTAACCAGGCTCATATTTTAGCACACACACACAGACGCACTCACACTCATATATACGTATACATGCATTCATCTCTTGTGAAGCATTTCAACAATTTCTCATAGCATTCCCAAGGTTGACAAATTGCTTTCAATCTATGCATTCACCGCATTTTTCCTCTGTCGTTGTTCAACACTAATATTCAGGAGCCACAGCAGCTCGTCACTGTCAGCTGCAACAGCAATAGCAAATTTTGTTGCTTTTCCACTTCATTTAGCTAACTCAATGGGTAGATACTCTATAGAGAGTGGGAACTGCTATATGTGAAAGCATTTGAATTTTTTCTAAAATTTATATTTAATTTTAACATATAAATATTTGTATATAAATTAAAAATAATTTATAAACTATAACTATTAATTATATATTATTCATTTATATAAATTTTTTTTCAAAATTCTGTGATCTGCCTTTTTTTAAATTTAGTTTTGCCTTTTATATATTTAATTTTTTGCAAACTCAAATGTAACTATAACAAAACTTGATGTGAACTTCACAAATATCAGCCTAAAAGTTGGGCCGAACTCTTGGCCGAGTTCGAGTCCGAGTCTTTTGCTGCACATTTCGAGAAGGTTTTTTGAATTTTATTTGAATTTCTGTGGTTTTCTCTTTCTGTTTTTCTATTTTTTGTTTTGAGGGCGCTTCTTTGTTGAAATTTCGCAAATGTATTCACAGCTGGGTCTGTGCCCGGCTTCCATCAGTCTGCGGCTAGTTGAATGATGTTGACACTTGCCCCACTGCCCCACACCACTGGCCACGGCACAACAGTTTCACACATGCCACACATGTGAGTGAACAGCGGGCAGCGGGCAGGGAGAAGGCGCACCGAACACTTGCCACAAATGGCAGCAGTGCAAGCGCGTTGCGTTTCATCTGGCAGCTAATTATGAAGCACTTGCATTGCGAGCAGCGCAAACAACAACAAATCCAATTAGTATGACTCACTAGAGCATCGACTCTGGGTGCCGAGTGCCGAGCGCTGACTGCAGAGCACAGAGCATTAAATCAGACTCGAAATAGTCATTAAAGTTAGTTAAGGCAGCGCCTCCGCCTCAGCTACGAATTACAGCTGCTTAACATGTGAGAAATCGAGCGAAGTTTTAAGAGGAATTCGTATTCATGGTCTGAGGCAAGGGGAGAGAGAGAGAGAGAGATGGAGAGTGAGCGTAAACTAATATGATTAATGGCTGTTAGAGTGCTGAAAGTAGTTTAAATTGGGCTGTTACTTAGTACACTCATTCTTAGCATACTCTCACTAAGGGACAAATACATTAAGGCATTGTTCGTCAATCGTCTATTGCTGGCTATTGATAGAGTTTGAATTTGGGAAAATTTACTGGGAATATACAAGGAATTTAATTGTATAATTACTTCTTTGTGAAGCTTTCACTGAGCGTGAGGGTGACAAATAAAAAATATAGTCGCAGTTAAAGATTTAGTGAGTGTTAGTTAGTTCATATCATCAGATCGCAAGACTGAACTATATGTAGAGACCATACATTATATAAATAAATATATATATATACATATATCCATCAAGCACAACATTATATAAATAAAGCTGATCTTGATAATACAACTTTGAGCTACAGTTACATCAACTCTTATCTCTCTGAGTCTCTCATTGCTGATGGGGTATACTGAGAGTGGTTTGATCTATGCTGAACTAGTGGCAGAGCTTCAGTGATCTGTACTGTACGCAGACGAATGAGATATCCGACTTTTTGCTAAGCTGATCATAGCTCCAAAGAGCGAGGTTTTTACTTAAATTCTCATCTAATAAAAACTTTTTATAAATATACTTTTTCATTGCTAAAAATAGGTAGTCTCCATTGCCACCACATTTAGTTGGTGTTGGTTGCATCGAGTGTTTCTCATACATACCCTATACTCCATCGCATGATCGTGACTTCCATATTCATGTGCTTAAACTATTTTCATAGCTCTGATCAAACTGGACTTTTCTAAGCTTAAAGAACTCATAAACAGGGCTCAAATAGACTAATTGCCAGACGAAAGTAACAGATGCAGTTGTTAATTAAAAAGAGCTCAATATACAGCGGGACCAGAAGCCGAGGCGAGCTGAATATACAATTAGTGCTATATATGTATACATATAGAGAAAAGTCAGCGAGGAGCCTTGGCTGGCCGACACGCAAAAGCCACGTTTATAGCTGATTGACAGACAAAGCCGCAAACGAAATATGAAGACGTGACGCACAGAGAGGGGGAGAGTGAGAGGGAGACTAAGCTTCGTTTGTTGCAATGACTGTAAGTAGGGGGAATTGGTATCCCCTTCATATGGCAGCTGCTCGCAGTGCAATTCATTAGGCGTTCGTTAGCTTCCATTTGGACAGGCCTGTGACTCGGGCCAAATGTACCACATGACGCGCCATTAGCCAAGGCTGGAACACGTGTGCAGGGTCGCGTTTATGACAGCCAAAACCGAAAGGAAAATTGTCATGCAGATTTACGCAAAACCCAATTTTAATGAGGTGTCATAAATGGATGCAAAGCGCGCGTTTAGCTTTTATGGCAGCCAGCAATAAGATTTGCAGTGCTCGGATTTGGCGTACCTGCTCGGGCAGGGATTACCTGAGCCGCGACGCCGGGCGCCCAGGTAGGGCAGCGGCCGAGTCGCTTAAATAGGCGAGCTGCCGAGAGCTAGCCAAACAGTAGCCACACGGCAGCCAAGCAAGCAACAGCATCTCACATCAGAGTCCGAGCAACGATTCATACGATTCATCATGGGCAGCACACACTCCGACTACAGCAGCAACAGCAACTCGAGCATCCGCGGCAGCTACGCCGACCTGACGCCCAGCCAAGTGGGCTGCTGCCCGTCGCCGCGCCCACAGTGGAGCCAGATTCTCGCCCAGCTGCAGCGCAAGTTGACCAAGAAGCGTCGCTGCGGCTTCCAGCGTGGCTGCGGGGCACGCACAGCCCTGCTGCGTCCGATGCCCAGATGCTCCTCCTTCGGCAGCTGCAGCACGCTCCTGACGCCCAGCCAGCAGCAGAAGAAGAAAAGGAAGCAGCTGCAGCAGAAACCGTCGTCGTCGACATCGGTGGACAACAACTACGCTCAGTGGAAATGCATGTTCGAGCACTCCGAAAGCAAGAGACTCCTGCCCAAGGTGCAGCGTCCGCACGACATTAGCGAAGCGCTCTCGGGTCAGACAACGCCTCGGGGCTTTCCCTCACACACGGACGCACGTCGCTGCACTTTGGCCAAGCAGCAGAGGCTGAAGGAGGAGGAGGAGCAGCAGGAGCTAGAGCAGGAACAGGAACAGCAGGCGCCTCTCTACGATGACAGCAAAGTGCGACGTCGTCTCAGTTTCCGTCTGCCCGGCAGCGGCAGCCAGAGCAGCGTGCGTCGTCTCTCCACACGCCAGAAGGCCGACCAGGCCAAGCTCGAACAGCAGCTGGAGCGAGAGCTACGTGATCTGGAGGAATACTACGGCGCCTTTCACTATGCACGCCGCAACGAGCGACGCGTTTGAAGAACAAGTAAAGACAAAGAGAGCGAGAGATATTGGGAGAGTTGACAAATGGAATCCGCATTGTGATAGCTTTTAATATATATTACTTAAGTTACCCTAAGATCATTTGAATGAAATTCAGTCTGAAATAAATAAAAAACACAAAAAAAAAAAAAAAATCATACTAGTTAATTAATCGGTAAATTATTGGGTTATATAAGTTTTAATAAGCAGAGTCTATGCTAGAGCAGCGGGAACACTGTAAAGAGTTGAATAACGGAGAACAAGATATCCATAGTTCAAATAAGCAAATCAATCAAATCAATATCTAAGAGACGAAAAGGCTTTGAGGTTAGAGTAAATAAAACTGCAGTTAGTCAATTAGTCAATCAATCCGTTCATCAAAACATATACCCTTAGACTCTGTCCGATAAAATTTTGGTAGCTTAAGTAAAGAAGTCAATCAATCAAGAGATAGATAGAGATATGTGCATGGAAATGATTTAATCCTTTCATTCTATTCTATTCCTTTGTATTCTATTCTATTCATCGACTAGAAATAGATGTGCCAAATGAGTAGAAATTGTCTGATGCATGAAGACAAATATGATTTTCAGTGTGAATGGAACAGTAATTGGGCGCATTTGTGTTGGCAGCCATCACTTTAAGAGTTCAGGCTGCCAACGCCCCTAAATTGGGGCAGGGTCACTGGCAAATGCCACTGGCAATTAATCAGAGTCAATGAATTCGCTGCCAACTAACAAAACGAAACAGAAATAAATAAAAATAAAAATAAAATGAGAAAAAGTGAAAGAAAAATACATGAAAATGCTAGAAAAACTAAAGCAAAATGCAGCCAAAAATGCAACAGTCCGAAGAGCGAGAGCCAAATCGAGGGCAGACAGAGAGGGGACAGAGAGAGAGGGAGAGAGAGAGATGAGCAGGATTTAATGGGATTTTTTGTGGCTTAGCCATCAGTCAGAGCAACGCTGGGCAATGCTAGATACCCTGTAACAGGAGACCGAGCGTAGGAGCTGAAAAATGGCATTTGTCAGTTAAACGTTTACGAAGGGGGGCAATAAAAGAGAAAGAGAGAAGAAATACAAGGTTAGGATTTTATAAGAGCCTAATTGAGAGGAAGGTTGTTCAACAAACAAGAGGGAATAAGCTAGCTGCATGTAATCCTTTGGGAGAGAGAAGAACAGCAGGTAAATATGAGTTATATTTAAAGTGTGGACTGTACATAGTAACTCTAGGTATTTAATATATATTTGCTTAAGATTTGGGAAGGGCTACCTGTCTGAAAGAGACAGAAGACAGGCATCAAGGCGTAGGCTTAGACAGCGACAGGTATATAAGCATGAGAAGAGGTACAGAATTGTTAGGGATCATAATGAGAAAGAGATGAAGAGACAGATGCAGGTATACAGAGATTTTCGAATCCGTTAAAGACTTGCGTACAGCCAGATGCATGCAGGTAATTAAAGAGAGACAGACTTTGTGTGTGTAGAATGGGATGGGTTAAAGAAAGAGAAAGTGAGAAAGAGAGAGTTATATAGAAAGTGATGCAGATGCAAAGAGAGGATAAAAGAGTGAGAGAGAGATATTTATATAGAAAATGATGCAGATGCATATTGAGGGAGGAGTGAGAGAGAGGGAGATAGCGAGGGATTTATATAGATGAAGAAACATATGCATAGAAAAAGTAAGAGAGAGAGAGAGAGCAGAAATAATAATAATAATAATAGCAAAAAAATAATCACAATATAAAGAGTGAATTCTGTATATTCGATATATATGCGAGGGTAGTTAGCTGACTTCTGCAGTAAAACTTGTAGCAAATGAGAAGTATATCTACTTTTCCCATAGTTAAGTTTGCAAACAGCTCAAACGCCCCTCGTTTCTTTGAAATGTGAACATTAGCTATTTAGCTTTCGATTTATCTTTATGTATCACCGGCGGACATTTCAATCAGTCAATTTCACAGCGTCCAGCGATTGCTATTAATGATGTGTCTCCTCGCTTATTTTGACAAGTTTTGTTTTCTCTCGAGGCCAATTTGATTTTTGGCAGCAGCAGCAGCAGCCGAAGAAGCGCAGGCCAAATGCAAACTGCGAAATTCATTCATTGGGCAAGAAAATTAAATCTAATGTGCGCTGATGTCTAAAGAAGAGGAGTGAAGGGGGAGAACTGTTAGCAAAAGATTAATGAGGCTGGCTAGTGGCAAGCGAAATGCCAGAGACGGCGACGCGCCACATAATGCAAATGCCGCAATGAAATATTTGTGGCACTTGTGGCGCCCCCGACAGACAAGGGGCACATGCAAAAAACACAACAAAAAAATAAAATAAAATAAAATAAAGCAGATGACAACAAGTTGAACGAACCGCAAAGCTGACCACAAAAATTGGCACAAGTTCACAGAGACAGAGAGAAGGAGATAGAGAGAGAGAGAGGGAAGGGGCAACTGAACTCAATCAATGGGGCTGTTGAACATTTAGCTGGGACAGCTACTAGCAAAACAGCCAGCAACATTCATTGGAATCGTTGTGGCTCAGCTCAGACTATTCAGATGTTGTCCACTTGCGGCTCCAATCGATAGTCAGGGACGAGGGGCGCGTCACGTGCTAACAAAGTCAACAAATGAAAACTAATCGGCAATTATAAGCAAATGTCTGCAGCAAAGCAGATAGCGGAAGAAGAGACGCAGAGAAGAGGAGAGCAACAACAACAGAAGAGAGACAGACGGAGCGATGGACAGTCGGGCAGACAGTCAGATTTGGCATGCAACATGCGGCGTATGAGTAACGCGTGTTAGCCCAATGTCGCACAGCGGCTAATAAGAAACATGCAAGAGCAGCCGAATGCAACAAATACGAATACTGAATGCCCTAACAACAGTTCGTTAGGATAGACAGAAGAACAACCTACAATATATCTATGCCCGAAGAAATCCATTGTGTATGGAAATTTTAGAATATTTTTTACATTGAATGTTTAATATTATTTATTATATTATAACATATCTAGCGAAAGCAAGAGATTTTGGGATGTAGTATGGGGAAAGGTTATAGAGTTATTATTATTAAATTGATGTTGCTTAGATCAAGAAACGATCTAGCAGACCTTTGGAGGTGGCGACATCTAAATCTTCTCCTTGTATACTTTGGGGCTGAGAGAGTTTTGAGCTGCAGTATATAGTCGCCTATCTGGATGAGAATTTAAGCTCTCTAGATACTTTTTGGGCAGCATCTGGATAAACTTTGGAGAACTCCTATGACAGGCGTTTTGCCAATGAATGATTTCTTATTAGACCAGCCAGTTCTATAATCAAATTGTAATGCCCTGTTGCTATAGATAGGGTATGCAAGTGTAACAAGACCACAAACAGCAAAAACAGAATAAAGCTGCTCGACTTAGCCAACAAGAGTCAATGGCAAACAAGGCTGACTTCGAGGCACAAGACGGCAGAGAAAAGAAAGTGAAGGAGAGAGCGAGAGAGAAAGAAAGATAATATGAAGATATGAGAGGCAGAGCAAAGCAAGACAAACAGCCGGCAAATACTTTTCAATTTCGGGCGCAAACTTAATGCTGCTCAGTGCAGTCGAGGCTGATGCTAAGGCTGAGGCTAAGGCTGAGTCTGAGACCGAGGCCAAAATCCGACTCGCAATGAATCAGAGCAGCTTCTTGGCTCTTCGCTCATATCGTAATGGCAATTACCCAGTGCTTGATGGGCACCAGAGGAGGCATGCGCGGGGGCGATTAGGGGCCACATAAATGATTGCATACGTGCAGGCGCCGAGCCAGCCGCAATTTTGGCTAATCAAATAAATTTGTCAGTTTATGCGAGTTGCCACATTTCACGCATGTTAAGTGGGTCGCGACACGGTCGTTCCCCCTCTATCTCTCTCTCTTTCTCTTTGCCTGTCTCTTTGTTTATGCCTCCTCATTTCGGGATGTTTCTGTATGAAGTTCCCCCGTCTGGCTGCTGCTACGAGGTCTATTTTTAAAGCCTCAAAACTTAATCATTCGACTATTTGGAGTTTTGGTTTTTATACTCTGGTTTTTCTTTGTAAAAACGAGTATATCGGCACTTAAGGGTAGATGATGATATGAATTGATAATATAATGATATGATATGATGATATATATCATAATATATACATATGATATTATGATATTATGATATTATGATATTATGATATTATGATATTATGATATTATGATATTATGATATTATGATATTATGATATTATGATATTATGATATTATGATATTATGATATTATGATATTATGATATTATGATATTATGATATTATGATATTATGATATTATGATATTATGATATTATGATATTATGATATTATGATATTATGATATTATGATATTATGATATTATGATATTATGATATTATGATATTATGATATTATGATATTATGATATTATGATATTATGATATTATGATATTATGATATTATGATATTATGATATTATGATATTATGATATTATGATATTATGATATTATGATATTATGATATTATGATATTATGATATTATGATATTATGATATTATGATATTATGATATTATGATATTATGATATTATGATATTATGATATTATGATATTATAATATTATGATATTATGATATTATGATATTATGATATTATGATATTATGATATTATGATATTATGATATTATGATATTATGATATTATGATATTATGATATTATGATATGATGTGATGAGAAGAGGAATCTTTAAGTAGGGTTCGCTACTTCACTCTCTCATATATAAATATAGTTTGACAGTCACTTATTCCCGGCTTTAGTTATTTCAGTAGAGCATTGCGTAGTGGGTTACAATTAACTTAATTTAACAGAACAATGAATTGAATAGGCTTAGGTGTGCCAGGTGTGCGCAGGTATAAGGGTGGGGCTGCGACAGAGGTGTGGGTGTCTGTGTATATACAGCGTAAATAAAGGGTGTATTAGTTTGGAATAGGAAATTGTGTAGGGCTTAAATAAAGCATTAAAATATGATTTTATTTGCACTTGACAAGCAGACAGACAGAAAGGGAGAGATAGGAAGAGACGAATATAGACCCATACACCTGTAAACAATTTTATTTTCTCTTAGCGTGCGAAATTTGATTTTGTGCTATTTAATAAAATAGAATATTTCAATTTATCCACAATTTGCGTCGCTGACAACGCCTTTAAGAGCAGCCGCATACCCCCAGTTCCAGTAACTTCTCCCCACTTCTCCCGCTATTTTTGTCATTTTGCTCAGGTTCCAGTTTGTGGTTGGCAACGTCAGTCGCAGCCGCTATCGTTGGCAACGCGATGAAATCGTTTTATTTCCCTTTGACGCTTCCGCAGGCGGCCGCTTCACTCGCCACTTCCATCCCCAGCCACATGCAGCACGGCCAACTCCACTCTGCCCCGCCCCCTGCGCACCTTTCAGCTGCCGCCTTCGGCTCCAGTCAGCCCACACCGCTGCCGGTGAGTCATTCGTGTCTGTTCACGCTGACGCTGATTGTGTGCAAATGATAGCAATATGGTAACAATCTTTATGCCTCTACCTTACCAGCCTTCCCCCGTCCTCCTTCACCTCCCCCTTTTCATCACCAACGCACAGCATCCAACAATTTGCTATTACAGCTATACTCATCAGCAACATCTCATCATTCATGGGGTATTTTGCCATGCGTCGCAGCAGGCAATCCAATTTCATCTCTTTACATTTTCATTTCGACTGAGAGAGAGAGAGAGAGAAAGAGAGGGAGAATGGGCAAGAGGGCTAGCGTACGTTTCCAGGAACTGTTATCGACTCGAAACTCAGCTGAAATATTTATACGTCGCATTCTAATTGGATTTCTGTTCGTGGAATTGCAATGAATCTTCTGCATAGCTGCATTCACTAACGGATTCGAGGCAAGACATATAAAAGCGAGAACAGCTGCTAAGGAGAGCTATCGTCTTAATATATGTATTCCCTTATTTAATGGTCTTTTGTGCGGGCTGTCAACAGTAACAGCACAGACACATATAACATTCAAGTATTAACAGAGAAACTCTTAACATTACAAGTTAAGTTAACATAGTTTGTTACTGTTAAGATTGATATTTATGACAGCGAATCAATTGACTGGTTTAATTGATTCGCTTTCATAATATGTCTTCTGACTGCAAAGCTTTAAACAACACATTCTTCAAAGAGAAAGTAAGTAAAGATAAAGTAACAATATGAAAAACTGTCTAGTTTAACAGCAACTTAACATATTTAGCTACTTTTATTAATTTGTTAAGTGAAGGTTATAAAAAAGTGATGCAGAAATGTAATACAAACTTAACAGTTGGTTAACAAACCTAGCTATATGTTAGGAGAAAACTGTTATCAACTGAATGGGCCATAGCCTAACAGCTGCGTAACATACTCAATCGATAATATTGATATATATTAAGAGTAGACTATACAATATACAGCAGACTGTTAGTATTAGTTTACAAAAGACTTAAAATGTTTAACTTTCGCAGCTGTCCCAATTATTTTAATGTCTATCGCTGTTAGTCTGACAATCTCTGTTGGCTCTTATGTTATACTTCTTTTACAGGGTAGCTGCCAGCTGTGCCAGCCTGCAGTTGAAGCTTTGTAACTTGATGTTTGTTATTATGAAGATTTTTGCGCTTTCCGTTGGCCCAACTTGGCATATGTAGAAAATTGTTGCAAACAAATCATTTGCATGCGCGCCAGGCAGTGTGTGTGTGTGTATGTATGTGTGTGTGTGTGTGCGTGTGGGTTGACAGAAATAAGTTCATCATGTTATAAATTATTACAGACTGTTTTGTATGCACATTCACAAAAGTAAATTAGATTCTTGGCGTGACGATACTTTCTTGAAGCACTCTACCTCTCTCTCTCTCTCTCTCTCTCTGTCTCTCTCTCTTTCTTTGGTTCACTCACACACTCTACGTCTCTATTTGATTCATATGAAGTTGGCGCTTAATTAAATTTTAATGACAATGTACACAACACTAAATCATGCCACAAATCCCGATGGATTTTTGCTGGCAGCGCCAAATTGAGATAATAAAATGCCGCATGGACACGCACAATAAATTGGAAGACCAGCCAAAAAGTCATTGCCAAGAGCACAGCAGGAGGCAGCAGGAGGCAGCAGGAGGAGCAGCAGCAGCAGGAGCAGCCGATGTAAGGTAAGGGAATGGCCAGCCTTGCCAACAAAATGATGGCCAAAATCTTGGGCTCTGCAGTCCTGCAACAAATCTCACTTAGGGCGCACGGGGCGTATGCGTTACGCAATTAGTTGAAGCTCATTCGAGAGCAAGTGGAGTGGGGCAGAGTGGGAGGGGCGAGTGGGGGCCGGGGCTGGCATACTAAATGACAAAAGGATAAAAGGCATTTGCCGAAAAATAAATTAGGCAGCAGCGCTCGCGCTGCCTAGGCGGAGAGGTGGAGGTGTCTTGTACATAAGCCAAAGCGTAAGTGCCAATTAAAAAGCCAACAAAAAAGAAGAAGAAGAAGAAAAAAGCATAAAAACAGGCAAAAAAAAAAAATAAAAATAAGCGAAAGACGCGGACATAAGTAAATGATAATGAAAGGGCATGCTAAATAAGAGCAGACAGACCCCACCCCACCTCCACCCCACCTCCACCTCCTCTACCACCCCCAGGCCATAAAATTGAGCAAGGACACGAATTAGGGGACACACACAGAGACATGCACACGCCCATAAATCGCCTCATTTAATATACTGAAAGACGTATTCAGAGTTCTTGAAAAAAAAACGCGATTGCGATGTGCATTTCGGTCGCGGGGAAACCCAATTCTTTAATTCAATTTCTTTAAGTAGCCCAAAAAAGTTTGATTCCTTTTTTTTATTTAATTTGAAATCGGGTTTTTTGTTAAGATTTGTGCATAACTTTTTTTCGGTTGCTTAACAACTTTGCAAACTGAATGTTTATAGAATTTGCCTGCGTTTGACGTATTTAGATGATTAAGAAAATTTAACTGAAATGTGAGGGACTCCCAGGAAAAGTGGCTCAAGCTACAGATAAGTGTGAATGAGTTATGCATTAACTTAATCAAGTGTTTCGGAGATTGCCTACTAATCACTTTCCTTTTCTTATAAGCATCACAATATCATCACTGATAAAGTATCGTAAACAATAAAAAATATAACACTAAAACAATTACAAATAGAGCACTCTCCTCTGATATTATTAGTAAAAATTCTCAACTGAATCAACTGAAAATTAAAAAAATTCCCTATTTAATATATCTCATCTCTATATTTAAGTCTCACCTCTCTTTATCGGGCAAGTATTATAATTAATATTATTCAAAACACTTTCAATTTCCTGCCTTATAGATCAGATCTAATATGGCCGGAATACCTCCTTTAAAGTATTACAATTCATTAATTTTGTCGTCGTCTTTTAAAAGCTGCTGCAGCTTGTAAAAAACTGTCACACACACACACACACATCTCTATAAGTGTTAAGCCACGCCCCCGTCTCAGTTACGCCCGTTGAAAAGGAAGAAAAAAACAAAGAAAATTGAAAGCAAATGTGTAGCATACTTAGCAGCGCGCTTCGACGAGCAAAGTGGCATTGAAATAACAATAGCAATAACAATATAGTTGAAGGGAACAAAAAGAAGGCGACAAGAAGAAGATAGCTGGGGTGGAGTGTGCTCGACGAGCATATACCCTGTATGCGGTGAGAACGTAAAGAATATTCGAAATTCATTTTAGATCTAAATATATAAAACAATGTGTTAAGTGTGTGCTAGTATGGAAAAGTGATGACCTAGTCAATACCCTGTACAGAGACATATCTGTTTGTAAGAGATATTTGTGTATAATCTAACACTATATTTTATTTTGTATCTTACTAATATGCCCGCTTTCCAGAACCATGTACAGGGTATGCTAAGAAAACAATGTAACAACAACTGCAAAATGCTGGCCAAGCTTGTTCCACAACTGGCACTAGGGCTATGGGGCTGTAGCAGGGGGCGGGGCACTCATTCTATTCCAAGGCAAAATGTAAATGACGCCATAATTGCAGCCATCAAATGAGGCAACAGCAACAGCAGCAGCGACAACAGAAACAACCGCAAAGGAAATCAAATGAAACGAAAGCAAAGAAAAGAACAGCAGGTCAAAATCCCAGAGTCCTATCCGCCTGTCCCTCTCCCCTATCCCTCCTGCCGGTCTTTGCACTCCCTCTGCCACGCACCCGAAATGCGTGCAACTAAGCGTTGCAAATCGAAGCCGCATTCATGAAACTGGCCTCATAACCATTTCATAGGTCTCCCATTTCCACGCATTTCGCTCGTTCTGCACAGCCCTTTTTTTTGGGTTTTCTTTCCTTGGCACACTTGCCAATTGCCACTTGCCAGTTGCGACTTGCCCCAGCCTCCTCTCGGCAGTATTGTTTTGATTGTCGGCCCAAGTCAATTGCAGCCCACAGCAGCAGCAGCCCCAAAAAGTATGCTACGCATATTTAATTTTATGATTTCTTTTGCGTTAGCTCAAAGCGGGCAATAAGAATACGCTTAAAAGACAATTCTTAGATAGAGGAGGAGAGAGAGAGAGAGAGAGACAGCGAGAGACGAAGACAGTGGAAGAAACTATGCAAGTCGACTGGACAATACTCTCACTGGAAAGATAGTTATAGATATACATATATATAGATATAGATATAGATGTAGATATAAGATATATAAGATATAGATGTAAATATATAAGATTTTTATATTTAGAATTCGATTTCATTCTAATCAGCTTTGCCCCGACTTCTAGGTCATATCAAGTTTAGCTTGATTTTGTTGAATATAGAAAAATCATTCATTTTAATAGTATTCGAAGAGCTGACTACTTTGCAAACATCGATAAAAGCAAACGCATTCATAGCTAAATTTTGCAAAAGGAGTAAACAGTCAAGTGCAAACCAAATTCAATACAAATAGTTTATATTATTTTATTTCACTTTATTTTTTTTAATTCGTAAATTCGTTCAATTGAAGCTTGGCACGCGCCATGTCGCATCGCACGCAGGAGGAGCTGCAGCGGCAGCTGGTGAAGCTTGGCTGGACCATTGGCCAGCAGGAGCAGCAGCTACATCCAAATGTGACCGGCGAGGTGATTCCGCTGCGCCAACTGGCCTCGATCACACTGAGGGAGCAGTCGCCGGGCAATGCGAGCATACAGAACGGAGCCAAGCCTCCGACTCAGTCATCACACCCAACCGATATGCACAAATCGAAGCAATAGAAAGTCCGCATAGAGACTTCCACTGACAATATACAACAATACAACAATATATAACATTTTCTTCGAGCTAAATCATCTTTGGTCCCCAAAATCAAGCATATATACTCTATATATCTATATATAGATATACAATACAATCAATTCTTATGTAACGATTTAATTCTTCAATTAGATTTCGAAATTTTTGCAAATTTTATTGACGGTGTTTGAACTTGGAATATCGGAGCATTATATACATATAATCTATATTACATATCAATTTGTTTACTGGATTATTGCTGTAAGTATTTGTAGTTGCTTAAAATATTGTATGAGTATTTTACTTATACAAGTGGAATATGGGTGAAAAGTGAAAAGTTTTGGACAAAGGGATTCGTTCATTTGCTAAATTATTCATCAGTTATGAAGAATTCACCTATGTGGGTGGAATATGCGTGAGTAATGCAAGTAGAGACAGAAAATCGCATGTATATATAAATTCGTTTCCTTATGTAAAATAGTTTTTCAAGTAGTTTTCGATTTCTAGAAACTATTACCAAAGAAAGAAAGAAATCCAGTCGAAACGATGCGAATTTCAACATGGCTGAAGTGAAAGGGCAAAAAAAAGTGCGTTTGCTGATAAGCCCTAACTGTAGACCTTGCGGTTTTTTATTTTTGGTAATAGGTATATATTTATATATCTACTTCTTTTTTGGGGTCTTGCGCTTGACCCAATTGGGCCGTGGCTGGGGAGCAGCAGGGGCGAGGCCATGACTGTTTATACTGTATGCCTTTTATGCCTTTGTGCGCGGCTTTTGTGTCTGCCCTTTATGCCGGGTTGGGCATTGTGCGAAAGGTTTGCGCGTTGTTTGTTTGCCGTCTTATCGCTTATCGCTTATCGCCGCCAGAAATTGATTTCTAAGCATGTATTTAAGCCGGCATCAACAGCCATTCAGCTGTCTCTTGCACTCTCTCTGTGTCTGTCTCTCTCTCTCTCTCTCTCTCCGTGTGCGTGTGTCCATAATTATAAGGCCACTTTTGACTTTATGCCTTGTAATTTGTTTAGCCGTTTGCCGTCTGCCGTCTGATGTCTGCTGTCTTCTGTCTTCTGTCTGCGCGAGCTGGGAACCTACCTAATATATATATGCAAATTAGAGGCCAAGTTCTCCATGGATTCGGCGGCATGTGGCAGCAGGAATGTGGCAAGTGGCATGTTTAGTTTACAACTTGATATGGCATAACTCAAATAAACAAACACACAAAATCTACATACGCACGCGGACACAACCCGTTGGCCTTTAACACATCGTTTCGCATTCATCTAATGCGCATTGATGAATGACCCCAGCGCACAGTGGCGCACAAAAGTTAACACACATTGACAAGTAAATGATTTTCCAAACTAATAAATGATTCTTGGGTTCACCTCCATTGTAAAAGTCTGACATAATTGAAGTCAGAATAGTGAAATGACATTGGCTTAGATCTACAAGAGATTTCTGCTTGAAACTATCAAAATTTGAGTACTCATTGAGTGTTCTTTGAGTACTTTTTGAGTACTCTAATTAAGCAGCTCTTGCAGTAAGTACTTTTCGAGTACGAGCAGAGCTAATGCCCATCCCAGAGCTAGCCTAAAATTTAAATAAATTTCTAAATTTTCGATAGTTTTGAATTCGATTAACTTTTCGCACGCACTGTAGCTTGGCAAGCAAGTAATTTCGTTGCGAGTAAATATTAATATGCAAATATTTGGCTCGCACGCAATTTGTAAACATTTAACAAATGCGATTTTAAATCGAAATAAAACTATTGCAGCGCCAACATCCAAGTTTTAATTGTCAATTCAGAAACAGAAACAGAAACAGAAATTTATTGACTCGCCAGCAATTTCGTTTGCCTTCTTCTGACAGCGTTGCCTGCAGCAGACAAGTGTATCTGTATCTGTAAACATTTAGTCACGTATCTGTAATATTATCTGCAGCTATGCATAGCTGTGCTATGTCAGACCTGTGGCCTTATCTGTATCTATATCTTTCTATATTCGTATCTTACTACATATGTATCTTTGCATCATTACACTGTATAATCTATATATGTATATGTGAGTCATACAATGATACTAAAATGTATACAGATTTTGCAATGTAATGATACAAAGACACATATATATATTGTAACACTCTATCTTTGCATAATTGCATACCAGTAACTTTAAATATGTATCTGTGTATCTTTGCATATGTATACCACTACATCATTGTATTCATTCATTGTATTTGTATCTTTGTATGTTTGAATCTGAGTAAATTTGTAACTTTGTATCTTTGTAACTTTGTAACTTTGTATCTTTGAATCTTTGGATATTTTTATCTTTGTATGCTTATATTTTTCTATCTTTGTATCTTTAAATCATTGTATCTTTGGCTTGATGTATCTTAATATCATTATATGCTAAATCTCTGCAACTTTGTAAATTTGTATCTTTATATCTTTGAATACTTATATTTTTGTATCTTTGTATCATTGAATCTGTGTATCTTTAAATTTCTGTATCTTTGTACCTTGATATTTTTCTATCTTTAAATGTGGGCATTTACGACTGACTCTTTAATTATGTATATTTGCACCTATTCTTTGTTGTATCTTAGTATCTTTACATTGTTGTACAGTTGTATCTTTGTATATTTCAATCCCCGTATCATTGCATCTCTGTATTTATGTATCTTTGTATATTTGGTATATCCTTCTAGTTTTGCATCTTGACAACTTTGTACCATTGTATCACTTTGTGTCACTCTGTTCGTATGTGAACCTGCATACAGATGCAAATACAGTCTGAATCAGTTAAAATTGCTGTTGAACTAAGTTTTTCATTTGGCAAATGTACGACAAACTTTGAAGTGTTTCTTTCATTACACTCATCCAGTGTCTGTGTGTGTGTGTGTGTGAAGCGAGCAAAAGCTGCAATTACTCTAGTGGATTGGAATGAAAACCAAAGCTGGCATTGCACAAAAACTTTAAAGCTAGAAGACCTTGCTAAAACTGAGCTAAGCACCGAAAGTAATTAAGAAAACCAAACAAGTGAACATGGGGAATTATCAGCTTCTTGTTACAACAATTTCGAAAATAAATATTCTGAGGCATTGAGAACAAATTGATTGAAACAATTCTGAAATTGTTAGCAGAGTAATTGGAACAGTCAAGTTTATGGATGAGGACGTACCTGCTATAATGAAGAGAATAAAATGCCATTTGAGTGAGCTGCGTCAAACAGAATGCCAGCCACAATAAAGGACTCTGAAGCATTGCCAACTGGCAACTGTGAAGCCGCATAATCAATGACGCACTGACCATGGACTATGACAAATAGCTGGGGGAGGACAACTGACATTGAATGACACAATTGAGCACAGTTGGACACAATTATAAATATAACCAGATAAGCGAAGGGCAGCGAGCACAATGCACAGATATCAGCCAGTGGAAGTGAGCATGGAAGATACATTTAAATTTCATTTCGATGGGGAAAATCTAAGCGGAATATATGATGAGTTAGTCGAATATGATTAGATTGATTGAATCAATGGTAATCGAGCTATACAAAGCGAGTCTAGCCCTCGAGTGGATATGTCCGAAGTCGAATAACAGCTGGACATGAACATTCTTGTCGCCTCGTTCAGCTCGCTGGGCATTGTTGTCAGCTTTGTTGACAGCACTCACACACAGAGAGAGAGAGAGTGGGGCGTAGACATGTGTGGAATGTAATGAAAACCTGGGCCTCACATTTGGGGCATATATTACAAGTCAGAGAGAAGCGCCAACGAGTGGGCTTTGAGTTTCCTCTTGTGTCTGCCGATGTCTGTTGACCAAATGCGAACTGGCAAACAATGCATTTTGTGAGCCTGCCCCAAAGGCTCTAATTATGCCAGGAGTGAGAGGGAGAGAGAGTGTGCGAGAGAGAGAGAGAGAGATAGAGTGGCACAGCAGGAGGTAAGCGGCTCAACAGCAACCGAAATTTAGTTGTCGAACAACTGCTGTGGACTGAAATGCTCCAAAAGTGAGGAACTACAGTTCCAAGAACTAGCTCTTTTGCGATACAGCGAGTTGAAGCGTGGCAAATGTTCGTTTGGGTAATTATGCATTGAGCCGCTTGCCAAATTAATCCCCAGCTGAAATATTCTCCAGAGTAAAACAAGTAAGGGTGCTCTAGTCGAGACTGCTCGACTAGGGGATACCCTGAGCCCTGTGAAGAGCCAAATATCAAATCATTCTACGCATCTTTTATGCATGCATATAAACAACACATACACACACACTCATATGCACGCAAGCATAAGCGCGCGCTCTGCCAACTGCGCAGTTGACGCAGCGACTGCGCTTGGGCTGCAATGTGGGCATTACTATGGGAACTTAATTGTTTAATAACTTTTCTTAGCGATGGACTAAGTGCATCAAACTTTCACCACTTATTAATGGCATTCATATGTATGTATTTGCCAAAGCACAAGTCTCTAGTATTTGATTTGCGCTTTTTACAAATAGGGGGCTATTGGGGACGAATGGGGCGTGGCATCTAAAATCTAAAGATAACGTTATCTCCGTATTCATTACACGCAACTACACAGCAAATTTGAAGTCTCTAGCTCAAACGATGTACAAACCACGCCTTGAAAACACATTAAAATTATCGATAAATGCTCATAAAATCGAAATGGAATGAGTTATCGGAAAAATTTGATAAACTTGTGCAGCGTATGGTATTATCGAGTATTCATGTAAAATTTGAAGTCTCTACGTTGCGTACTTACAAATATCTCAGCGTTCACACGGACGGACAGACGGACGGACGGACGGACGGACGGACGGACGGACGGACGGACGGACGGACGGACGGACGGACAGACGGACAGGGCTATATCGACTCGTCTTGTCGCGCTGATCAAGAATATATATACTTTATGGGGTGTGGCACGCCTCCTTCTGCCTGTTACATACATTTTCACAAAAACATTATACCCTGATTTCCCATTTTCAATGGGCTCAGGGTATAAACAGCGCTAGAATAAGAAACAAGGGAAAGAGAGGAGGAGAAGCGAGAGAGAGAGAGAGAGAGCGAGACGTGAACCATAACTGAAATTAATTTAGTTTTGGCTTATTCTCATTTAAAAGATATTGAACAAAGGGGGTATATAGAGTGCAAGTGAAAATAATGATGGATATATTAGATCTATCGATATTGATAACGAGCCTTCTTCAAGTCTACATAAGATATATCAGTTAGCATTATTTTGAGCTCAATTGAAAGCTAAAACTGAGTTACAGTTTCTCGCCATCTCTTTCGATTATTTTTTGTATAGCCATAATCGATATTTATCGATTTGTCTTAGAAATCTTTCAAGTGTCAGGCTAACAAACAGCTTGAACATAAGCAGCCATGTTATAAATATTTACGTAATTTGAGCCTATAGGGTATTAGCTGCTCTTTGTCTGCTTTCACTTCGAGCACTTTCTTTTTTTTTTTTGTATTTTTGTTTGGCGTGTCCTTGCGGTCGGCTCAATAGAAACTGGGCGCGGCGACGACGGCGACACTGTCGGTGGCAACTACAACAATTTGGCCCGGTTAACAGGTAGTTAACTCTTTTGGCCCAACTACCTGGCCCGAGGCGCTCATTAAAAACTGTCGCCAACTCGTTGTATCTAATGTCCTGTGTGTCTGTGTGTGTGTGTGTGTGTGTGTGTGTGTGTGTGGGGAGGCGTGGCTAGTGCTAAGACTCTTGTTTTGCCTGTTAGCCTGCGGGCGTGGCTGTTGTTGTTGTTGTCCTTCACTGCATGCTGTGACAATGTGCGAACATGCCCGAGGGGGGCGACAGACTGCAAGAAGTGTGGCTGCGTTGGGCTGGGTGTGTGCAAGTGGGCGTAGTTGTCGAGATTAAGCCGCTTCTGGTCACACATTTTGCGCCGAATGCGTTTTTAATTATGATTTGCAGTTTGGCTCGTGTCACGACGGAGAGAGAGAAAAGAGGGCGAGAGCGAAATGCCAAGTGTTTGCCCTGCGAATTGGACTTATGTTTGTGTTCATTAGATAAAAAGAGTTTGGAAAGAGCATCATTAGTCGTGTATGCACACATTATGCTCTTCTTACACGGGTACACTTCGAGTGGGCTTACCGAATGTATGGCTACGTTTTCTATTCATACATTAAATATTTGACTTGTAAATTTCGTAATTTTTATATCTTCAAAATCGATAAATATCAGTATATACAATCTATGATTGTTTATTTGTCATATCTTATCTGTATCAAAAACCGATAAATATCGTTATACTGCATGGGTTGTTTGGAGTCAGTTTTTTAAATTTAAAATTTCCTTATATTCTTATATTCCTATATTCTTATATTCCTATATTCTTATATATTCTTCTTATCTTATCTAGAGCATAAGCTGCCTTTAACTCAAATCGATATATATATTGCATAGCTTATTTATTGCATATATTGTTACCTTAATCAGTCTGAACCTATGCTTTAAGGCCGTATGTATACAACTTACATTATAGCTTGCCCGATAAAACAATTCCAACATGAAACAGAATTCGATAAATATCGCTAATAATCCAAAAAAAAACCTCTTTAAATATATATATTTTATTATACGCTAAGTAATCTGCTCGCACATACTTTCCACACTGCTGCCACATATTTACAGGGTATCTGATAAATAGTCAGATGCAAACAATTACTTCTCTATTAATTATACGAGAATACCCACAATGAAACCCGCCAACATCTGTGAACAATGCAACAGCAAACATCAAGGCAGCTGCTGAACTATCAAATCCACTCAGTAAACATATCCCTTTAATGCCGTTTGTCAGATATAAATGTTCATATTTGGGTAGACATACCTTCAATTTGTGTGCGAGTGGGAGGGAGTGGGAGCGAGTGATGTCAGTGTGGGCTGTTGCCAGAGCTCTGTTTTACTAGGCATCTAAGTGCACTAAGAATGCTGAGCCGCTTCAGCTTGGATTATTGAATTAATTCCAACATGCCATGCAGTGCATACACAAACACACACACACACAAATATATATATATAGGTGTGTGTGTGTGTGTGTGTCATGGAGTTGTCAGCCTTTATCTATGGAAATGCTGGCTGGCATTTTACAATTCAATTTGCAGCAGCAACTAAGCCGTCAGCACAGGCAACAAAAGTAACAACAAAGGCATTGAATAAAGAAAGATTTCGTGAGATATACAACAACAACAACAACAACAACAGGAGCAGATTGAAAGGCTAAAAATGTTCTTGGGGCTAATGAAATTAAAACGCGTGAACAGATTTTTAGCACAACGACAAGAAAAATACTAAAAAGAAAAATAAAGCTAACCCAGACGATGCAGAGAAAGAGCCGGAGAAGGAGCAGGAGAAGTCTGTGGAGAAATGCTGAGAATGTGCACTTAAAGTAATTAAGCGGACGCAAGGACCAAACGAGAAATATTGCAGAATGTGAGCGGGAAATATGTGCGGAAGTTCAAGAAAAATATGCAGAGAGCGAGGAGTGGGGGTGGAAGGGCGAGAGGGAGGGGACTGAATGGAACAACGATTGGAGTAGTTAAGCATGCGTGAGGCAAGCGTGTAAATGGCTGTTGCAACTAGCCAAATGTGAAGTGGCACAGAGAGGGTGACAGACAGAGAGAGAGAGAGAGAGGGAGAGAGGCAGAGAGGCAGCAGCAAAGCTGCTAAAGTGCAAATAGATTAATTAAATAATAGTTAGCAGGATGAAAATAGCAGAAGATATATAGGGGAACTTAAAGTAATGCTTGGAGAGCTTGAGCAACTGCTCAAGGCTAGGAACTAAGGGTGACCTTGTTGGGCATGCTTAACTGGCAGATACCCTAGGCAATCTGAATTGCGGTATATTCCACATATGATGTAATTGTTGTTGTTGTAATTATAAAATTTTCATAGTCCAGTTTGAGTTTATTTTAGTAACTTCTAGGTAATAGGGATATAAAGAATTTTTGTCTTTTAAAAAAAAAAAAAAGTTTCAACAATGAAATTGTGTTAATCGATTTTTATCGATATGTGAACATGAATTTGCATACATACATATTCTTTATATGTATATATCTATATTAAACATTTTTGAAATAAACTCAAACTGGAGTAAAGAAAAACTGTAGCTTAAATAACGGTAGAGTTATGCTAGTTAAAGCTTTGCAAACGGGAGAGTCGGCGACAAGGCTTTCGATTGCCCTCTACAGCTTAGATTCATGCGCTCATTCCCTAGTATGCATCAAGAGATTCAATTTACTAAGCTCTGCTGCAAAACTAGTTAAATTTCGTTTTATAACTAATCGCATTATGAAAACATATTATTTTATTTGCATGCCGTATTCACTCTCCATTCACTTCATGACTCGTCAATATCAAATTATGAGCCAGAGATTCAGTCAGCTGCTGCCCCTTGGGGGCAAGTGGGTTAATCGTGTGTGTTTTAACATAAATGAAATGAATTTACGAACTGACAACAATGAAAATATTAAGCCCAAATTCCAAATGGAGAACTTCAAACGAAAGCGAAGGGAGGAGGGAGGAGGGCGACGAGGACGAGCATGAGGACGGAGCGTGCGAAGTCCCCCTCTCAAAAAAAGGGGCAGAGGAAGGAAGTAGGCAAAAGTTCATGCTTCATGCTTTACAATTCTCATTTTCAATCTCGCTCTCATTTTCATTTTCATTCTCGTTCGCATTTCCATTTTCATTTTCATTTAAACATTTTCATTTACAGGTTTTTATTTTTGCTTCCAATTTTAATGCGTGTTTTATGATATTTTTGTTGGGCACAAATGAAATGCACGAAATGTTCGCATTTTACAACACTGCAAACGAAGACAAAAACAAAAGCCGTCGGCGTGCCATGCCATGCGAGTGTGTGTGCAGAAATTCATGCTGTTTTATCCGCAGGCGAAGCATTCACAGAGGGCCAAACTGTGTCAAGGGAGGGGCTAGGGGTCGGAAACCGAAAGGAAAATAAATACATATCGGGCTTTCAATCAAATTCATATCAAAATAATAAAATAAAAAAAAAAATAAAAGCAAAATAGAAACTAAACACTGAAATTTAAACTAGAATCAAATATAGATAAATTGCTCAACAAAATCGAATTGAATTTCAATTGCAAAGCGTGAGGGCAAAAATCGGATTTCCTATCAATGCTCGACCATAAAACGCAAATATTTCAATCAAAAATCTGTAAAATCAACGAAATACATTTCGTAATAGAATTCTCGCAATCAATTTCAGATAATATATCAAAATTATTATATTTCAAAGTTGGGAGGCAATCAGTAAGAGAGATTCGTATGTCGCTAAAAGTTTGGATCAGGGACAAACGAGCAAACCAAATCTTTCCATCTCGAGAGAGAAAAGGCAATGGTCGAAATTTCGATACCCTAGAAGTTACATTGAGTCAGATTATATAGATTATATTATATTGAGATTGCATTAATATGCGATATATTCACTGCGCGTCATCAAAGGTACTCTTCATATTCTCCTTTAATTCTAAATATTTTCCATAGTATTAAGTCTTTAATTCTTCAATTTTTTTCCTATTAGACTCTATTTTATTCTTCTTAAAATAAAAAAACTAGAGTCTGTTTTATATTAGTTTATATTTTTCTCAATTTTTTTAAAAAAAAGCTTACACAAATCGGTTGCTAAGGATGCATTATCAGGATAGCGCACTTAAATTCAATTTATAACATCTATATAACAACTCGACACGATCTTTACGAAAGTATAAGTTTGACAGACAAATATAGATATACTAGAAATAATCATATACTGGATATTTCTATATCAAAATCTTTGTCTATATCTCTCCATCTTAAAGCTATGCCAAGTGTTACAAGTTACATGACAAAATGCATATACCTCTCCAGTTAGAAATGTGTACAGAAATAAAAAATGTATTTTCTGCGGCTTTTGTTATGGAATAAAAAACGAAACACATACCATATACATATACACATAAAAAAAAAAAAAAAAACAACAAACAAAACACAAAAATAAAGCCGACATGTATCATATGCATGTGCGTCCTTTTGCCTGCTGAGTGGGCGTGGCATGGGGCATAGGATTGGGGCGCAGGCGGCACAGAGTTGACAAATTTGGAAAAATTGCAACTGCGACAGGCTGGCGAGGCTGGCGAGGCTGGCGAAGCTGTCGAGCCCGGCGCACAATTGACAATGATAACAACGATGATCATAATGAGCGCTGTAAGGGAAACGATGATGAGCATGATTAAGCAAGATGTTAAAAGCGCTCGAACATTTTTAGCAAGAGCAGCGCAAAATTGTTGTTTATCGTTTATTTGTGCACGATGGCAGACGCAGAGGCAGAGGCAGAGGCAGCGGCAGAGGCAGCGACAGCCGGCAGGCAGCGCGCGAATGTTTACAAATATACAAGCCCTGACAGAGAGTGCCGCACCGCCCCGCCCCGCCCCGTCCAGCCAGCCCCCTTGCAACACCCACTCGCATAGCGCTTGGCGGGTTTGATTGATTTTTGCGGTTCTAATGTACAATTTTAATATTTGGCCAAAACATTTGTACATTTCATTCCATAAATGTGAGTTTATTGCCATCTGCCACGGCGCCCACCATTCACTCACACTCGCACCCGTACCCGCACCCGCACCCTCACCCGTACCCGTAATTGCACCCTTCCCTTGCTAGAACTTGCCCGCAAATTCTTTGCGTATACTTAATATTTTGTTTTGTTTCCACTTTTCTACTGTGTCTGAGTGTTAGCTAATAATGTGACGGGGAATATCACTCGATAGCTGTAGAAGAATTATATTTTAGCACTAGACACCGTTGCCGAGCATTCAGATTTTGTCAGCTAGCTGAGATCTAAGCAGGTGTCGGAAAAAATTTCCAATGGGTAGAGTAGGTTATCAGAGTGTATCTAATCAGATGCTTATATCGATGTGATATGGGTCATTAGATCAAGCCGCATATGAGAAAGTATAATGAAAGAGTATAGTGAAGAGTCACGATCATATTTATATATGTATGATAATTTTAGTTATAGCTTTCGTTATTCAAATGTTCGTCCCTCTCTCTATTTTAACTTAAGTCTTATAGCTATAGCTATTGAGAACATAATAGGAACACACTCCCATGTTCCTTCTTACAAACTCTTATCACTTCGTCCTCATTGAACTTATCAATAATTTTCGCATTACAATGCATATTAAATATACTTTCTAGACGATAAAGATACCTTACCAACAGACAGAAGAAGAGGAGAAGCACCGCGCTGCACTGGACGACTGACCACCAAGAGATGAAGAATGCGACTGAAGCTGCGCTGCAGCAGGCTTGCCTTAATATAAGGCAGCGACAGCTCCACTTAAGGCAAGCTCAACTCTTGAGCCTCTTTCTGAGTCTGTTCCTTCTTACAAACTCTTATCACTTCGCCCTCATTGAACTTATCAATAATTTTTGCATTACAATGCATATTAAAAATACTTTCCAGACGATATAGATGCCTTACCAACAGACAGAAGAAGAGGAGTAGCACCGCGCTGCACTGGACGACTGACCACCAAGAGATGAAGAATGCGACTGAAGCTGCGCTGCAGCAGGCTTGCCTTTATATAGGGCAGCGACAGCTCCACTCAAGGCAAGCTCAACTCTTGAGCCTCTTTCTGAGTCTGAGTCAGTCTTCACACTCGGTCGCCTAACGAACGAGTGTGAAGACTGACTCAGACAGAGGCTCAAGAGTTGAGCTTGCCTTGAGTGGAGCTGTCGCTGCCCTATATAAAGGCAAGCCTGATGCGGCGCAACTTCAGTGTCAATCCTCATTTTCTGGTGGTCAGTCGTCCTGTGCAACGCGGTGCTTCTTCTGTCTGTTGGTAAGTACTAAAATAGTTAAGTATGTTAAGCGAAAATGTAAAAGTTATACTTTTAATGTTTATTTAATGTAAACATAATATATTTTAAATTTAAATATTATTAATTATTATAACGATCATTTAAGCAAATGCAAAGTAATTCTTCATATGTACAAATATCAAACACTTTAGCAGTCAGTATTTGCGTTAAGGCTATTTTTAGTCAGGCAAGCCCGACTAGCACTTCGACTTCCGCCCTAACTCTGAGTTCTTTAGTAATTTATAGCTAAGTATATAATTTGTATACATTAACTAGAAAACATAATAAAAGGCTATTTACATAGCAAAGTTTCGTGTAATGCATACGGAGATTACGTAATCTTTAGATTTTGGATGTCAGGCCCCGTTCGTTTCACAGGGCTCAGGGTATATCCTAGTCGAGTAGTCTCGACTAGATCACTCTTACCTGTTTTTTATTATTATTATATTAACTACTATAATATAATATGTAAACATGATATGATATATTATTCAATATCTATATATAGTAATTTGAGGTTAACCTGTCTCTTTTCCAGATATATCACCTGTGATGATTGGTATAAAATGCAGTGAACAAGCCATAATGAGGCATAATAAATCAATATTACTATAAACTATATACATATACTCCTACATCCTAGCATATTTGCCAGAAGAATCGTAAAATACTCAAGACTCTAGATATACTCAGAACCCTTACCGGATCACTACATTCAAATTTCATCTAAATATTTAAATAAATCTTCATTGAAAAACCCAAACTACATACTGTTTCGAGAGTCATTTCCCAAGCTTAGGAATTACGGTTGAAAGGTTTTTAAACTCTGTGCCGAAAGATCAACTCTTTGTATTTAAATGAATAGCTTAGCTGTTAATCATATTGCTGTTACTTCATCTAGTACTCTTACTTCTTGCAACTCCTACACCTTTCTACCATCGCGTTCACAAAGCCGAACTCAATTTGCGGCCAGTGTCATTGTAGCATATCGGATCGGACCGACCGAGATAAGCAGTCTAAGCCTCTGGTGCGAACTGCTTTGAAGGCTCCTTGGGGACTTGTGACACAGCTCACTTGGCTAACCCGATGCAACAACAGCGCAACGAAAAAAAGCCCATTATTTTATGTTTAGAAATAGAAACAAAGGCGAGTTACAAATCAAAGTCAGCGGCGAATAACAGCGGCAGACTGAGTAACCAACCGCGTGCGGGTGCGCGTTACCTATCTTAACTGGCTTAGGGCCACTGTCACACGAAGGGCAAAAAGCCCCAACAGCGGCCCAGACACGACAAGACACAGCGGCAACAGCAGCCGCAGCATAACAAAAGAAACAAAACGAGAAAACAATAGGAGTTGGAGCTAAAGGAAGTGCGTGAGAGATAGAGAGGGAGGGAGACAGAGAAAGTCTGTTATCTGTACACAGTCCGAAATGATTGAAATAGAATAAGAAGTTGGTATAACAGAATGCCCATTAAAGGTATGATGATTGGTAGATAATGAGAAGCTGAGCAACATCAGAAAAAAAACTTAATTTGAAAGGAAGATCGAGGCGCAAGTCTAATGGATTAACTTGAGGGGCATAAAATAGTAGATATGCCTGAAAAAGGCTAACATATTTGTGATATTACGTGAACTGAAAATTATATTTATTTGAACTTGAAATATTTAAAATAAATATTTTTTATAATAAGAACAAGCCCTTAATATAGCTTTGCGCAAGTACTACTTAAGCTAGGCTCGAGCTCGGCTTAGCTGTAGCTCAGTGGCAATGCGTCTCATTATCAAGCATTGAGTCGCACGTTCAAACTCCGCAAGAATAATCAGAGTTAATAATGTGAAATATAGTTTTTTTAAATAAATTAATTTTTTTTTAATACATACTTTTGTACAGACAAATTTTAGTGAGTCAAATCAAGTGAAAATGAAATAGGAAATAAAAACAGAACGAAATAATAACATATTGTTTAGCCCTTTCATTCAAATTGCGGCTCAGTCTCTGGCTGTAGTCAATGGCAGAGACAGAGTCAAACGATTAGTTGCAGGTTCAAATTCCGTAAATTATCTACTATTTTTACTTAATTTTATATTTTTTAAAATTTTTTTTATATGATTAAAATATATTAAATTCAACATAAAATATATAAAATTGATACAAAGTTTTTGCTGACAGTGTATCAGTCCCAGGCAATGTCTCTGTCTCTGTTTCTGACTGTAACTCAGATTTGACCCTCGCGAGTTTCAGTTGTTGTTGTTGTTGTTGCAACTGATTAGGCATCGCTCGATTTAACTGTCATTTGCAGGGGGCAGCCACGCAGCCACGCTGGCAGACAGTTAGACAGGTAGCTAACTGCAGCTAAGACGATTACGTTGACGTCTGCGTCACACAACAACGTCAGAGCCAACTTGCACAACTCGCTCATCTCTCCCCAGAGGCTGCCGCTTGGGTTGACTGCCTTCGATGGCATTCGCATTGCCAGAGCCCCATTTACATAAGCAGACGGCCAGAAGACCTTCAACCGAGCGCCAAATATATTTGAAAAGCGAAACAAACAAAAAAATAAAAAATAAAACAAAGCAAAATTCCTGGCTGCGAGTCCTTTTCTAATGAAAAAAATGTCCCACAATGAAATACATAAATCACATATATAATTCAGCTATCAAAATCCCACAGAAAGAACTTTTCTCACTTCAATTCGAGTCAAATCGGCATGAAACAGAACAGAAGAACAACAGCAAAAAAAAATTCAATTATTGAATCAAGTGAATTCCTTGACAATTCCCAAATATATTTACAGGGTATGCAGAGGATTTGATTTATTGAATGAAGAGAATTCTTCAACAATTACATTTACAGGGTATGCTGAGGATTTCATTCATTCAATCAAGTGAATTCCATGACAATTCCCAAATACCTTTACAGGGTATGCTGAGGATTTCATTCATTCATTCTCGCCGCTCTTTCGGTTTTCAGCTAAAAATTGATTAATTTAGTTCCCAAGTGAACTAAAATTATAACACAAACAAACAAATTTTCAATTGAATAAATGAATAAGCAAAATATGCAAAAGACTGTGGAGTATACGACTAGCAAATGCTCTGAACTAGTAACTCAAAGGTAAAGTTCCGTTCATATTTTTACCAATTCAGTTATAGGTAAATCTAATTTGAGTATATATGTATGTATCTCTCTTAACAAAGATTCATTGCAAGTATTCCAGCTCATGTGAACATTCTTTATGCCAGATCCAGCTAGTTCGATCCCGTGGAGAGTGATCTATGTGCAGGGTATATGACAGCATTAAATGCCGTTGCATTGGAAATTGAATGCCATTCGCTGAATTGAAGATAAATAATCATTTTATCATCTCATTGCCGTTGCCCGTCGAACGCAATAAACATTTATTGCATTTTCTAAAACGGCAAATTTGCGTTTGTTTCAGTTCAATAAAAATGCTGATTAATGCGCTGACAGATTGTTTCACGAGTTGATTATGAATTTACCGAAATGTGACAGTTGTTATAACTATAACCATCTCTCTCTCTCTCTATCTATCTCTTCCCATCTGCCCCGGTTCGAGTTCGGATCGAGACTGACTTCTGTCACTCTTCTATGTCACTTTCTCAATTACCCTATCGCTCCTTTCACTCTACCTTATCCACAATTTCGCACATTTTTACTGCGGCTCTCTCTGCTCTTTCTGTTTGCTCACTTTTTCACTCTCTTTCTCTCCCACTTGTTCTTTATCTCTGATATTCAAACCTTTCTCTCCCTCTTTTTCTCTTTCTCTTTCTCTCTCTCTCTCTCTCTCTCTCTTTCTCTCTCTGATCTTTCTCCCTCTCTCTACTCCTACATTCTATCAATCATAGACGCTCAGTCTTGCTTAAGTTCTTCTCTGTCCTTATCTCTCTCTCTCTCTCACACTCTCTATTCCTCTAACTTATTCGCCATCTCTCTACATCTCTTTTCAATATTATTTATTGCTTCTTTACAAATATTTTCTTGAACTTTCCACAAAATGTGGAATGTCAACACTCTCTCACGTCTCAAATAGTTTTCAATAGTCCAGAAACTAAATGCCAACAAAGTGCTAAAAGAGTTGTAAAGTTCTAACTATTCTCAACAGCTATGCTAAAGTTGAATGTAATTGCACGAGTCGAAAGTTTTTTTGATGTCATAATCATCAGCTCCAAGACGCCAGAGCCAATGGTCAATCAAAAGTCAGCTTATGCCCCATACCGAGCTCTATGGTAAATCCCTTAAAAAATACTTGCACAAGCTGTCCAGGAGCAATGGGCGTGAGATAGAGAGAGAGGGAGAGGGAGGAGAAGTGACAGTTTGTGTTGCGGGAGGTGTTCAAGTGTTTTACAATAACTGAGCAGCAGCAGCAGCAGCAGCAGCAGCGCACAAAGTTTCTTCACACTTTTCCACAGATTATCTTTATATGTACTTTCATTCTTCATTCTTTTCTTTTCGTTTTTCTTTTTTTTTTGTAGCCTTTACTCTTTTGTTGCTCTTTCTTGTTGTTGTTATTGTTTCTGTTTTCTGCTCTTATGCCCTGTTTGCAGTGTTAAAGTGAAGCATATTAGTTTAGTGTTCGGCGTACAAAGTTGAAAACTTTTAGATTCATTGAATTTTGATTTAGTCTGGCAATTTGATTGATTACTATTTATATTATTGTGTAAATTTTGTATTATTCATACAGTTTTAGAGTCTGACATCGTTTTATTTAACAGTAATATAAAACAATACACATATATATAACAGAATTAATTTCTTAATGTTTGAACTACAAATATTTGCAACATTTTAAGTTTGAAGGTTTTAGAGTTTAGGGCCTACAGTTTGAATGTGAGTGGTAGAAAACTTTAAAATACTTGAATTTAAACTCGCCATTAACTTTAAATAAGTATCTGGTAAACTAATCTGATTGATCCGATCTCCCTATGTATCAAATTAATAATTGTGAAAATTTGTCAAATTATTAAAAGTTATAAATAAAAATTAAAAAGAAATTCATTTTTATTGAAAATCAAATTTATTATATTTTAACCCGGCAACATCATCAATAGAATTCCCGATCTGTAACTCTGAACAGAGTATGGCGTGGTTGGTTCTAATTAGATCTCTCTATATTTGTTTTGCGCCTCAAGTTCTTCTTCTACAGCCGCGTGCACTTCCCAGCGGGAGCCCATGGGCCGCGCTGCACATACATATGCTTATGCTACAGAGACTTACACATATATATTTATATATACATACGTATGTACATACATATGTGTGTACCTGTGTATATATGTATATATACATTATTTTTTATGTGAAAATATCTTGGCTGGGAAATTTTGCATATTAATAGCCTTTTCCTTATTATTTGCTCGCCATATTTCTGCACATTAATGCAATTGGGAAATGGGCGGAGAATTGGGGAGCAACCGGAATTTATTTTAATATTCTTTTAAGTACCCGCCATAAGTGGCAGGCGACTCAGGCAGGCAGCTGTTGCTGTCAAACAATAAATACAACACGAAAATCAAGCATACGCCGTGTTCGACTTACCGTGGGCGAACAGCCCCAGCCGCAGCAGGCAGTGCAGCCAATGGTGTTGCGAGCCGGCAAGGGATTTGTAACGGTATTTGGGCCTGCTGCTGATACTGATCGATGCCATTGATAAGGATTTACATGTTGTGCTCCTCACGCGCAAAGTTTCAACTAAAGACACACAAACACACAGCCACGTAAACAAAATTGACAACAAAAATAATAGTGTTTCACTCAATTGATACAAAGTGTTATCGCCAGTCGCATGAATTTTTCAAATGCGCTCTGCAATTAGCAACAATAGCACGAACGAATTGAAATGCGCGCCAAATAACTGTTTACTTGGCCAATGGTTGTGCCTGCGCTGCCACTTGGTTCATCGCGTGCGCCGCTGTTGAACACCAGCATGCAACTGGCAGCAATGGGACGCCCAATTGGCTTGGCGCGCTAGCTCCAAACACACACACTCACACACACACACAGACACGCATAAGCCCCAAAGACAACACGTACGCAGTTGGCGAACAGTGCAAAAGTACATAGCAAATGGCAATACAGATGGCAGCACTGGCGCTGTTAAAGCTGTTTATGCGCCCAATGTTAACACGAAGTTAGCGAAACTCTCTTGAATCTTAATTTATAGAAGTAATAGAGGTATAAATAAATATTATATAATATTTTAAAAAAAATTGCTAACATAAGCTAGGCTGGAAAACTAAATATTAACTAATTTGACTCACAGTTTACTGTTTTCCAAGCTTTTCTGTTATTGTATATTCGAAGCAGCATCTGAGCGAAGCAAAATATCGTAAACTGTTAACACAAGTAATCGTATCGTATAAACTTGTCAGTTGTAAGTGTCAAGCAGTGTACGCTTCAGGTGGCAACGCCATTTGAAAATTAACATTGCCAAACGGTTGCGCCACTGTTGCTCCACAGTTTAACAGCCATTTTTTGTTTACCATCCGTCGTCGGCCATCGTCTAAACTTCTGGTGTGCTTGCCTCGTTCAATTAGCATTTTGCAGTGGCCATGCACTCTCTGCTGACCAATAACAATTGCTTGACATGCCTGAAACGCCTTGACGTGGACCAGGAGCAGCTGCCGGCAGCGCAAGCCATCGATGCGGATTTGCGGCATTCGCTGTTGCAGCATCTCGACTGGCAGGCGGATGAATTCAACATTGAGTGCCTTCCCAAGCAGTTATGCCGCGACTGTCACCAGCAGCTGGTGAGCTTTCGCCTGTTCCAACAGCAGGCGAATGCCTGCCGTCAGGATCTCCTGTCCATGGTAAAGCGGAAGCAAAACGAAATGGTCGAGGAGCAACAAAATGCGGAATTCGAGGTTGTGTACGAGGAGCATCCAGCTGAAGAGCAGGAGCAGGAGGTGGAGCTGGAGAAGCCGGAGCGGGAGCAAGAACAGTTGCTGGAGAAAACAGACCCGGAAGAGACTCAATCAGATCCTATAGACGAACTACCTAAAGTGGAGCAAGAGGAGGAGATGCAGAAGCAGGAGAAGCCCAGCACAAAGCGGCGCAGCAAGGGCCTGAAAAACAGTTTTAAGTGCAGCCAATGCGGACACAGCTTCGCCCACGATCTCACCCTGGCTGCGCACGTTCGCAAGGTGCACGAGGGCAGCAAACGTCCCTTCCAGTGCGATCGCTGCGACAAGGCGTACAGCTTCATGGGCGGCCTCTACACGCACATCAAGGAGATTCACGGCTCAAAGGAGCGCTCCTATCGCTGTGATCATCCCGGCTGCGAGCGCGTCTACATCAGCAGCATTGCCATGCAGAAGCACAAGCGACTGAAGCACTCCGACTCCCCCGCAGCCCCAACTCGGAAGTATGTGTGCGAGCAATGCGGAGCCACGTTCAACCAGACAGCGAATCTCAAATACCATCGACGCACCAAGCATCCCACCGAGGACGAGGCGGCGGCCAATGCCAGCGAACAGCACTACTGTGATCTCTGCCAGAAGCATTTCCACTCCCGCTACACACTCAAGTATCACACAATGCAGCAGCACGGAGGCGGCACTGCGGACAACCCCAAGGATCAGCAGCTGCCCATGCACGAGTGCCAGGTGTGCGGTCGTCGCATGGCCAAGCGTTTCATGCTCGTGCGGCACATGCTGATGCACAACTCGGAGAAGTTGCCCTGCGAGCACTGCGGCCGCCTCTTTGCCCGCAAATTCGAGCTGGAGGCGCACATTCGGGCGGTGCATCTGAAGCTGAAGCCCTTCGGCTGCAGATACTGCAACGAGTCCTTCGCTTCGCGGAAAACGCAACGACACCACGAGTACATCCACACCGGCGAGAAGCCCTACGTGTGCTCAACCTGTGGCCAGGCATTCAGGCAGCAGACGTGCCTCAAGAACCATGGAAGGGTGCACGAGAAAGCCAAGTGAGGGATTCTCTCTTTAGTTGTAAATGAAAAAAATAAAATAAAAAAACAGGAAATATATTATAATGCAAGCTAACTATTGACTGTGCCGAGCTCCTTCTGCTGTTGTTTCTCCTTCTCGATGTACACGGGCAAATCGTCCAGGGGCTTGAAGTACAGATGCACTGCCTGGGAGCCGGCCATCATGGCCAGCATTGCGCTGCCCAAGAACTTCATATATTGGCCCCACGAGACTCCGGCGGGCATGATTAAATCTAATCCTGCTGTTGCTGTTGCTGCTGCTGCTGCTGTTGCAGTTGATGCTGCTGTTGATCCTCCACGTAGTTCTTGGCCTGCCTGCGCTTGAACGTGCGATCTACCGTATACAAAATTATAGTTTAATAAATCTTCAGACTTAGTCGGGTTTTGGGACTCACAGAAATTCGTCTCGCCCACGGTCCAGTTGATCATGGAGAACTCCAGCGCCGCGCCCAGAACAAAGAATATCGGCAGAAAGCGATAGATGCCAAAGCGTCGCTTACCGGGCCAATTGTCGAGCAGACGTCGCACGGATCTGCTATAAAGACTCATCCGGCTTTTAGATTATATAAGCTGGCCGGTCCAATGCAGCTGACCAGGCAAGTAGCCTCGTTGAGCTCTTTAATAGTGTGTGCAAGTTAATGTAATTTATATGGTAGGTGCTGCATGCAGCTTACCAACTGCAACAATTAATTTAATAGAAATTTTTATACAAAATAAAGTAAATTTCTAAAGCAAGCTATTTACAGCTGCCAAACGGAGTTTTTGAACAGCTGACTGGGATCTTGGACAGCTGTTACGTGGAGCTCTTTATTGCGTTAAGTTACTCTTTTGTGCGTTTATGAAGGGTATGCTACACTCATATATCTCAAATGTTGAAAAAAGTGTGTAGACAATGGTGTCACTGTTAAAGTTAATCAGATAGTCCTTTCTTAAGTTTAAAGTTATTAAGCGAAATCAAAATTACAAATAATTTTATTTACATGACGCTTACATGTCATATCTTGCGTGCTCTCGTTAATTACACATAGCCTTCACGTTCTTCTTTCGAATTGCGGCGTTATTTGGTGTTGCTTACGTGCGCTGTTAGTGCCTAACATGTTCTGTTAGCCTTACGTTGTAATCTACGTTTGTTTAGTATTTATATATTTACTCAACACGTAAACAATTTTTTGAGTTTTTTTTTTTTTGCCAAAAACCAAGCATTTGGTTTAAACATATGCCGACATCGTTAACCAAGGGCCACAACAACAAAATATGATACACAGCCTGTTCATAGTCAACAACAGCGGGTAAGCTGGCCAACATATGTTAACAGCGAGTCGAAAAAGAAGTATAACTTTGATTTCACCCACAGCGAAGTCTTTTTGGAGAAGCATTGGCGTTCCGTTGTCTCTCGCTCCGTTTGCGAATACTTTCTCGATGCACAGCGTGCCGCCCCCTACGTATGTGATCCGCCAACTCCAGCTGGCCATGCCATTCCATCTAAATTGTTATGATCTCTCCTGTTGCAGGATGTGCCGCCCGTAATTGCCACGCCCCACTATTACCTGATCACCGTGCAGCGGGATAGCGTCTCCCTGGTCGCTGCCTGCAAGCAGGAGGTGCCGCCTTTGTTTGTCATCGAGTTCCTGCATCGTGTGGTGGACACCTTTCAGGACTATTTCAGCGATTGCTCCGAGTCTGTGATCAAGGACAACTATGTGGTCGTCTATGAGCTGCTCGACGAGATGCTCGACAATGGCTTCCCCCTGGCCACCGAGAGCAACATACTTAAGGAGCTGATCAAGCCGCCAAACATATTGCGAACCATTGCAAATTCGGTGACCGGCAAGAGCAAGTATGTCCAGCCGTTCTGGCTAATCCTTGCCAAGGATTATCTATAGATTCTTTTTACGGTTGCAGCGTCAGCACCATTTTGCCATCGGGCCAGCTATCGGCCATACCGTGGCGGCGCAGCGGCGTGCGGTATACTAACAACGAGGCCTACTTCGATGTGATCGAGGAGGTGGATGCGATTATTGACAAGTCCGGCTCCACGGTCTTCTCTGAGATACAGGGACACGTGAGTGGACAAATAACAAAAGTATATGTGAAACTCTATAATGCCTCCCCTTCTAGATTGACTGCTGCATCAAGCTGTCGGGCATGCCGGACTTGACGCTCTCCTTTATGAATCCGCGTCTCTTCGACGACGTCTCTTTTCATCCTTGTGTACGCTTCAAGCGCTGGGAGGCCGAACGGTTGCTCTCCTTCATACCGCCCGATGGCAATTTCCGTCTTATGTCCTACCACATTAGCTCGCAATCGGTTGTGGCCATACCCATCTATATACGGCACAATTTCTCAATTAAGACGGGCGAGCAGGGACGCCTGGACTTGACAATCGGGCCACGGAATACGCTCGGGCGCACCGTGGACAAGGTGAAGCTGGAGCTAACGATGCCCAGGTGTGTGCTGAACTGCTTGCTGACGCCCAACCAGGGCAAATACACGTTCGATTCGGTGAGCAAAACGCTCGCCTGGGACGTCGGACGCATCGACGTATCGAAGCTGCCCAACATACGAGGATCGGTAAGAGTAATGAATTAAATTGAACTCTATATATATATATAATCTCATTTCTTTCAGGTCTCATTAACGCCGGGCACACCGAACATCGATGCCAATCCCTCCATTAATGTGCAATTCCAAATCTCACAGCTCGCCGTGTCCGGCCTGAAGGTGAATCGCTTGGACATGTACGGCGAGAAGTACAAGCCCTTCAAGGGCGTCAAATATCTAACCAAAGCGGGCAAATTCCAGGTGCGCATGTAGCTGCATGCCACACATGCCACGCCCAGCCCGCACGCCCTCTCCTCTACTCAGCTTTAATTAAGTGTAAAATGTTCCACATATATTCGTAATAGTGCTGCTATTTCTATAACAATATAACAACAATAAGAACACATCCATCATAAGAAAAGAGAAAAAGATAAAGATAAAGAATAGAAGAAGCTCGTGTGTGTACCGAACCCAAATATATTTTGTATTCATCCCAATTCGTGCTTATCTCTGCGCAAACTATATTTCACAATCTTTGTGCTCGCACTGCGCCGAGTTGTGCCTGGCAGTGGACCTATGCCTTATAGGGTATATAGAATCGGAATCTAAAGTACATTGTATTGAATATTATTTTATGCACTCATAGAAACATTTATGTTAAACCTTAAGTTTGTTAAGCTCTTTCTTTTATTCTAAATATCATTCCTTGCCTTATAAAAGTAATATCTTACCCAACATTTGACAATTGTGTGTACACTCTATATAGATTTACAGCAAGGATGAATGAATA
This sequence comes from Drosophila meridionalis, assembly GCA_035045145.1. Lineage (NCBI taxonomy): Eukaryota > Metazoa > Arthropoda > Insecta > Diptera > Drosophilidae > Drosophila > Drosophila meridionalis. The sequence goes on along the minus strand of JAWNPG010000009.1, from coordinate 2,698,779 downwards.
AAGATGTCTCAAGACATATTTCAAGATGTTTTCACATAACTTGACAATCTTTAAATAAATATACTATATCTGCTATATTCTAAGGATGTTACAATCCAGGGATAGAAGAGGAAAAATTACACTATATATATATCTATATCTATATCTATGTATATCTATATCATACTGCTGCAACAAATTGAACTCAAAATATTTTATATTTTTTTTTTTTTTTTTTTCTTTATATAGTATATGATCATACATTAGATTTCTATATAATATAATGCACATATTTATATAAACCTTTTTTTTTTATTTTCCAACATTTTCGAAGAAGCACAGCAAAACTATTCAAGAAAATAAATTAAATATAACACATTATAGGGTATCTGACGGTTGGCTACTTTATTCCTAATTGTTATCTTGACTGCATTTTCTTTTCTAAATGTCAAAGCGAATGCAACTGAAGAATGTTTTATGCCAACCTCAAGTGTTGTTCTTGGCGTGTGTTGGTGTGCGTGTGTGTGTGTGTGTGTGTGTGTGTGTATTGGTGTGTGCGTCGCCATATTTAAAACTGGCTGTTGAATGTTGGCAAACAAGTTGCAAGTTGGCTTTGCGACTGCGACTGCGACTGCTGCCTGGCAACAAACCTCTCAAAGCCAAAGCCAAAACCAATAAATTTAAATGAAAATGCAAAACTTGATTTCTAATACCCTAGACGGCGAGGCCAAGCAGGAGTATGTGTTAGCGAATGTTAAATGCAAATAGAATAATCAGGAAAAACGCATTGAAATAGCAAAATTTCGAATCAAAAAAGTTTTTATATTTTTTTTTTCCTTTTTCCCTTTTCTGATTATTCTATATAACTTATAAAAACCTTTTTTATTGATTATAAACTTTTCTATTATTCTATGTCTATTACTATATACAAAGGAACTGGTTTGATGTCTTCGAAATATCTATACAAATATATAATATACGTATATATTTATATATATAATATACGTATATATTCATATCCTTAACTGTATAACTATGTTTGATGATCTATCTGACATACAGTTAGATATACGTACAATGTCTTACGTATGTCTTTAGCATTCGATTCTAACGTTTATCCCTCTATATAAATTACAAATTCTATAGATATATATATGTATATTTTGCAAAAAAAAATTGCACTTCTTAAGTTATATTTAATATATTTAAATATGCAAAACAAATCCCAGAGTATCTGCTCGTCGAATAAAAACTAGAGCAACTCTGTTTTATTTTGCTGCCCTTTTTTTCTTAGCCCTTCGAAGCATTCGCATATACATAGCGCATAGCTATATACATATCTATATATATATATATATATATATATATATATATATATATATATATATATATATATATATATATATATATATATATATATATATATATAGTCAATGTTAAGCTCATATATATATGTACCCTATATATATACTCTATATACATATACCCTTGCATTTTTGTGCTGTCTGTTTGAACCGGTTCTGGCAGCGTTACGGCCCGATCTCAGCTCTTTGGGTCCCTGGCTCTTGGCTCTGGATCTAGCCGGGGCGTGCAACAGTAGCCAATAAGCGCCATCAGCGCGCCACATACGCCTCTGACCATGCCCCCAGCTAGGCATGTTATACACAGCCAAACGACACACACACACACACACACACACCACACACACATTGGTGCATAGTTCGCTTAACTTGGCCGAAATTGCGAGCGTGGGAAACGTTTTTGGTTTTGGTCAAAAAGCAGCATGTGGCATGCCACATGCTGTGGCAAAGCTCTGCGCAGTTGGATGACTCAGAGTTGCCCCGCACCTGCCTACCCCCTGCCCTACCCCTCTACTCATTCCCTCCCCTAAGCGAAGCTCATTAGCTGCCCGCCAAGTTCGTTGCATAAGTCTTTCGTTTTGATTGTTTTCCGCTGCTTAGAATTCCATCAATTTCGAAGCGACACCTCAGTTTTGCTCCGATAATTGATATCGGTTAATGCCAGTCGTGGGAGCTATCATTAATATTTATAAAGATTTCGCTCCCAGGCATTAGCCACCTCCTCCTCCTCCTATCATATATGCCCAGCCGCCAACTGAATGCTCAGATAATTGTGTGTGTGAACGAACAGAAAAGTAGAGAAACAAGCAACTGTCATTAGAGGGAGAGAGAGGGAGAGTGTAAGAGCGAGAGAGAGAGAGGGAGAGGTATATAGAAATTGACTTATTTACACTTGACATTTTTAGAATTTTAATGGATAAGCAGCTTTATGTGGTTTTAATGGCTTTCAATTTGGAAATCCCTCTTTAAACTTTTGACATTGTTACGAAATTAATTGCCAACATTTAAGTACAGTGAACGCTCGCTAAGAGTCAAAGGCATTAGAATCAATAAATATTAATATTAACAGACTGATCGATTTGAACTGTTCAGAAGCTATTCCAAATTCGCAATGTATCGCAAATGCTTTTGCATAGACTAATGAATAATGAACAATGAACAAGAATGTTAATGATTAATGACAATGAACAATAATAATGCACGATAATAGTGAACAATAATTATAACTATAAATGAATAATGCCAATATTAATGATTATAATAATAATAATAATAATAATAAATAATAATAATAATAATAATGATAATAATAATACTAATAATTATAATAATAATAATAATAATAATAATAATAATAATAATATATAATAATAATAATAATAATAATAATAATAATAATAATAATAATAATAATAATAACAATAACAATAACAATAACAATAACAATAACAATAACAATAACAATAACAATAACAATAACAATAACAATAACAATAACAATAACAATAACAATTACAATAACAATATCAATAATAATAACAATAACAATAATAACAACAACAATAATAATAATACTAATAAAAATAATAATAACAATAATAATAATAATAATAATAATATAAATATACTAAAATATTCAGGAACTTAAGGATTTCAAGAATTGCATAGAATGTCGAAAAACTTTTCTTTAAAAAGAAAATAGTCTTAAATATTTTAAAATATTTTACCAAGTCTCAACTGAACGCAAAACCCAAGCAACGCTTAATTCGCTGTATGCCAACTTTTTGTAGGCAGTGTTTCGCTGTCAGCCAGATCAGATTGCATAAATCATTTTGGTTAGTTAGCTCGTTAACGCCTGCCACAGTCAGAAACACACACACACACACACACACACACACATAGACAGCACTCCAGTCCAGCTGGGGCCAGCCCAACCCAAGTGCAATTCAAACCCAACCTAAGACCCCACCCAGAGGCTCCTCTTTCGCTTAATGCTCCAGTTTTGTAATATGCTGCGCAAACTGAACTCTAAACACTTGGCCGAGCGCTAAGTGATTTTTTTTTTTTTTTTTTTGCCTTATACTAAATGCAAGTGCATGCAGCACACGTGCCACGCCTCATTGCGCCCACATACAGGTGTCGCAATCGAACAGAAAACAGATAGATAAAATTGTTAAGGGAATATCGGAAGATTTGAATGCGCTAGGATTTGAGTGATAGTAAATTTATAATAAAAATAATCGGTATAATTGATCATCAATGAATAATGACAGCCTAATAAACTTTGACAATGAACAATGATAATGTATCAAAGTAATGAAATCATTCATACAAATAATGAATAATGAACAGTAAAAAAATGATAAGAATTGACTATGATAATGTATAATCATTATGAACAATGATAATGAATTTAAAAGTAATGAATGATGATAATAAATGATCACTGAATAATGAAAATGAAAAAAAAATAAGAATAATAATAATGAATTATTATAATAAACAATCCTCATAATCAATGATAATGAATGTCAAAGTAATCAATCATAATGAACTAAATTAATGAATAATGAACGATTAACAAAATTATAATAAGATTTGTCAATCATTATGTACAATCATCATGATAATAAATAATGAAAATTGATAATAAATAATCAACAATAATAATGCACGATGAGCAATGATGGTGAGCTGTGATAATGAACAATGATAATAAACAGTGGCAATGAACAATACAAATTAAAAACTTTAATGAACAGTGATTATGATTAATGAACAATGATTAATGAATAATGAATAATACACATTGATAAAATGCAATGATATTGAATAATGCACAATAATTGAAAAAACAATGAACAACGATAATGAACAATGAACAATGTACAATAATAATGAATAATAATAATGATTAATGATCAATGTTAACGATTAATGAATAGTAAATATAGGTAATGCGCAAAGTTAATGAATAATGAACACTGATAATGAGGAATGAACAATGATAGAACTGGATGAGTAATAAACACATATTATGAAATGCTAATGCTAATGCTAATGAGAGCAATTTTATTATGTTCCATCCCCATACGGACCCCAACTAATGATATTCTCGTTGGGCTCCACTTTTTCGTAGAGCATTCAGAATCAATAAACCAATCGCCAACACGAATTTGTCATTAGCAACAACATCTTGTCACATTGTTGTTGTTGTAGTTTGTTTGCTTGTTTGCTTTCATATTCCTTCTCTTTTTTTTTTCTTTTTCTATCATTTTGTGTATCTGTTATTTCGCTCTGTGTATGCACAGTGAGTGAATCGTGCAATTGTGCATTTGTGTTCAATATTCATTTGATGCAACTTGTTTCGTTGCACTGTGCAAATGTTTGAGTTGTTGCTGTTGTTGTTCTTATTGTTGTTGTTGTCGCGTTTCGAAAGCTAAACAGACACGAGGCAAACAAATTGCGATCGTCAGTCAGTTGCTTGGCAACTTGAAAGCCAAAACCGAAGCCGACAAAATTCAAACTGCAGCTGAAACTTGACTCCGTCCATTGCCCAAATCCAAAATCCAAAGTCTAATCAGCGTCTGGCCGGTTAATTAGAAACGCTGATTGTGCCCCAAAACAGACACACACACACACACACACACACACACACACTGCGAGGGGTCTGTGGGGATGGGGCATTTTGAGTGTGGACAACATTAAATTGCACTGACGCCTCGTTTGCCGGGCCTTTGCCTTTACCCTGTAAAAACAGGTATTGTTGGGTATAAGAAATCAAATAGGCATAGCATAGCACACGATATTCTTAGTATAAGTATATATACATATTATACATATAATATGGAGCACAGCTCGAAAGAGCAAGAGAGTGTTAAGAAATTTGATACATGAACTCTTATATAATCAAAAACAGCTCGAGTTTTGTTTCATATTCTTATATATATACATTTACTTACTAAAATACAATATATAAAAAACACTTATATAAGGCTAGTTAGTCGAGCTAATCATATCATCATATAATATAATATAATCACAAATTTACATTATTTATCTTAAGACTTTAATAAATAAACAATTTCGTATATTTTCTATGCTCGATCTGTTTGGTATTATAGTATAGTATATATACTATACTATATAGTGGACTAGTTAAGCCCAATATTTCGACTCATTCACTAAATGATATAGTATCTATAATATCTATAGCTCCATTTAACTGAAAAATTACAGTTTTATCTTTTCTCGATTGGAGAATGTCATATTTTAAGCATTACTTATTTTTTTATTTCTGACTAGAAATTGTGTTTTTTTTTATTATTATTGTTGTCTCAGCCGATATATATTAATTAAAAATTACGATATAATGATATACGACCAGCACATATTCGATAACTTGCTTTACGATATGAAAATATGCAATACACGATATATGCATGAATAAACGATATTAGGATATACGTTGATGCGATATTAAAATGTATGTATATACGATATTCAGATATATGTATAGACGATATTAAGGTAAAAACGATGCATATACGATAATAAGATATTCTTCCTGATTTGTAGATATATGTATGCATAGGCATATAAAATACATAGAAGCATATATCGTATACGATCGGCATACGATCTATAGATATGTGATACCGTGACGTACGATATACATAACAATGTAAAGCACAGCAGTCGCAGCAGCATTTACACTTTTTGTTTCATTCAGAGTGCAGCTTGTGGGATGGCTCATTAAAAACGATTGAAACTTCCGCAAGAAGTCGAATTCGTAGACGACATAGATAGACGGACAGATATGCCCAGATATATGCACACACTATATCGGCATATACATATATATAGATGACTTTGTTTATAGCCGCAAAATATGTTTCTGGAGCGCATTCAAAGCGTGCTTTGATAAAAACACAGCTCTCTGTACAGTCAGGGCCTTTGTTTTAAAGAGGTCGGCCGTGATTGGGAACGCAACTGGCAAGTGCCTGGGGCTGGGGCTGGGCAGGGGCAGGGACAGAAGGGTGGGGCCGGCATTTAGTGGGGCTCATTGTGGGAGTTAAATATGCGTCCAACCCATTCGAGAATGTGTCAGAATTTTATTCAATGTGCACGAATTACGCGAATGTGCGACAGCAACAAAGTTGTCCAACTATTAATGGAACAGACCAAAATAAAAGAACAACAAATACATAAATAAACATCTGACGCACACACATACACACACCACACATACACACACACCGAGTGTCAACGCACAAAGTTGAAGTTGAGAAGGATTTGCATACAAAGTCGACGTCAATTGATAAACAATAAATGAACATTCGAAGAGAAGATAGATGAGGAGTATCTTGGGGTTCGAGTCGAAAAATAAACACCCAGGCAGACAGACAGACACATATGACAGATATATAACGGCGATTTGCAGATATATGCAGACATTCAACATGTCAAACATGGATATAGTAGACTCTTATCAGATAAGAATATATATGTGTATATATATATATATATATATATATATATATATATATATATATATATTATATATTTATATATATATATATATATATATATTTATATATATATATATATAACTTTCATGTACTTAAAAATATCTCAGCGTTCACACGGACGGACGGACGGACAGACGGACAGGGCTATATCGACTCGTCTTGTCGCGCTGGTCAAGAATATATATACTCTATGGGGTGTGGCACACCTCCTTCTACCTGTTACAAACATTTTCACAAAGCCATTATACCCAGATTTCCCATTTTCAATGGGCTCAGGGTATAAAAATTATAATAATAACTGATTTGTTTTTAGGGTTATGCAGAAAACCTTTCATACTTGAAATGGGCTTTGACCCATAGATATGCTAATGAATGGGCTTACATTAATAGATGAATTAAATAAATTGACATTTTCGCGGTGTCTTAGACGCGACATGATAATAGAAATGATAACGAAAGTAAATATTTGTCGCCTGACTAAGAAAAAACGGCGAGAGAAAGAGAGAGAGAGAGAGAGAGAGAGAGAGAGAAGTGAAGAAGACAGCGGAGAGTGAGCACAGAAGGAGCGCGAAAGGCGTGAAACGCGTAACACGCGCTCCAAATTTAATTATGATAATTTGAATTTTTATTGATTTATTTGTATCACAATGTCAAAACATCAAAAAGAAATGGAAGAAACAAGGAAATTTGTAAATATCTTATTTAACATTATCAGAGACAATTCATTGTAAAATTAGTAATTGTAGGAATTAGTGTTTACATAAATACAAAATAGAATAAGAAGACAAAATACATTTATATTTTATTTCACAATAAAGAAAGCCGTAAATATAAAATATATATTAATAAATATAATAAATATATTTCCATACAACCTTCTTCTAGCAGAACGTAGTCTCATTGAAGCCAAACAAAAGTATTAATAGCAGAGGAAAAACATATTTCAGATACATTCATTCCACTGATTTCATCTTCGATCCGAACATCAAAAAGTAATATACGTAACTAACGTCTGAAAAAGTCCAGCTCATTTCAGAGCTATCTTGAAATCTATCTTGAAATCCTAGCATACACGGACCTACAACAAAATTTCAAGTCTCTATAGGCTATAGATGCTCTTATAGGCTCTTATAGGCCAGCTCTTAAGATCGTTGGATGGACGAACGGACAGGCGGACAGCACCAGATCGACTCAGCTCGTCATCCTGATAAAAAATATACATACGTCTCCATCTTTCTGTTATATACAGTTAACAACATCATAAGGGTATACCTTATTTCCCATTTTCAATGGGTTCAGGATATACAAATGCAAAGCAATAGATAATTTCGGGAAGAAAAACGGAAAAAATATTATAAAATTGTATATTAACTGAGTATTTCGTCCATTAAAACGTTTAAGAATGCGAAACCAAAGCTAAATACTGCTAAAAAGGAAAGCAAACGTAGCTGCCAAGAGCTGGCACATTAACAAAACCGAAATCAGCTTTCAACTGGAATATATATATAATATATACTATATATATATACTTTTTTTTTGTCAAATACTTAGAATGACCTTGACGTTGCATCATTCGAAAAGGTCAATCGTATCAAACGAATTGCCGCGCGAAATGTCAGCCACATTGTAATTTTAATCCAATCTAAACAAATTGGCAAAGCTGTTAGATGTATGCGAAAAGGCATGGATCATTGACGACCTCAGCCGCGTATTGTATAACCCAATATATAGCTCTATCTGCTCCTCTCTCTTTCTATCTCTGTGTGTGTGTGTGTGTGTGTGGGGTCTATGCTTAAATTTAGAAACAATTTATTTATTTATTTAAAATTCAACTATCAAAGGTTTTTTTTTTTGTTGCCCGTTTTTCCTTGCTTTTGTCTTTTGCTTTTGTCATTCGTTGTCAGATTTACTGTGATTGTTTTCTCTCTCTTTCTGTTTATTGTCTCTTTCTTTTTTTTTTTGTGCTGCGAATTTGCTGTGAAATCTAAACAAAAGCTGTCGCTGCGGTTTCCCGTAGGGTAAACCCATTCAGTCCCGCTCTTGTCCATTTCAATTGCGGCTTTTTAGTGTTTCGTAATAGTTTCCAAAAATTGAAATGGGGCTACACGAATTTCAGGATGTTGCATATGTGTGTTAGTTGAGAGCTCTTTGAGTTTTATTAGATCTAGTTAAATGTTGCGAAATTGACTTTCATTGTTGCCAAAGATCTTTCCTTGCATATATCGCCAAATCGTCCAAAAATATCACCAGCATATATGTATATTTATTTTCTTTTTATACCCTGAGCCCATTGAAAACGGGAAATCAGGGTATAAGGGTTTTGTGAAAATGTATGTAACGGGCAGAAGGAGGCGTGCCACACCCCATAAAGAATATATATTCTTGGTCAGCGCGACAAGACGAGTCGATATAGCCCTGTCCGTCTGTCCGTCTGTCCGTCCGTCCGTCCGTGTGAACGCTGAGATATTCTCAAGTACGCAACGTAGAGACTTGAAATTTTACATGAATACTGGATAATACCATACACTGCACAAGTTTATAAAAATTTTTCCGATAACTCATTCCATTTCGATTTTATGAGCATTTGTCGATAATTTTAGTGTGTTTTTAAGGCGTGGTTTGTACATCGTTTGAGCTAGAGACTTTGACTTCGAGCAGCCTCGACTAGAGCACTCTTACTTGTTTTATCATGTGTTGTATTCCCAAATGTTTTACTGGCAATACTCGCATATGACTCTCATTTAGACTAGAACTCAAACAGCAGGTATTCCTAACCTTATCATTTCACGAACTCTTGCTCTTTTACACTTTCCCACTTCTGCTGCTTTCTTAAACGTTTTATTAGCCTTAACTTCCTATAGTACTTAAAAGTCTTTTAGATAGTTAACATTTATATACAGAAGCTTTACATAAATTGATCTGAATTTGTTGTTGCAGGATAAAGCTTGTAGTTTATCATGTTAGCTAGTGCATTTCTTATTCTCTTCCTCTTTCTGCCATATCCTTGACCGTTTAGCGCACTAAAATTCAATTGCGTCAGCGTCCCCACATATTCAATTAGATCCATGTCTATTTATATTGCAATAGTCTTAGGGGCTGGACTGGGCGCATCTCACATTCCAATTGCAACGGGCTGACTTGCTGTTGACCCCAGCTAAACAGCTGCTGCCGCCCAGTGCCACGCCCCCCGGTAACAGGTTAGGTAACGCCGTTGAATTTCGCTTTTCTTGTGCCGTAATGTTTATTTATTTATTTATTTATTTATTGAGGGCACGCCTGGACAATTGCAGCGTTTAATTCAATTTGATATGATAATTTGCTTAGACAGACGTCTCTCCGCTATACCCGAAGACGCCCTCCAGATGGCATGTGTGCGTAATACACATACATATATTTGTATATATAGTTATATATCCGATGTGTGGATCGCATGTTGCGACTCTTATCATGTATTTGTCGCAGCTACCTTGCGATATCAAGTTGAATTTCCAATTGCCACACTTTTCACAGAAGCTCTACATATACATATATACAAGTAGAGCTATGTGTATACATCAAGTTTATAAGCTTTCAGCATCCATCTATTGCTTCACAACTATTGATAAACCCAACTGGGAAGTATGCATATGTTACATGATATTCTAATTCAAATATTTATAAATGCCTTTGTAGAAGCCTTGATATCATGCATGACTTGAAATCATGTTTTCATCTTTAAAATCAATATCTCTTGACTAACTTTTTTAGACTGAACTAAGGCATATTCAAGGTTTTTCGGCTCCAGACTCTTAGCTGCGCTTTTCATGTGGTCTTCTATACTTAAAATCTTTGCATTCAAATGCCGAATCTTCAGTTTTTCAAAATTCCTTGAATGTTGTAAATAACTCGAGTTATGTTGAATCTGCTATAGACATTCAGCATAAAACTGAATGATATATGTATAAATGTGCTCAAAATATACAGCATATTTAATGATATTTTAATAATTCTGAATATTTGTATTTCCTTCAGGAATACTTTAAAGTAATGCCCATAAGATACCTATAATACACTTATGGCAATAAAATTTGTTTACATTTAAGTAGACAGTAGAATTCCAGCATTGAATGCGATACTTTTCGAGCAGACCTCGTATGAGCCATACTTGAACACATCTATTTATGTATATACCTCTATAATATATTACTAGAGGAAATCTTCTATACATACATAGAGAAAAGTGCATGACAATCGAAAAGAAACTGAGTAAAATATGGAACTTGTTCACACTTTATGATCGAACCACTGAATTGCCTCAATTCAAGTGGAAAATTCGAACAATTCAACTGGAATCTGATGGCGTTATACATATACGTATATAGTCTATTTATAATACATTAACACGCCAATCTTGAGCGAAGACTGGAGCCTAGCTGTAGCATTGGCATACCATTGGACAACTGCGAAGTTTGGTGTAAACAAATAACATCATAATCGAGTAATGGCACGAGTTGCCTCGACGACCGTCTGTAGCGCAAGTGTAATCCAATCCGGGACCCAATTTGGGGTCGGATTTCAAGTGCTGGCTGCTGCATGCTGGATGCTGGATGCTGGATGCCGACCAGCAGTCGTAATTGCCATGATCGGGGAAGACTTTGGAACCCCGATAAAACAAAATCCCAAAACGTTGAGTCAGTCAAAAAAGAAACTATAAATAGAATAAGCAAAACAATAATAAAGTCGATAGAAACGTGTTCGAGTGCCGCATCGCCGCACTGGATGCATTGGCGTTTACAATGGACGCGACTCACTTCGTTGGCATCCGTTGAGGCCTCAAAAGAAACTTGCGACAAATGCAACAAATGCACCTAACCAAGGTAGAGCCTAAACAGTCATACCTAGAGTGGAGGAGAACACTCACTATATAAGATATATGTGGAACTGAAATAAATATAGTTGAAACATATGCTTCGTCCTTATATTTGTCTATGATATCAAAGAATGAAGAGTTCATATTTTTCTATTACACATCTTTCTTAATTGCTAAGCCTCTATCCAACTCTTCTCTAGATGTCTATATTGAACTCTATTTGCATATCTTGCGCTCTCTCTCTCTCTCGCTCTCTCTCTCTCTCTCTCTCTCTCTTTCTCGAGGCAGAGGGACGTCTCTCTTTCTCTCTCTCTCTCTCTCTCTCTCTCTTTCTGTTTCTGTATGCCTTTTTGTCTCGTAGCGTTCTCTCTATCAATCTTTCTACCATTTTCTCTCTCTCTCTCTCTCATTCTCTCTCTCTCTCTTCCAATTGTTTTCTCGCTCTTTCGTGCTCCATCTCTCTCGTTTTATCTACCTCTCTCTCAGTCTGAAAGTTCATTTCTTTATATGTGTATTTGCATCTCTATTTATCTCTCTCTCTCTCTCTCTCTCTCTCTCTCGCTCTTTCACCGATCTTTTCTCTCTAATACTTATCTCCTCTCTTCCTCTGATCTTTCTTATTCTCTTTCTCCCTCTCTCACTCTCCTTTTCTCTCTCTATATATAATTTCTCTTTCACTTCCTTGTCAAAATTCAACGGTACAAACTTGATATATCGAATAAGAGCTTATGACATAAGAGAGAAAGAGAGAGCAAGAAATAGCTAGAGAACATATTTATGAGCTTCATTTATTTGTGAATGCTACGAATGCACACTGTACTTGCTTAGACAAAGATTTGTTTAGGTTTTCCAGGGTTTCATCAAAAAGCCTTATTTGTTTTAACAATTTTTCTTCTAACAGCTATGTGTTACATAATGCTATCTAACGATAGTATGCATTGCCTTTATGCGGGTCTTATGGTATTCAGATGAAAGACTCGCGTTGTGGCCTATAAGAAACGCAGCCAGAGTTCAGTGTACGAGTTAACTCTGACTGGAGACTATGCAAAAGATGTTGATAAGCTAAGAAGTCGGCCAGTGTCTATATACATATATAGCATATCTAGAATGGTTTCTTATTCTAGGGTATTTCAGTTTTGTCTTATCGTAATCTCGTCTGCGTGCCTGCTAGATTTATGACACATTTGTCAGCCGAGTTCATCGGAGGTCAGCTTAGAGTTCAGGTTTCTCACTTTTCCTAGCCATTAATACTATCTATAATGTTTCTGAACGGAGCTACAGACATATATAGCTCTATACATTTGTGCGTCCCATCATAGTAAGAGGTTTTCAAAGGTATATACATATATGTATAGCATACTAGTAAGTACCATAACTATTATATAGTATATAACTCTGTTTCTACAAAAAATATATTTTGATAACTCTACGAATGCCAAGAGTTCTGCCTAGATCTTTCGTAACTCGTATATAGAAATAAAACAAATCGTTTTAGTTTTTCGTTTTTAAATTGTGTCTCTTTTATTTTCATATTTATATATAAACTTAGATTACGGCCTGTGGCGCATTTACACACTCGATAAGTCGATAAATCGGCAATTATATAAAAAATATATATACTATATCAAGCTGGCTTGTAAATGTGCGCACTTACATAGTTCATTCTTCAAACATATACACATATATATATATACACATATATATTTATACATATATATATATATATTTGAAGAAAACAAAATTAAGCAACAAAAAATTGCTGCAATACAATTTTCAGCTGTAAAAGTTTATTTTCTTTTGAATTTATATTTTAATTTTTATTATTATTTTTATAAAAATTCTTCATTTGTATTTTTTAGTTTTTGTTTTAGTTTTTTTTTTAATATTGCTTTTGAGTCTTTCGTATAACTAAAAATATTTTTGCTGCTTACAAAATTTTAGTATAAATATTATTTGTTTATTTTAATATTTTCATTTGTTTGTTTTTGTTTTTCTTCAAGTATTTTTTTTTTTTTCAATTTAAAAAAAAATTGCGCTAAACTAAAATGTTCTAAAAGCTAGTAAAATAAATGCTACAAAAAAATTGCTGGCGAAAAAATTGCTACAAAAAATATGTGTGTAAAATTACAAAAAAAAAAAAATAAAATAAAATAATAATAAATTTTATTTTATATAATTATGTAAATTTTAATATGCGCGAAAAATTGTTTTTAAAATATGTTTGCTTTATAAAATATTTATGTATATATATGTATATGTATATATATTCATGTTTATTTTGTAATATTGATAATTATTGTTGCATTTGTTTTTCATAGTTGTTGTTGTTGTTGTGCTTATTATTATTGCAATTTTATTTTTCTTTTTGTTTTTGTTTTTTTTTTTAGATTTGTTTATAAATTTTATAAACTGCTTAATCAATGATCACAACTCTTAGCATAAATATTAATCGCATGCGGCATTTGCATCATATAGATATAAATATATATATATATGTAGATCAATTTATATATATATACTTATGTATATATATTTTTATATATATATAGTAGTGTATATATGTATGTAGTTTATGTTTTATAAAAAATATTTCATTCAACTCGCTTTTAAAAAAAAAATGCTTGCACTTTGTTGTTGTCTTTTATGCTGCGTCTTTTAACTGTTTATGTATAGCTATATATATATATATATATATAGCTATATAGTTCGATCTGTAGCTTGTCTTTTGTTGGTTTTATTTTCTGATTGTCGTTGGCATCGGGGTTGGTTACTGGTTGGTATTGCTCTGCTTTGACATCCTCATCCTCTTCCTCTTCCTCTTCCTCCTCTTCTTCTTCTTGTTTCTTTGCCGTGGTTTTCATGTGTTTTGGAATCCGCGAAAACACGTGAAACACAAGCGGAATTCGTTGATATGTGTTTGCATGGGTGTGTATTGTTTACTTAATTTAGCTCGTATTTAGCTGTAAAGGCCACGCCCTCTTTTTATTGTTCATCCTTCATTTTGGCTGCGTGCAACTATAAGAGAAAAGCAGAGAGAGAGAAAGAGAGAGAGAGAGAGAGAGAGAAATTAATCAAATGACTCAAACATATTAAAGGGCAAAATTTGTTGATGAGCAATTCATGAATTCAGCTGAAGTGAATGTGAGACAGCGAGAGACACACACAGAGAAACACAGGGAGAATAATTTAAAAAAAAAAAAATGAATATATATACAAAAAAAATAAAAAAAAATCGATTTAGAATATGTACATTTTATATACAATATAAGAGATTTTTGTATGATAAATATAAAAAGTTTATAAAAAAATTAACTAAATAAAGTCAATAAATAAAGACACAAATAAACAGGCTATTTTTGTTTTTTTTTTTATGAATTTTTGTAATTTTTTTTAGAGTAATAAATAAAATTCTGAACAAAATACAACTTGAATTTGAGAATTTATATTATATCAACTTCTTTCGTATCGATAAAAAATCAATTTAAAAACGTGTTTTAAAAATAAAAAATATATATAGATAAATTATATATACAATCTGCTTGAACTGACGCTTCCAACGCGGTATGTCATTATGGGCTCTGACGTCTCTGTCAAAAGATACAGGGTTGCCAGATGGGTCCGTCGAATATGGGCAACCCTGTATATACATAATTAGCAATGAAATTTTATTTTAATTTGTTGAAATAATTAATATTCTATATTTTACAAAAGAAAGAAAAGAATTCAAAATTTTAAAAAATTTTTTTTTATATTTACAAGCTTTTGTTTCGTTATTTTTTTTATATTTATAATTTTTTATTTCTTTATTTATTTATTTTTTGTTTCGTTAGACACGGCGTATGCGCTATAAGTCACAAGCTGCGAATACGTAATATTTGAGGCAGCTTCCACTTGTTGCTTTTGTTGTTTTTGTTGTTGTTACATATAACAACAACAACAACATAACATATATATTTATATTCCGATAGCTAAACTCTGACACTATTATTAATGGCAATTATCTGGGCTCTATGCGCGGCCGTCTTTTGGCTAATTGAAAGTAATTAATGCAATTAAAAATTCTAAGCAAAAGAAATATTTCGCAGCGATGAGAGACGTTCGAAGATGAACACGAATACAATGTGAATATGCGTGCAAATACAACAACAACAACAACAACAAGAAACAAGCAAACAAACAAACAACAAAATTAATAAAAAAAAAATAATAAAAACAATCTATTAAGCCTCTATATGCGCTTCTCATTTTCGTTTGTTTTTTTTTCGCGTGTCAAACTCGTGTTTTTTTTTTTTTTTTTTTTTTTTGAAGGCCGCCTTCCGCCCACTTGGCATTTCACATTGGAAATTTTCATTCATAAAAAACAAGTGCCGATCATTACGATGCGGAATAACTGTATTTATATAAATACGATGTATATGTATGTATGTATTTATATATACATATGTGTGTATATTGTCTTGCATTGTGTTAGACTGTGGGCAGCTGCATTCATCGATACCACAAATTGATCTAGATCATATTGAGAGTATTTTCTTTAGCTAATGCCCTGTAATATGGATATGCTTTGTATATATCATATATCATATAAATACATATAAATATGTATATTTGTATGGTATATTTGTACTTAGTCAATTTGCAGCTCAATTAACAACTAATTTAATTGAAGTTTTGTATAGTTCATCTCGTTCAAGTCTCAAAGGAATTTCAACTCTATAAGGACTCTCTATAACTATTTATGATCCAAATTAATGAGTGAAAGATTATTGAATTAATATATTAGCTTCTACGCGAACCTCTCCCATACACTAATCTACAGGGTAGCTACTGGTGTGCCACAGTTCTCGAACCATTTTCGCTTGCATTAATTGTAAATTATGAACATGTCCATGTGTGGGTGTGTGAATGTGATATTGTGCGATGGGGTAAATGTGTGCTAATTGCAACACTTTATCACTTAAATTGTGATAAACCATCAGCATCATTTTTGTTTCGGTCTTATCAACGGTTTGACAGGTCTTCAAGTGAGTAGAGGCTAGAGGGGATGGCAGGGTAGGGGAGAGTGCTCGTTGCCGGGCGACATTGATAAGATAAGGGGGGCAGGGCAATATGTTGCCTAACTTCTGATTGGCATTGTATGTACGCGCATAGAACACATAAAAGCGACTGGAAAACAAAAAGGAAACGAACAAAAAACCAAACAGACGACAAATGCGTAAGACAAATGACATGGTGAACTGATTAGAAAAATATCAATTGAATAGTTTGAGTGCTATTTTCCTATGCTATTTGGTATAAGGTCAAGCATAGCGCGCGCTACACATACTACATTTTGAAGTGCTATGTATGGGTGTATGTGTGTATATATGTATCTATGTGTTTATATCGCACAGACAGATCTGCAATTGAGTTTGCTGACATAACTTTATGTAATTTATCAAAACTTGTCTACACGAATCCACATTCCAAATCTCAGAATTTTAGTTGATATGGTTTTCGAGTTCAATGAGGTTATTATGGTGGGATATGTTCAGATTTGATTGATTATGACTTTCATGTAAATTTATATGAGGACTTTGACCAATTGTCAACTTTCACAGCTATAGCTCTTATATCATTCGAGTTACTTGAGATTATATAGAGATAAAAAGCTATTTATGAATAGTTATAGGAATAAACTCGTTTGCTATTTCCCAAAAGAATTACTATATGTATGTATATACTTTTCATAACCTTACGGGGTATACAACTAGTCGCGCATCCAAATCAAACTATTCCTCTCTATCTCCATCTCTCTCCCACTGTAGCATCATGCGGTTATCTCTTAAAAAGTGTCTCTTAATTAGCAGACGGATTTCTTCGTTGCCGAAGAACATTTGTCTTGCTAGCAAATGCGCCCTCGCAACTGCCCTGAACTTGCGTCGGCTGCTCCCCACCAGCCTCCTCCCCTTCCCATGCCATGCCAGCGCCTTTGGCCGGTCAAACCAGTTGGCATGCAGATTCAGCAACAGAGAAAACCATAAGAAAAGTAGAACCTCTTTGTGATGTCTGGAATGTAGTTTGTGCGGTGCGAGCGAGACGGGCATACGCTGCTCTAGCCCGCCTAGCTGCGCATGCGCGTCGCTGCTGTCTGTGCGTTCATCTCGCTTGCGCAAGCGTTGACTTGAGGCTGCTTGCGTTACGCTTAAATGAGCGCGTAAGACCAGCAGTGCGTGTGTGTGTTCGCTCTCAGCTCGCGCTCTCTGCTCGCGCTCTCTGCTCGTGCTCTCGCTCTCTCGTTTTGAGCTGCTGTTAAAAGCGCGTGGCTGAACTACTGTTAAGCCACTGTTAAAGCACTCTTTCGCTGATGCAAAGAGCAGTTCCGTTAGCTAACAGCTCTTTTCTGATGTCGCTTTTTTGGCTTCTTTCATGCTAAGCTATGTAAACTCTGGCAACTCTCTGCATTTAAGTGCTGAGCGTCTGTGTGAGTAAGTTATTTTGGGTAGGGGGAAGATTGCTCGTTTACTATGATTGTTGAAATTTTGGAGTGGACTCTCGGTCGCACTCTCTCTTCCTCTCTCGCTCAGTAAATGATTTACAGTTTCTTAGTTACTGAATGTTTATGTATGTATGTTTTGATTGGGTAGATGGTAGAAGGGGGAATTTGATGTGTGTGTGTGTGTGTGTGTGTGTGTGTGTGCATTCATTGTTTGTACAGGGTGTGGGGGCAGAGAGGTATTTGGGGGAAATTTGTATTTATCAGTTTTACTTACAATCTCCGACACGCTGCCATTGATAGCACAGGGTGGCCCAGATGCCGACACTGACTCCAGCTTCAACTCCGATTCCCAGCTCCGACTTTTAGTTCCAAATTCGACTCCTCTCCCTCTCCCTCCTTCTCTCTCTCTCTCTCTCTTTCTTTCTCTCTCTCTCTCTCACTGTCTCTATCTCGCATCATCTCCATCCGTCTTAAGCTCGCGTTTAAGCCTCGAAAGGCTGCTTCTGTGGACTTTGACCATCGCCGCCCATTTCACGGAATAGATCATTGATCACCTCCTTATAGATCAATGGATCGATATTCTTGCCCAGCTGATAGAGCAGGAACCAATCGCCGATGTTGCACCTGTTGGCCACCTTCTCCACCTCGTCGCTCTCGGCCAAGCGGCAGCGGGCGCGCAACAGCAGATGCCTCAATTTGGGTCCCATAACGACGGCAATGCGATAGACCAGCGAGATGCCCGAGAGGATGCTCAGGATGATAAACCAGAACCAGAGGAACACATAGATCTTCTCGTTCACAATGTTCAGCGGCAGCACGCAGAGTCCGTCGAACCTCTGAACGCCACCAGATGGACCATATTTGTGGAATGTGCATTTGGTGACCTTTGGAAAGACCTTCGCCATCGGGTCGATGCGATCGTCGGGCTCCATTTCCGTAAACTTCAAGACATCGCTGCCGTACGTACTGAACTCGCCATCCAGAAAGAAGTCCACGAAATAGATCTGCGCAATGACGTTGACGAAATTGAGGGCCTCGCAGACGAAGAACCGGAACGCATAGAAATTGTGCCGATTCAGATTGCCCATGAAATAGTCAACCAATATCTTCTTGCGATCGTTTTTACACTGATCGTTCACAATGGGACTGTTGAGATCCATCACCAGCATCTTGAGGCGACCGCCCTCCCACGATTTCCAGAGATAGCGCGGCACATAGAACAGGATCGCTTGGAAGAAGAGCACAAAGCAGACCCACTGATAGTACTTGTGATATCTGACTTTGTCCTCGCCATCGACATGGGAGCCGACGCCAGGCGAGGCGACATCGTGACCAACGATGCCTGAGAGACGCTCCGGCACCGTGAACGTTGAATAGATCCAGCAATAGGTGTCCATTACACCGAGCGGTATCTCGTCCACAATGCAATCGATCGGATCTCCGATATATTGGCGAGATGTCACAAGGAGCGAGAAGGCGATCAATATGATCACCGTCGCCTTGTAGTGCATGCGAAAGACATTGTTATCGATGCACACCTGATCGATTTTCAGCAGCCCCTTCACGGAGCCAAATACATCAAACATTTTGGCACGTTATCGTTATCGATTGACAGACTGATCGAGAGTGGCAGAGAAATGGTTGTTTTTGCTTTTGTGTTCGATAAATCGATGGGTTGATTGGCAGATTGATCGATTGATTGGCAGATTGATGAATCCTTTGTCCTTTGTTGATCCCTCGATTGTTTGATTGATTGATTGACGCTAACTCCGCGTTTCGTCTAATGGCAGTTGTTGTTTTTTATGTATTTATTTATTTTTTTCTTTTACTTTGTTAATTTGTGGAATGGCTTGATTGATGGATTGATTGATTGTTTATATATACACATATATATGTATATAATTGGGCTTTATTGCTGCGCTCGTTCACTCGTTCACACATCACTTGTCCAACATAACGCTTGAGAGAATGCACATCGGGCGAGCCGTACTGAGCCGTCGAACTGTTTCGTAGGAGGCTCAACTCGCCGCTGCTCCGTACGCTAAACTGATCTCAAAAAATCCCCTCGAGTGTATTTGAGTCGATGCTCTCTCATACACAGGCACGCACACTCGCACTCGCACACGCACACACACACACACACAACAACAACAACGAAATGAAGAAGTCGCAGAGGGAGAGCGACTGTTGTTGACCGACAAAAAAAAACCAACGAAATACAACCAAAAAAAAAAAAAAAACGAACGTATTACAGTCGACGGTCGTGTGTATTTGGTACTGTGTATATTTGAAACGCCGTCGCAGCAGCGACCACTAAGCGCACTCTTCGAATAGAAAATTTTAACTGAGCCCAAACCCAACGGAGTCACACGCGCGCAAACCGAAATGTGAAAACGTGTGCGAGCGGCGAGCTCACTCCAGCCAGCTAGCTAGCTGCAACACACAGAAAGAGAGCAAGCGAGGGAGAGGAAACGCGAGAGCGCGAGAGCGCCAGAGCAGCCAAGCTTGAGTGAGTGAGCGACGCACACATAAAGCGTAAGGCAGAGAGAGCGAGAGCGCGAGCGTGAGTGAGTTGTGTTTGGCCAGGTAAAATATGTTGCTATTTTTGGGGTGGATCTTGTTGAGTTCGCGTCTTGAGTGCACACACACACACACACACGTGCAATCATAAGCACAGCTGCACACACACGCACACATCTGTACAGAGTATGTATGCAAACAGTCTTTGCTTTGTGTCTCTGCAGTCAGACCTGTTATACCACTTATACCACTGAGCAGGGCTTATATGTACGGCATATGCATATGTAACAGGCAAAGGGAAGCAGATATTTAGAGCATATATATTAATACATGCATATTTATATATATATATATATATTATATGTAATCTATAATAACAATATTATATATTAATATGAGTAAATATTTTATGTTCACATCAATGCTAAATCTAACATATGTATCGCTTACAGTGTATATTTGTAGTCGCCTATAGCCAGTGCCCTGCGTTCTGGTTTTATGCTGCTGTTGGGAGAGCGCAAACTGTTGCCCATAAACATGATTTAGTGTAGTCCGCGCAGTCGAGACTCGAGCGTTAACTGGAAGCTGAGACGCGCGTCTCTTGAGTTGGTAACACACACACATATACAGTAACAGAGCATGTTGGGGGTTAGTTGGGGCAGCAGCGGGGTCAAGTGGCATTTGCCGTGGTAAGAGAGAGAGGGCGAGTGAGTGGAGGGGGGACAACATGGCATGAGTCAGTGATGCCACTGATGCTGAAATGTCGCCATTTTCTTAAGCCAACTTCAACTTGGCCAACACACACACACACACACACACTTGCCCGCCTCTCTCTCTGTGTTTGTAAACATGCCAATTGCTTGTTAACTGCAATCGCGCTTACAATTTCGGCTACCAGCTGCGCATCTGGCAACGCTGCTGCCGCACTCAAACCCTATGTACCTACACCAAGATCAGCTAATGGGGTATTTCCAAAACTTCCAGCAGTTACAAATTTACCTTAAGTTATTTTTGGGTAATTGTTAAAGTGGTTAAGTGATTTCGGGAAAAATTCTAGGGAATATAAAATTTTGTTGGGTTAGGTAGAAAAAAATAAGATGACAATAAAGATATGTAATAATTAGATGAATAAAACATTTAAAATTCGGAGCACATGTTTTTCTAGACGACAACACGTCTAACAGCAGTGGATAATATCTATATATAATACCTTGACTTAAACCACACGCATAATGTTTTTCAATCACATTTTAAGCAGTCTGGCAGCGCCAAGTAAGTTTTCAATATACCTAGATGTTGATGATGGATTTGAATGTCTATTTCAGATGATTTGACTACTTTTTAGAGAGGAAGAAACTAAAGATAAGAAATCAAATTTTTAAGCAGTCTGGCAACTTTGTTATGTTATTAGACAAGTCCATATATCCTTTAAGGAAGTAGGACATGCGAATATTTTAAATAAAACTAGTCTGGCTATATTAATTAGGCATTTGAGTAACTTAACAAGACAACAGTCTGGCAACACTTGCGTCAGAACGTCTTAAATTGGAGACTTACAAGAGCAAAGGCAGGAACTCAGTTTAAGTAAAACTAAGACGTAACTTGACGACAATCTGGCAATGCCAAAAAACATGTATAACTAGAAGAGAAGAATGAAACAACATCCAAATTAATGTATGCTAGACTGAAGTATGCTTCACTTGCCGACAGTCTGGCAATGCTTAAGGCGAGCAAATTGCTTAAGCTGAGGAGAAGCAAAAAGTGAAAATGAGTGTAAAATGCATGCATACATATATGCAAGTGCAGAGCATGCTTTATGCGACGACAGTCTGGCAACGCTGGGCTATACATAAGTTGCAATGCATGTAGCACAGATGTGTGTGTGTGTGTGTATGTGCATGTATGTATATGTAACGCTCCACGAAGAAGACAAGGTAGAAGAAGAGGAGGAAGAAGAAGATGAAGGCAAAGTCAAAGACGAAGTTCTCGGAACTCGTCAATTGAGCTGAATAAAGCATCTCAGCTCCACGCGGGCTGCAACAATGCAACGAGAAACAAGTTACTGCCAGATACATACATACATATATAGATACACACACACAGAGACATACAAATGTATCTGTATCTGTAGCTGTATCTGCAGCGTGTATGTGTGAAGAAACAGACAGAAATTTGCTTCTTTTTTTTTTTTTGGTGTTCATTTTATTATCGACAACTGCTTTCACTATCCCGCGCTGTTTGTTCTTGCATTGTTATTTACCTGGCCGATAATATGCAGTAATTACTTTTCCCTTACCTGCCCAACTACCTGTAGCACACTGCAGCTGTGCGTGTGTATGTGTGTGTGTGTGTGTGTGTGTCTTTTACCTTTCGTTATGCTTTCAATCTATGGCATCGATAGATACACTTAAGCGCTCAATCAATGGATTTTCCTCGCTCGCAATTCCCTCGTTGCCCTCACATATCATACATATAAGAATTCACTCAACCCATCGATATACAGACATATACAGGTATACATATATGTATATATAGTGTGTATACTTGTAGCATAGGTGCAAACCGGCTGGGCTACCTGTTACACTCGTTTCGTGGTCATCTACTTAATCTTGTGTCCGAGCCTCATTTATGGCACCTACTACGAGCTGTGCTACCCTCTAGCTCTACTATCATAATTATAAATTTTAAAGTCCAAAAATGATATATATATATAACGTATATTTATATACTGTCTCTCTCTCTTTCTCGCTCTCGCTCTCTCTCAGTTTCCAAATCTAATCGGCTCATTATAAATGCTCTATAATATCTCAAGTGTTTAGTTTCTAGTATCAGCTGTGATCCGTTTCATAACTCTATGGCAAAATAGTTTCCTGACAACAAGAAAAGAAACAAATAAAAATTATTAGAAATAACTACACGGCTCATTTATCAATTCCCATTGGAATTACAATATATATGAGCATAATATACAATATAAAAACATATATGTAAATGTTTCGCCTCGAAATGCCATTTATAATCCATAGAACTATATATTTTTACATAAGAGATGTAGGGAATCCTTAAAACAGTCTGATAAAGTAGGAAGCATAGTGAATAGGAAATGTACAATAGTAAGAAATATTACAATACTCTCTTTTCTAGCTCTTCCATGCTCTATAAATTCAGTACATTCTTTCTTCTTTCCATTTTCTGACTGATTTCATAGCAACGTTCTACAATCGGAAGTCAATCAGTCAAACCTATAAAGCCCAATACCTTTCATCCAAATAGTTAGGGCTTGCCCTAAATCGCACAATCAAAGCGAAACCCATGCTCTGAACCATTTATCGTTTATGGATATGCTAACGATTAATAATGCTTAAGACCATTGTCCGGTTAAATATTTAACATAAATATTTTTTAATTAATCACGCCCACAATAAATCGCACGGTCGTAAACCCATTAGATATGATTGTGGGCGGCGTGGGCGTGGCAGATATACGTCTATTTTGGCATAAATCAAATCAACGCCTCGTGAACGACTCAATTTGCGTGAATATCGTCTTGTCCTCCTTCATGTTTTCTTCGACTCGATTCGCCTTGAATTTCGCACCAGCCAATAAAATTGTGGAAAAAAAAAGAAAGAGAAAAAAAGCCGCAGCATAAATATTTATACGATTTGCCACAGATCTTTTGGTTATCGAACACTTAATGATATTGCTATTGCTAATAGTATTGATTTACATTAATGTGAGATACCCTGGAAAAGAAACGACTATCTAATGCATTAATGTTTCATATAATTCCAATTTGTATTCCAATATTATTTAAATACATTTATGTGGAGTACTTGGATCAAGTTCTTTATATCTCGACTATTATAATAGTTACCTCAATGAAATTTATGTTAAGCAAGCTTCATATAGCTCTACTCAATACTATAAAAAAAAGTGATACTTACGGAGATAGCCTGGTTGAACTTGAGTGTGATTTGATTTAAAGCTGAGACAATTTGCGCTAAAGTTGAGAGCTATAAAATGAGGGATTTGCATTTCATATTATAGCAGTACAATTGGGAAATCTACAAAAATATGTTCCTACTGAAGAACTATAAGAACTATAATAGCTGTAGCTAAAACATTTTATATGCAGCCCTAGATAGAGAGATTTTGTAATAGCATAATTCCAGCAAGGTTGATAAAGCTAACTAGAGTAAAAAAAACTCAGGAACTATAAGAGCTGAAATTTGTTAATTTGACAATTTGTGCCCGAGATACACTTTATTTTGTAATTTTAAGAGACTTAATACTCACAAAACTCATATACTCAGTCAGAAGAGTCCCCATACAAAACCATCAGCATTTACAGGGTATCTGTCAGTCACACAGCCGCCCCGTCAATCATACTCATTTGTATTTACATGTCGCCTCGCTTAGATTGCGTTTTCAGCACATGTTAACATGAATCAATTCAGGGAGAGCTCGGATCGGATGTGGGATAGTGCGGGGATCAGCGAACGATGCTCCACGAATTTTGATCGCTTACTCATCGCGAATTCGTCGAACTGTGCGTTAGCGTCACATAGTTGACCAGTTTTGCTGTGGATTTTTTGGAACTTCATTTGCATTTGGCCAACTCAGCCGGGCCAGATAGTAGTTGGCCAAAAGAGATATGGTGAGACGGTATGCACATATCACATTTTTATACAAAAATAGTTACTTGAGCTAATCAATTGGGCTCCGTTTGCGGCACTTTTTGACTTGCGCCTCAGATCAAAGCCAGGCAGCGCGATCTTATCAAGCATAACGGTTACACTTCCCACATATCGAACTACCTCGAATCTGTCAAATATGGGCTAATAGAGTTGATTATTTCTGATGACTTCATAACAGTAACGTATGCAAATAGCATGAATGAATAATCAATATGAATAGCATATGATTCGTTTTACTATCTATTAAAAAAAAAAGAGTGGAAAAAATCAAAAAACCAAACATTTTTGATAAAAAAAATCCCCTCTAAGTGCTTGATTCCTGTGTCTTATATGGCAACTGATAATATTTCTCGAGATAGCTTAAAAATATATATATTAAAATCAAAGTAAAAATACCTTACAAATCCTTAAGAATTATACGAGGAATTTGAAAATATATAAATATTCTAAAAATTAAAAGAACATTTATTATTTATTATTAGTTATTATTGTGTTGCTGTAAATGTTTATTCGGTATATATTTAATGGGGTTTTTGTTCTTGATTCATTAACTTTTTGAGCTACCACGCCCACCTGAAGGATGTCAAGCATAAATCATTTGTAAACTTAAGAGTTGCTACCTTAAAATCAATATAAATTACACGATTCGCTGCACCTGCAGTCGACGTAACTATATAATTTATAGTTTTGCATCTGATGCATCGACATATATAGACGAGGCTTGGAGCTGCTCGTTTCAATAAGACCTTAAATAATAAGGTTTGCATTGTTAAATATATTAAAACTCTTGCCACTCCCACCGCTTAGTATATTTCTTTTCTCAAATGTTCAAGCTAGAGAGCTGATTGCAGTCATACGAATGCATTGTGAATGCATAACAAAAGCTATTGTGGAATGCGAACAAGTAAAGAAAGGGATAAGCTCTAGCTATGCTTCATAGAGGGATATAATCGTCATTGGGCTTAAAAAGGTATGGTATAGAAGCGTTGAGAGTGGAGTATAGAAGGTATTTAGGGTTTGAATATTGAATAGCAAGGTATATCATACCATGCATATTATAAAGCAAATACTATATATTGAGTACATTGTTAGTATATAGTGTAGTATAGTATAGTATTGAGTAGAGGTAGTAGCGTATATTTAAAGCATAGTATAGATGTTCGTAATATAGCTGAGGGTATATGTATATACTGTCATGTATGTATATCACTTGTAAGTGAAGAGTCTACTCGATAATATTCCTTTAGAGCTCAGCTCAAGCAACTATAGATAGAACTTCAGTTTGCCGCTGCTCCTTCCCGATGATCTGGCAGCACCGCGTGGAGCATAACATTTAAAATGAATTCGATATGCCAGAAAAACATGATGAGAGTACCTAACTGTTCTCTTACAGCATTACTCAAGAGCTCTATTTAATATTTACATAACTCTCGCATTTACTGTCACATACAAGTTCATTAAAATATATTCTACTCCTTTACCTCAAACCTTTTACTATATAAATGCGCTGTGCAGTTCAGGTTCCACTTTCAGCGAGCATTGCTCACTTCTTGCTCATAAAAAAAAAAAACTTATCAGATGAGATTTTTTGGAATTAGCTACTTGGGCTTTACGTGGAAAGAGTTATTCGATTGAGCAAGTTCATCACACCTGAGTCAGTTTCCAAATTAATGTACTATCAATTTGGTATATTACGAATAATAAAACTGAATCACATATTGAACAGCGTATGTATAAGTGCTTAAGGTAGATTATTCAAGAAGCAGAAGTCGAATGATACGCTGTTCCGTTATAAAGTTCTTTTACTTTTAATGTGAACCAACAGCTCTTTTGTAACGTCACATTTTCAACTCAATAGATTGCCTTGCTTAACCAACTATTACTTAATCGTTACCTTGTAGAATGTTATTAACATAATGTTATTCGACTGTTAACAAATTTTCATATACAAATTTATAGTCTAGCGATAAGCTTCATGCTGAGATCATGTGTAATGTTGCTCATTCTGCATAACATACAGTTATACTCTTATGCATATTGGTATTTTCTTAATTATTATGGAGAAGCGTATATTAGTATTATACAATGTTTAGGCGATTCGGATTGGAAATTCCATATATATATATATATATGGTGACATATGCATTCACGCACCCAAATTAAGCAGCTAAAAGAACTCATTCGACAGTTAAAAATGAGGAATATTGAACCTTGAGTTCTGATATAGATAGATATCCAATATCCTTCTATGTATACCCTATGTTTACCTATAGACAAATCTCTGTTCCTGCTCTGCTTCCGAAGATCGTCGCATTCCATTAGAACTATACCTCTTTACAACTGAGAATCTTTCATGATATAAGCTTAGGCAAGGTCTAAAGTTCAAATTTCGTACTGAGCGAGTATTGGATAGTCGGCAATAGCTGCCTCCGCTACTCATAACTGCATAACTGTTTGCGTTAGCTATTTTGCGGGCGATTGCGCAAATATTTGATTGAATGTCGAAATCACTTTCACTTTTTTAGCAGAACTTGTTGCAGCAGTTGCAAATTAAATAAACGCGTTCTGTACGCTCGTTAACTTAATTGTAATTGTATCTTTCAATGAGCTGCGACTTATTGTAACGACAACACACACACACACACACACACACACGCATATATATCTACTTTTTTTGTGATTTCGTCATTATGTATGCGCCTTGCATGAATGGTTCGTATTTCGTTAGCTTTTGTGGTTGAAGCGTATTCAAATTTCGCCTGTAATGCAAACCAATTGCAATAAAGACAGAAAAGGAACAATGAAAAGAGAGAAACAGAAAGAGAGAGCGAGAGAGATAGAGAGAGGTAGTTAGTTATATACGAAGCTTATGAAATCCGATTGGGCAATTTGTTGCATTCGATCAATCAATGAACTTTATCGCATTGTAATTAAAGTGGGGAACAATCGCCAGCAGACATCGCATAACAGACAAAAGGTTTTGCTATCGTCGTCACTTGTTCGTCCAGTAAGCCAACTAAAAATGTACAAACTACTCAGCAACATTTTGAAAGAATGACGTCTGTTCCGCAGAAACAGTCGAAATAATTTAGATAAGCGTGACAGTGTCTGCAAAAAGGAAATGTTTTAAATAACAGAGTTACATGGGAAACGCTTTAGTACAGTAGATAAGGCTAGGTAGTGCTAAGAGATACCAATATATGTATGCTGATCATAATTTTAAGGGAATGAATTTGGCAGGCAAAAGATACAAAAGTCTGGGAAAAGATACATTTGATATTACTTACGGTTACAGTAAAAAAGATACAGATATTTGGACAAGGCAACATAATGTCATACATATATATGGATGCATATACAGATGGAAAAGTTATCATAGATAAATCAAAGACATGTAGTTACATATACATATTATAAGTTCAAATAGTTTCAGAGATCAAAATCAATTATAGATACATTTAAGTAATAAAACATAAATTAAAGGTAAAGATACGTATGTATCTAAATATATATACACATATGTGAAATGAAAATATGTTTAATTACAAATCTGGTATTAACTGAGAAAGATTTAGAGATAGATCAGAGAAAGTTATATATTTAGTCATATGATATATTCGTCAGTACACTAAAAGATATTTAAATAAAACTATCGATAGTTCTCGAACTAAATTAGCTAGCAAAGATTTATAGATAGATCAAATACAAAGATATACATATATGTATATATGATATATTCATCAGCAGACTAAAAGATACAGAAGGAGCTTGCATTACTAGAGATATATTAAGTAGATAATAAGTAGATAAATAGCTATAAAAACAGCTAGAAATATGAATAGAATCATAAAATTTAAATGGAAACTCTATACATTACTTTCTCTATCTCTTTCTGTATATACATATATATATCTTCCTTTCTCTTTTCATCTCCTCACCTTCTCTCTCACAATCTTTTTGTGAGTTTTCAAACCTTTTTTTAGGCGATGTATATGGAGCATGATAAGCAGATACAAATAGAGATAACTTTATAAATAAAGATGAAGCAGTTGAAATTCTATATGATGATATTATCAGTGAGATAAGAAATGAATATGACCATGAAGAAGTAATTAGCAAGAAGAGTATATTCGGTTAAGGATCTATTAATATGATGATCTATCAACTTGTTAGATTCAAAAATGCCTTTAGATCAAATCTTATTCTCCACAAATAATCTACTTAAACTTCAAGCGCGCATCATGCAGTCTATAACAGCCGCCCTTCAGAACATCTCCTCAGAGATTGCTGGCAAATATTGACTCGTCACGATTAGTCCGATGCTCGACCAGAATCGTTGCATTCGCGTTGTAAATGTCGCATAATTGGAGCGCGATAAGACTTCGGCTAACGAAACGCTCGGCGCCGCACTTGTTAACGATTCAAATTTCTGATAACATTGTTGGCCATGTTAGTGGGGATCGCTACATACCAAAAACACAGTTGGGCATGCATACAAATGATTCACTATTGACGCAAAACAGCAGCAGCTGAGTAACTGCTGCGAGTCACTGGGCCTCAATCTCGACCGAGGATCAGAGATAAGTCGAAAAACAGTTGTGCAAAAGATTCGAAAATCCAAAAGCAAATGACTAAACATGGCTAGTTCCGTTCTTACCAATTCCAATAGTTACGCTACCCAGCCTAACGGAAAATCACTGCTCTAGATTAATATATATATATGTATATATATCGTTTGTCCAGTCGCCCATCTGACTGATAACTGACAAACAAGGCCAGCTGAATCTGACCTTTTGTTCAGCCTAAATCAAATACCAGACCAATATTTATGGCACTTATACATATACATATATGTACATATGTATGTATAGGAGTATACATACATTTATACAGAAAGTTTTGGCCTCAAAAAGTTGAGAACTTGCGCAATCTCTCTAGTACTCTCTGACAATATGCTCAAACACCCTTCTGACCGAGTGCTAAGCTAAAGCACTCAAAAGCAATGTGCATGACTAGCAAATACCCACTAAATCACTAACAGCAAAACATATTTTTTTGAATAAAAATAAAAAATGTTTGAAAATAAAAAAAATTGTTCAAAATTTTTAGAAAATTTTTCAAATATTTTTTAATATTTATCTGCACTTTGAAAACATTTAAATTCAATTAGATTGAATTTTCTTAACTTTAAGCTGAGCAAAAATAATAATAAGTTATATAAAAAAGGTTTTTATATAATAAATTAACACTTTTTTCTTACAGATTAAAGTTAGGAAAAGTCAATGCAATTATGCAAAGAAAACAAAAATCAAATTCAATTTGATTTCCTCAACCTTATATCTGATTAAAAAATTTGGATGTATGAAATAATTAGGAACAAATTTAAAATTTAGAATATTATTAGACTTTTCCCAAACTTGATCGGGCTACAAAAGGGATCATACATGAGAAAGTTATATCTCAGGTTTACATTCCAAATTATTTAGCTTTTGCTTCAGTAATTGCGAGGTTGCATGGGACTATATAGATACTAGAATAATATACATTTAAATTTATTTTATTTTATATATTCATTTACTGCATTATTTGATTTATTTATTTTATTTTTGTATAAGTGCTAAAAAATTAAAAAAAAAATATAAGAAAAAAATCAATTTTTTTTTTTTTTTTGTAAATTTTATTTCTCCGAAAAGCTCCACTTCACATTTATTTACAGGGTATTTGAGGAAAAATGGTTTAAAACAAAAAATGTTATCAAAACGAAATACGTTAAATTCAACTAGAGTGCTTAACTTTTGTGTTGCTTTGAGTTCAATTTATCTTATCGCCTGGGCGTTTTTTTTTTTTTCTTTTTTTTGTACTCCCGAGTGGACTACCGATCGCTCAAAAAGAAACCCACCGCCGTCAGCCCACTTGGCCCTGTTGTATCCAGGAGACGGTGCTGTTGATAAGCTCGCCAACTCGCACTCTCCCGATTGCTCGATCGACGGACTTAGTGTTAAACGCATATAGCCTTGCAGTGTGCGCTCAGCAGCAACGATACGAGGAGCTGCTCGCTCCCGAGTAGAAAATAAAAAAAAAAAAAACAAAAAACAAAAATAATAAAATTAATAATTAATAATTAATAGAAATTGTTTATATACAAAAGTCGTGTTTATTCTAAGTGCTGAGCAGTGTTGGCTTTCGGCCCGAAAGAAAAGTCGACATCATGTTGGGCACGTTTAGTTCGGTCAAACAATATCTCAAGTTCGATATAACGCGCGTGGTTATCGATAACATTGTATTCAAGCTCCATTATCGCTGGACCTTTGTGCTGCTGCTGGTGGCAACCCTGCTGATAACATCACGCCAATATATCGGCGAGCATATACAGTGCATATCCGATAATGTGGTTGCGCCCGTTATAAATACCTTTTGTTTCTTTACGCCCACGTTCACTGTGGTAAGTGGAAGGTGTTTCTTCTCTTTTTTTGAAAAAATGGAAGCTTCCATAGGCAGAAGACGAAGAAGAAGGTCGAGAAAGATTTTTTGACTGAAAATACTTTATTCTGTATCCGGATTAGATCCCAGCTTATTATACTAAATATATGTTTATAGCTTTTGAGTTAACTAACTCAAGCTAGTCATTCAATCAATATTTGTTTACTGTCTTGAAGTGCTTGGTAAAAAGTGTCTTGGTAGATAGATCGACTCTATATAGATAGCTTAACTAAGGTAAACAATGTACAATGAGTATTTTTTATTCGGTGATTTTCTTTCTATAATAAATCATTGTTTGACTATGTACCTCAGTATAAGTATATACAAATCATTGATTGATATATCATATAAATAGCTCAGTCAATCAATCAATGACATAACAGAAAGAAAACTACCAAAGAAAAGCTACTCACGCTTGTGAACTGAAGCTCTATCAATCACATTAAAACATATTTTGTATAATTTAATCTCAGTCAATCAATCAATCAATCACTAGCTAAGTTTCTGCTTAAGTCATGGTCATATTTTGCACAATTTGTCACTACGAAAAGTTTATCCTTACTACCTTCAACTGTTAACATATCTTTTATCATATCTGCCTATTATAGACATTGCTCAATCAATCAATCATTTCTATACTTATACTTAAACACAGTGCTTCTATGTGTTTTCTTTTATTAAATCCCTGTCAAGTCTTGATAGATCCTCTTTTACTTACATGAACTATATATAAAAATTAATCAATCATATAGTTTTTTAGATCTTAATATATGAATATATTTCATAATATATTCAAACGTTATTTCTATATAGAAACTTTATCTCTTTATATATTGCGCCAATTTAGGCTAGACTTTAGCTTAAGCCAAAATTATCTACGATCCTTTACCATATCTTCTCCTACTTGCCCACCGCCTGATCTTCAATTAAACTAATCGATAATCCTTGACTTTCAACAGGTGCGTCACATGAATAATACGGCTCTGGACTCGGGTTCCGTTTTCCAGCCCGGCATTGGGCCATACAATCGCAACGAAGACAAGATTAAGCGCCACGCCTACTATCAATGGGTGCCGTTCGTGCTGTTTGGCCAGGCCCTTTGCTTTTACGCCCCGCACGCGATCTGGAAGTACTGGGAGGGTGGGCGTATCAAGGCGTTGGTCTATGGACTGCGCATGGTCGGCTTGACTAAATATCTGAAGAGCGACAGCCTGCGCATTGGCAAGCTGAATATACCCTCGATGGCTGAGGTCGAGGATCGTGTGATCAACATACGGCGCACGATGATCGATCGAATGCGCTTGAATCAATCGTGGGGCGCACATCTCGTCGCAGCTGAAATGCTAAACTTGCTGAATCTGTGCTGTCAGATCTATTGGACTAATAGATTTCTGGGTCGTCAGTTTCTAACATTGGGCATTAAGGTGCTGCGCGAGCGTTGGGTCGACAAAATGGACGCACTCGATATTGTCTTTCCCAAGGTCACCAAATGCACGTTCTTCAAGTATGGTGCGGCGGGCTCGCTGCAGGAGCACGACACGCTCTGCGTGATGGCCCTCAACATCATGAACGAGAAGATCTATACTATACTCTGGTTCTGGTATTCTTTCCTATTATGTGTCACCGTACTGGGTCTTATCTGGCGACTCCTGACGCTTTTCTTCTATAAAAAGTGAGTTTGAAAAATTGTGCTTTCGTAATAAATTAGTTTTTCTTTTAGTTCTAGTCCCTAGACTTCATAACAGATCAAATTTCTTAAGCCTTCAAAATATTATCTTTTAGTCTCTCTTTTCCTCTTAATCTTAGTTCTTCCTACTACTGAAGAATTTGTACTTCAGGGACGACTCTTAAGTTCGATGCCTTCAAAGTTTTGTGTCTTAGAGACAAAAGATCTACGCTTTTATCAGTCAGATGTATATGAATTACTATTTCCTTCGACTTTGCGTTCAAATTTGTAATACACAAGCTTTTCCGAAGCTTTTTTGAAGAAGCTCATACTCTAGTTCTATAAGTAAAATGAAAAAAGAAAAACAACATTCATCTTCCATAAAGGCTCTAAGGATCTAAGGGTCTAAAGGATCAAAGTCAATGAATCTAAAGATCTAATTCTAAGTCTAAAGGCTCAACGGATCGAGGGTTCTAGAGTTCCAGAGTTCATGCTAAATATATCTTATAATCCCAGAGCTTACCATTCATTCGCTAACCAGATACATTTTCAACGATCTGCCAACTAACTTAATATATATAAGAAATCCTTTCTTTGCAGTCCTTTCGTTGCTTGATTTAAAAATTCCTTCCCTTTCCAGTGTCACCTTCACGCGACTTTCGCTGTACTGGGCCAAGCCAGGCAAGCTGGATGGATCAGATCTGAAAGCTGTTATAGGGAAGTGTAACTTCTCGAACTGGATGTTTTTGTTCTTTTTGCGCACGAACCTATCGGAGTTTCTGTTCGAGAAGGTCATCTACCATTTGGCCAGCGAGTTTCCCAACGATCCCATGCACGACAACGACATCAACGATTACAAGGCACGCGAGCGCGAGGCGGCCGGTGGTAGTTCCGGCAAATATACCCAACTGAGTAGACTGGATACGGTGGATGCGCCCCTGCTGCATCATCGGGCGGCAGTTGGAGCCGGTACAGCGCCTATGAAGACGCTGATAGAAGACGCCACGCTGCCCGTTTGAAAGCTGCCCTTGCGATGTACCTTCATTAGGTCTTAAGTTAGTAATGTTAGGTTATGAATTGTCAAGACAATTTCTTATTATTATTATTTTTTTTTTTTAATTTTTTTTTTTTTTGTATATAAATTTTGTTTAATACACGTTACTCTTAAGTTCTTGTTCTTCTTGCTGGCCTTGGTTTGGAACTGGTTCCGTACTGAAATTTCAAATTTCAATATTCAAATCAAAAAATGCGAACAGGTTTAGAAATGGGTAAAAGCTTTAAAAAACCTGTCCCATCCGCGCCACCCCATCCCACTGGCGGCTGTGCTGCGGGGGCGTGGCAGTCGCTGAAACAGTTAAACAGCGCCCACCTTCAATTTTATTGTCAGCCATCAAGCCGTTGTCTCTGACTTTATCTTGACTTTGGATTTGACACTGGTCGCCGAGCCACTCTTGACTGCGGTCGGGCCTGACCCACTTTCGATTGACACGCAACGCCGCGGGCGTGGTTTTGCTGTGGTTTTTCATTCACAGCTCAAAGATCTTGCGTTCGGTCATATCTCATGTCCACAAATTGGGACAGGGTATTGCATGGCGGTTCAGCATTGGTTAAATGGTCACGTTCGCAGAAACAAAGCAAATTCGAAAGCTTTGCTTACGGTTCATTCGAGCACACTTCGACTGATATACGCTGAGCTGAAATCAAAACTTAATTATTTTCTCAAATCAAATGTTTCCATTGAAGTTGTAATGAATTTGCGACTACATTAGCTTCAAAAGATCCCGAGATATCATCAAATGTATTTGATTTCAATGAAAGCTCTTCGAACTACATATACAATCATATATATGTGAAACATTATAATGAGGTTAGACACATTTTAAAGATTATTCTTTCATTTATTATTAGTATGCAAAAAGAAGAACAATTATTTCGATATTAAATGACAATTCGGGTATTTTTACGTACGAAATGTTTTTAAAATTTGAATTTAATCCAACAGATCCTGAGTTCATAATAGATTACATAACTAAACCCATTAAAAATGGCAAGGTATAAAATTTTTTATTTTTTTTTTAAGTAAATGTTTCAACTATATCACATCTCAAATATCTTTCATTTTAATCCAGCAGATGCTGAGTTATCAATAGATATACTAGAGATAATATGAAACTAAATAGAAATTAAAGAAGGTAACTACTATAGACGACAGAATTTTACACTTCGTGAGCTCGGATCTCACATAGTATATCATGTATTAATATCAAGCCCTAGTTTATCCACTTCACATTTTCACAAGTCAAAAGCAACCATAAAACGTTGACCAAAAGTTTTGATTTGGTCATTTGAACAGATCCTGAGTTACAAGCTCCATACTCGAATGCTGTACTTATTTGGAGTACGATGTCAATTTGTAGCTGGCCGAGTGGCAAAGACGTGGCGAACAATATTCGATTGCCTTATTGGTGGACATGTCGGTTAGTTATGACACCTGCTCAACCTGAGCCGCTGCCAATTTCTTGATATTTTACTTCGTTTCTAATTCTTTTTTGTTTTCAATAGTATATATATATATATATATATATTTTTTTTTAATTTTTATTTATTTGTTTATTATTTTCGTTTTTTTTAGCATTTGCTTTTTTTGCGGTCAATGCCAACGAGTTGAATTGAGTTGAGTCTGTGGCAGCCCCGCCTCCTGTCCACCTGCAGCGCGTCCCCTGCGGCGGTGCTGTCAGCCGACATGTGTTTGCTGTCGCCTTAAGTAGTTGAGCTAATAGTCAAATAAATGTGGATGGAACAACTGTTTGGCTAACGCCCCAACTGCGAATACTCTCAATTTAATGAATCTTACTCCCATACTCTATAAAAAGAAATGGGTATTACGAACAGATCAAGGCGAAGGTCCTAGTAGCCAGTAGCTTTAGTTAAATTCATTTATTCCTAACTGAAAAACTTGATCAACTTTATATAGCGATACTATATTAAACAAAATTACATATTTGTAGAGATCAAAAAATGTTGTTTATATATTCATTGACATAGAAAGTTATTATGATTAAGCCCTAATCCACATCCGAAATAATTTAACCATGCTACCTTCCACCTCTATCGTATCATAAGAAACCAATTCAGTTCAAACTGATATATATGTCGTAACTTCGATTTATATTGTAGATATTCATAGTTCAAGTCCTAGTCAAATTCGAAGTAAATCTCATTAGTTACCTACTTAAACTCCCCCAAACAAATAGAGTATTTCAATCTTAATGCCAGCTCATTTACATAATATCAGACTTTCGAAATTTGAATCAATGCGAAAAGAAATAAACACATACATATATATTGTAGATATGTATTAAAAGGAGAACATGCTCAAAGGTTATTTTCCGATTGGTTTGTTGTTGGATCGGGGGCATTGAAATCGACTAAATATGTCACATAATACGATTTAGACACGTCTTGTTCTTTATTCCTTTGTTCTGCTTTGCATATCAAGTGATTCGCTTTTTGAATTTCCAAAAACTTCATTGGATTTTTTTTCTCTTTATCGAAGTTCTGACAAAGCGGAATCGAACAGAAATTCCAGTCAAAAGAAACGAAATGGAGAAGAAGAAGAAGAAGAAGCAGATCGTACAATAAATAATTGTGTAGACCTGGGCATTGTTTTCTTTTCGTATTGTTTGGCTTCTCGCTTCGCTTCGCTTCACCACAGTTCTCTCTCCGTAGCCGTCGCCGTCTCACTATTTATTCTCCCTACTTCTCAACTGGTGAATGACCGTTAACATTTTCGTGTTCGTCGCCAAAGAACCAGCTTACTGGTATGACAGGTTTCTCTGCTCTCTGGCCCCTATTGAGCTGTCTTTTTGGTCATATCCATATAGAGATAGCCAACCAAGATAACCAGACAACAAATAAATAAAAATGAAATAAAATAAAATAAAGACTATAAAGAATGATAAGAAGTGTGAAGTCCTTTTATGGCAGCGAAGCGATCTTATTTGTCTTTCCCATACAAACATTTTGATTTCTTTAAGAAATCCAGCTCAACTGTGAAAGGATAATATAGATTTCGTTTCAGGAGAGCAGGAGACAGTATATAATAAGAAAATCCATTCATTTTTAAGGAATCTACTTACTCTGAAGTAGATCACTAGATCGAACATTCTCGAATCGTTTCTTTTATTATTTATTTCTTAATATAGATTCTGAATTACAACAAACAAAGCATCAATTCGTTGAGGCGACAATGATCCATCCGCAAAATTAGGCGTATTTAGTTTAAGAACTATACAAACTTAAGTATCTGCCAATTTGCCACACCCACAGTCTTTGGTTATCAATCAATCGATTGGGTTCTGCAGTAACTTAACTGTTAGCTTGAATACATTGGATACAATTGGCTTCAATAGATAGAGATAGATAGATAGAGCCACGATCTTAATAAACGTAAGTATAGCTATATTAGCCTAGTTGTAGTACCTCTATAGTAATAAATCTATAAAGATCTATAGTAATATATCTAAAGCTGTCTAGTTGAATATATGTTCCTGTTCAAAGCCTCTAGCTTCCCCAAATAATTAAGTTTCTGTTTCAACAGATATAGTTTTTCCGTTTAGCCCACGCCCATATAGGACATATCCAAAAAAGATTAACATTTCTATAAGTTGAGATCGCCAATAGCACAGATATACGAAGGAGCACAGATATACAAGGAGGTAGACTTAACACAAAATCGTTAGAATATTATTCTTCTTTTATCCACACGATAAATCCAATAAAAACTGGATTTTATAGCTAACTTTCTCGGGCATTACTCAAAGACTATACAAGCTATAGCTATAAAATTAGGCACATAGTTCTTTTTAAGTATACAAAGCCTATAAATATTTAATGTTTTTGTCTACCCAGTGCCAGATTCCAAATAATATTACATATATGACTTATAAGCACTTGCCATATTCAGCGCCAGACTCAAGACAATCCTTGGGAATGGGTTAGACGACGATAACAATTTACCTCAATTATCGAAATTTATGCGACAATTAACACTTTGAACCGCTGCAGCCAAGCGAAACGAGATGCGATTGGGGGTTGGGGGTGGCGATGCATGGGCATGGGAATGGGGTTGGGCATAGAAATGAGGCTGGGCATCGGTATATGCTCGGACCTGCTATGGAACTGCTGCGACCTGTGGCTCGCCACGGAATTCGTTGCCAATAAATTTATGCAATTGGCACACTTGTTGCATGCCCCGCCCGGGCCCCATCCCAGGCCCCATCCCGCCTGCTAGGGCCAGAAGTCTGCCAATTTCTGGGCCCATGCGAAATTTATTTCAATTGCATTTAATTTGTGCGGATTAGCAAATGCTGCATGTTTCTTCATTTTTGTCACCGAAACAGCTCCTTAGCTCGCTCCACATGCATCTAATTTGCATCTCATGCAACATTTATTGCAATTTATTAGCTATTCCAGCCCAAAGCTCGGCCCCAATTTAGCCACGTGATGCAAATTGAGGAAGCGCCCGTGCCAAAGCAATGAGTGTGGGTGGAATGTGTATAGATCTCTTTCAATATCTGTATCTATATCTATATCTATATCTATATCTATATCTATATCTATATCTATATCTATATCTATATCTATATCTATATCTATATCTATATCTATATCTATATCTATATCTATATCTATATCTATATCTATATCTATATCTATATCTATATCTATATCTATATCTATATCTATATCTATATCTATATCTATATCTATATCTATATCTATATCTATATCTATATCTATATCTATATCTATATCTATATCTATATCTATATCTATATCTATATCTATATCTATATCTATATCTATATCTATATCTATATCTATATCTATATCTATATCTATATCTATATCTATATCTATATCTATATCTATATCTATATCTATATCTATATCTATATCTATATCTATATCTATATCTATATCTATATCTATATCTATATCTATATCTATATCTATATCTATATCTATATCTATATCTATATCTATATCTATATCTATATCTATATCTATATCTATATCTATATCTATATCTATATCTATATCTATATCTATATCTATATCTATATCTATATCTATATCTATATCTATATCTATATCTATATCTATATCTATATCTATATCTATATCTATATCTATATCTATATCTATATCTATATCTATATCTATATCTATATCTATATATATATCTATATCTATATCTATATCTATATCTATATCTATATCTATATCTATATCTATATCTATATCTATATCTATATCTATATCTATATATATATCTATATCTATATCTATATCTATATCTATATCTATATCTATATCTATATCTATATCTATATCTATATCTATATCTATATCTATATCTATATCTATATCTATATCTATATCTATATCTATATCTATATCTATATCTATATCTATATCTATATCTATATCTATATCTATATCTATATCTATATCTATATCTATATCTATATCTATATCTATATCTATATCTATATCTATATCTATATCTATATCTATATCTATATCTATATCTATATCTATATCTATATCTATATCTATATCTATATCTATATCTATATCTATATCTATATCTATATCTATATCTATATCTATATCTATCTCTATCTATTAAATTTTCAGTTTGATATTTTCCGTTTATCCTTTTTTCCCAACTTTAACGCGTTAAATAAAATCTCTTTGTTCCGGTTTCTCTGTTTTGGGGTAGTATGGGAATATTTCCGCGTCGCCTTTGTGTCTTTGTTCCGGGTATCAAAATGCGATTCCTGGTTCCCGAGCAATGACGAAATACCAACCACGAATTGCATACGGCGTAGGTCAGTTCGACTCACAAGAGACAAAGAGAGAGAGAGAGAAAATAGAAAAGAGAGCGAGAGCGAGAAAGAGGGAGTAAGAGTTTCCACTCAAAATCTCAGTACAGTACGTAAAGGACAAAGGAAAGCGCTCTTTACCTGTGCTCTCCAGCTCTCTCTCTCTCTCTCTCTTTCTCTTTCTCTCTTTTAAAATGTCTCTCCATCTGAAGGATCAAGCGTAATGGGGGTAGCAACCCTTGAAATGACGTCGCAGCAGCCCGAAACAGCGCACAAAGCAAACGACGCAATTCGCACCCGCAATACGGAAGAAGGGCGAAACGCGTCATCTAATAAATATGTATTTATACATATATACATATATATATACATATATACATATATGTATATATTTGTAACCCACCCGATTTCCAGGAAGCAAGAAATGCATTCGGATATTTTACGTATTTGGGAAACAGCAAACAGAACAAGGAAGAAACCCTTGAAAGGTGAACATGGAATACCCTTATTTATAACCATGAAAGCTGAGATTGAGACATTATATATAATATTAAAATAATATTAAAAATATAAATAATATACAAATATTATATGGAACTAATATATTAATACATATAAAGGAAGATATTTAAAAATAATATCATAATATTTATTATTTATTTATATTATTTATATTATATTATATTATATTTTGAACTACTTTCAACTTGTTTATTATTATAAACAAAAAGCTAATACTATCTCTTCTTTATTTATTTATTTATTTTTTTTTATTACTCATAAATACTTTTGCTTGTGTCTTAACAAGAAATCTAATCGACAAAATAAAACCCATAAATGATTTAAGAGAATCGATTTTCGTTGTAACGAATCTAAATCCAAGCCATAAATGTATATGTGGAAACGCGATTCGAACGCGCGTGTTGAACCGCAAACGTAAACGAGCCACAAAGTGAATCAAAGTCTGAACCGCAAAATACGATAAGTTGTCTAAAGAAGTCTTGAACGAGAGCTTCTCTAACTAATCTATTTATATATGAAATCTGTATATGTATGTATATATATAGGTATATATATTCATAGTCTCCTTTTATGTCCTTTGTTACATATTGCATACACAAATCGAAATACCCGGTCAGCAGAGCATAAATAGTCAGCAGGCTAGGGGTACTGCGAAGTAGGAATTCAGGGGTTGTTTACACTCTTTACTATGCATCTGTGTGTGTGTGTGTGTGTAACATGTGGCACGTTCTAATGTGGTTTTTACTGCCCGGAAATTTCAATGCTTCGCATCTTTAGAGATTTTTCCATAGCTCTGCTTTTGGTCTCCGTCAACGGTCTGGATCTATTTCCGTTTTTATGGCTTCGCCTTTGTCTGCGCTTCTATTTTTATCGGGTAGTGCGCTTTGCAGTGAGCTTCGCATTGCATTGCTGCCACTTGGCAATGACCTTGAACAGCTGCTTCTGCTGCTGCTTCCCTCCAGCATACCCGATGTAGCTCGCATCTCTTTACAGCGCCTAACTTCTCGAACATGCGACTCCTGTCTCGTCGCGTCGCGTCGCGTCTCATCTCATCTGGGCGTATCAGGCAATGCTATTGACCTCTCGCCTTTCGAAATAGCGCCGGAATAGACAACTGTTGAGCTGATGCAATGGGCAATACCCTGGAATTTGTAGTATTAGTCTGGCAGAAGCCGAAAAATCCTATTTTAATATCTTGCTATACGTCCTACGTTGGTTATTTGGATGCCTAATATTACAGGGTATTAAGAAAGTTTTCTAGGAATTCATTCATCCATCGTAATTGTGTTTGAGTTCAAACTCAATGTCTCACATTGCCAACGATTGCGTTACACATCAATTTACAGGGTATTAGCAAATGTTTACTTTGTACAAATAAAGGCTTGACTTGTTATTATCACTTAGAAATCACTGAAATGTTAGAGATTGCAACACATCTGTCTTTCGTAACATTATATTATAGAAATACAAAAATATACTTTTAAAATACAGGGTATAAAACATTTTGAGTGGTTATCTATTAATTTTTCAAGTGATTATATAGGTTCTCTTAAATAATATAGAACTATTTTAGCATACTCGTTTCTATTGCAAATATCCAGGGTATGTATGCTTTGGTATTTTTGCTTGAACGAATATATCTTAAATTAACTATTTTATGTAGTAGAGGGTATATCATTTTAGACAATTGCCTGCAATTACAGGGTATGTGAATGTTTTT
The DNA here is from genome assembly GCA_035045145.1 of Drosophila meridionalis. Taxonomy (NCBI): domain Eukaryota; kingdom Metazoa; phylum Arthropoda; class Insecta; order Diptera; family Drosophilidae; genus Drosophila; species Drosophila meridionalis. The sequence goes on along the minus strand of JAWNPG010000009.1, from coordinate 2,656,083 downwards.
TATATTATTTAACATTTCTAAAATACTGATATTTTCTGGAAAAAAGTCTGTCAGTATTTAGACCTATAAAGTCGCACCCCTAACTACACAAGCCCATAGATAACCAACAAAAAAACTACAGGGTATGCACCTCTTACACCTTATAAATTTTGAATAACAATTTGAAATATGCCCAGCTTTAGTTACTTTTCAAGTCAACCCTGTGACAATACTATCGCTTACAGGGTATTATAGTCGAGATTATATTACATAATTATGATGCGCCCTCGTTACACGCCCGATTATCAGCCTATAACCTTTCGAGCAGGAAACCTGATGCCAGAGCACACTTGTCACTGACGTCAATTTCAGATTAGGAAGGCAAAAGATTTCTGTTTCCATTTGCAACGAGTCGTGCTCGACTTCGACATCGAATTCGAAATCCAAATCGAAACCGAGGCCCTGTTGCTCTGTTGAGGAAATTGGATGCCATTGGGTGGCACTCAACGATGCAGCTACTTGACTTTGCTGTAAACGATCCGCATTATGAAAGCCAACTGTTCAGTTAATATGCAACATACGATCTTTACGAGGGTATCAAGAGCTGTTATGCGACATTAACAAATATCAATGAGGCTTGTAAAATGGGAAGCAAAACTACAACAGAGCCCTAATCTTTGCAGTAATAACCGCTGTAAAACATCGTGTAAATGTATAATTTTATATTTCTACAGGGTGTAAAAAGTTGCATATTTATATATACTTTGAAATCGAGATACATACAAACATACATTTCATAATAAATACAGATAATTTACGTTTGATCTAAGAGATCTTCGAAACTCAAATCTTTTTGATATATATGAACTTTTCAAGAAATGTTTGAAAAGGTTCTAATCATGATATCGTAAAGAAATCTACGTAAAATATAAAAATCATAATAATATACAAAATAATCAAACTTTATAGATAATATCTAAACGATCTGTATGCGGGTTCTCAGTTTTGAAGTATGTAAGTCAACTAAAAGTCGTATAAAGAAAACTATATAAGCCAATATGTAAGTCTTAATTTTAGATCATACATATCTATATAATACACCTCACACGTCATTAGAAAGAATGTCGTTTATTACAGACACATTTATTTCCGAACCTGTACTATAGATCATATTATAAGATCTATAGACGTGTAAGTCTAAAGATATGTCATCATATACGAATATTTATTGTAGAATCTGTTTCAATATAATTGGAATACATATCGCATCTATGAAAAATGATTTTTAGAACTAAAGATTCTATTAAAACTTCCATACAGACCAATACTTGAATACGTACTCTAAGATCTATAATAATAGATCTCGCTGAAGTGAGAAAACCAGAATAATTTGTATATATAATACAATCTACTAAACGCAGGTGCAACTGTACCTAAGCTCAGCAATATAACTCTCGTAAAATCCGAGTTCACATGGACCTATATATAGAAAAGTGCTAAAAAGTGCTGCTTTTGGAACCAAATTAAAGATACTTTAATAAAAGAACAGAAACTGAGTTATCAAAAGTTCAATGCTCACTTTCACATATATATATGTACATACTATAAGAGTATATATATATATCTATGTAGTTTTCTCTGATGAGGCAATGTCAGAGAAGTCAATTGAAATGGAAAAAAGTCTGCAGAGCCGGGCAGCCCAATTGCTGTGCGACACACGTAGATTAGTTTTAAGAGACGCGACTGATAAGAAGCAACAACAAATGAGCGAGGCCTCGATTAGAGGCTGCGAACACGAGTGCTATATATAGATACATACATATATACATATATATATACATATGTGTATGGAGAGTGTTATGTGATCTATGTCGCAGCTAGTATTATGATTTTGGGTGGTTCGGCTTGTCCGCCCAGGCGTTGAGACAAATTAGCGCCTCAATGACAATGATAGCCCCTCAAGGCGGTTTCAATTTAGGCAATTACGCAACTGTAGATGGAATTGGAATTGGAATTGGAATTGAAAGTGGAACTGCGAATTGGAATCGGAATTGGAACGTGGGCGGCAAATACCTAGCATCAAATCTATATTCATGAGACTTGGCTTTTCAATCAAGAAAATAACCTCAAATTGAGCCGCTTTAAATGATTCTCGCTTAATGAAATGTCAATATAAATTTTATTTTCATTTTTTTAATCTTTCGATTCGATTGGATTCGTTTTGCCAACCGCACAGGTTGCGATCCGTTTGATTGAGGGTCGCTCGTCGCCAGACAACCTCAAGGCAAATTGGCTGGCAACGACGACAACTTTCAAACTGGCACAAAAGTTCTAGCCAGCAATTCGACTATGAGATACTCCTTTGATGTTCATTGAGTCTATAAAATATAAACATTATCCATTTGGAAACATGCTCTCTATATATCTGAAGAAATTTAAAGTGTTTCTTAGCATCTAAATAAACCTAATATTCAAAATTTTTGTATTACAGGGTATTACAAGTCGTGTTGCATCTGTAGTGGCTTCAACTTTAAACATATCGAATATACATTGAAGAATTTAAAGTAATTTTGAGCATAAAAACTGACTAAAATTTTCTATAAATTTTGATTACAGGGTATTATAAGTCGTTCCTCAACAACTAATTTGCTTATCAGCATTTATATATATTACATATGAATATTAAAGCCATCCAGCTTACTTTTTAAGCATCAATAATGTTTTGCTTACCATGTTTCTAGATTACAGGGTATAAAAAGTCGTTCTTCAGTTTATATCAGTGCCGAGTTCTAAAAAAACCTCTAAAAATCACTAGCCTACCCTGTAATATGAGAGATATAGACATATTACTTATTAAATTACAGGGTATTTGCAGTGAATCATTGTGTAACCTTTTAAGAGCTTGTAGACAACGAAGCTTAATAAATGACTTAATTTTGAAGAGCTTTAAAACACTATATTCCAGCCTATACTCTCATATATTAATTTTGGAAATTTTGTAGGGTATATGCAGTCGTATATAGTTCTAATAAATAGACTATTGCTACTGTAATGCCAAGAGCAACACAGTCAACGCAATACTTATCTACCATATGCCCCATTTCGCACATTTACCAATTACAGGGTATCTCGAGTCGTTGAAATGTATGTCACCGCGGTTACAGTTGCAGTTGCAATCGCAGATATCAATCTGTCGATTAGCCAATATTGCCGCAAAGCTATCAAATTGTCAGCCGCAAAACCGCACACAACCTCCACACACGCCCCAATCGCATCTAACATCTCTCGCTCTCTCTCTCGCTCTCTCTGTTGGGGCGTGTGCCATGCCCAGTGAGAATTCATAAGCCGCCTTTTTTCTTTATTTATGTGTGGGAAACTTTACTCATGTTCAACTTAGCTTAGCTTATGTATAAAAAAAAAAAAACATTTGTTTGTATAAAAAAAATACGTATATAAAGAAAAAAGAAGAAGAAGATATACAAATATTGGACGTATATAATCAAAGCCAACAACAAGCCGTTTGCTGTTTGTTTGCCCGCTTTGTTTACAAAGCTATGTTTAAGCTGCGCTCTCTCTCTCTCTCGCTCTCAGCAGCGTTGCCAGACCGTCAGCATGAGCAGAGCAAACGCCACACCCCAAACACCGCTGGCCAATTGATTGGAGTGATTGCAGCCATCCGTATCGCAGGTGTAGATGCAGCTGCGATAGTCCATGCGATCGCCCTTGTTGCGCACATAGTCACAATAGTTGCCCAAATCCTTGGAGCTGCAGAAGCGCTTCGCCCCAATGCCGCCCTCGAAGCGGCCCACATGCTTCACACAGAACGTGGCGCCATGGACGCTCGAACAGTTTTGCGGCTGGATGTCCGGCTGATCGAAACGATCAAACCATTCGCCGCACTGGAATGGATTGTTCGTATCGCTAGCATCGCATACGTAACAGTCAATGGCCAAGGTGCACTGCAGGCGGCAGCAGCACCAGAGCAGCGACGTCAGCAGCAGCGCTGGCAGCATTGGCATTTTCTTCATTTCTGTTTGTTGCTGTTGTTCTTGTTGTTGTTGTTGCTGTTGCTGTTTTTCGATTGCACAATGTAGCTGACTGTGATGACGCACACACACTCACACACACACACACAGAGAGACACTCACGCACACAGACAGAAGATGGAAACGAAGAGACGGCGATGAGAGACCAAAGTCGGCGTCGTCAGCAAATGCCAAGCTTGTACTGAAGTGTTGCTTTAACTTCGTTTCTGTTCGTTTCAGTTGTTGCTAGCGAGCAGCGCACACACACAGAGTCACACTCACACACACATACACACACACAGACAGCTAGCCGAGTGTGCGTGCCTGAGTTGAGCGCTTGCTAGCGCTCTCTTTCGCTCACCTGCTGTTAGGCTCGGCTGTTAGACTCGGCTGTTATTCTAGCCCTAGCTGCTTTATCAGCTGTACGCTGCATCCTTTAGCTGGCGCCCTCTGGCGTGCCGTCTGCGCTCATCCATTTATCGTTTATCGAAACTTGTTGCTTGGCAACACCAGTCAATGCAAGGCAACAGGTATGCCGCACACACACAGGCGCGCGCTCGCTAGCTCGGCTCCCCTTTGTCGTTCTGATTGGAATCTCATTGGAGTTGTTATTGGAAACGTCATCGTTGGGTTCTTTGGGCCCGCTTTGGCGACGTCAGCGAGTTTCGCTGGCAGCCAAAGCGAGAACCAACGAGGGGCATTCAACTTGACTGAGACAAAAGCTCAACAGACACACACACACACACATATAGAGGAGACACACACTCACACAGCAATACAAACAAGGCAAAAAACAGCTTTGTATAAAAGAGAGTTTATATGACTGATAGATGAACGCCGTTTCGAGCTTATATACATACATATATAGGTATAAACATATATATTCTATCGATAAATATCGATAACAAATGCACACATACTAAGCTTATTCTTTAGCGAATAATTTATTATCGATATATACCAATATTGGTACCTGATCTCATTAATGTTTCATCGGAAATACATTTCTACCGAAATCGATAAATTGATAATTGTCGATAGCAACAGCCATACACAGTTAACTTTATTATATGTATAATACTGTCATATACCATACGATTAATACTTATACGTATTAATGCAATATTCGTGGTAAGCGTATTATTTATTTACTGATAACTTCTATTGCTTGAATCGATATTTATCGATAATAATCAACAGCTTGCATTTTTTGCTTAAACATTCGATATAAAAGTTGAACAAATTATAAATGAAGCAAAGGACACTTTTATTTCATTTATAACCAAAATTCCGGCATCGATATATATCGATAACAACTTGAAGCTTTAAATAATTTATGCACAAGAATTGAACTTTTGTACATGGAATTGTTAAAGACTCAAGATTTTGTGATGAAATGATGTTCTATATAATATGTCACTCTGTAAACCCCAAAATACATAGAGGGTATCTCTCATTCGAGTACTCTCAACTCAAACGTTTTCTTGCCAACGAGTCGTGCTGCCCACAAAAAAAAAAAAAAACCATTGTCAACGATCTGATCGGTAGACAGAGTTTGTGAAATGCAGAAGGTGGAAGGTGGGCACTGAGTTGGGCCCAGGCTAGGTGCCAGCACCCTGCCGCCGCCCCCGCCCCAACCACATAACCACCACCACCACCACCCCCCTCCCCTCTTGCCCACATGAAAACAGGGCCAAGCCTTAAAAAAAACCCACACGACACAACTTCAGGTTTTCTCTTTATGGTTTATGCTTGATTTTTAGCGAATGGCCTGGCCAATGTAACATGCGGCATGCGGCATTCAGCGTGTGGCATGCAGCATGTGTGTGTGAGTGTGTGTGTGTGTGTGTGAGTGTGTGCAAGCATTGCTCAATTCGCAGCTTAAACAAGACATTTTTAATGGCTTTCCATTAAGGATAGTTCCATTTATATGGCAGAAACTGAACGTTTAAAAAAAAAAACAAGCGTAACTCGAACCGGTTCCACAAAATCTGCATTATAAACTGATCTATTAGGGAATTTTGATAGATATTTCATATGCATAAGGTTAGAAATTCATTAGGAATCAAGGCAAAGCAAACCTGAAGTAATAGTTCATTACGGCGTTCCATAAAGAGCACGAATTCTTTAATCTTCGACTATCAATAGAAAAGACCCACTCGAGTTTACAATGGTTTCATTCCCCCAGCACGTCTTTCATGTCGAGTGTACATTAGGAAAATATAGTCGTCATCTATTAGTGTACGTTTTCAGCTCATCAGCGATCGAGTACTTGAGATTTCCTTTTATGAATTATCAAGATATTTTACTGAAGAGTCCAATAAATTATGATAATGTAGATGAAACTAAAGAATGTCAGAAATAGGAGATAGGAGATAGGAGACAGGAGACAGGAGACAGGAGACAGGAGACAGGAGACAGGAGACAGGAGATAGGAGATATGAGATATGAGATAGGAGATAGGAGATAGGAGATAGGAGATAGGAGATAGGAGATAGGAGATAGGAGATAGGAGATAGGAGATAGGAGATTGGAGATAGGAGATAGGAGATAGGAGATAGGAGATAGGAGATAGGAGATAGGAGATAGGAGATAGGAGATAGGAGATAGGAGATAGGAGATAGGAGATAGGAGATAGGAGATAGGAGATAGGAGATAGGAGATAGGAGATACGAGATACGAGATAGGAGATAGGAGATAGGAGATAGGAAATAGGAGATAGGAGATAGGAGATAGGAGATAGCAGATAGCAGATAGCAGATAGCAGATAGCAGATAGCAGATAGCAGATAGCAGATAGGAGATAGGAGATAGGAGATACGAGATAGGAGATAGGAGATGGAAGATGAAAAATGGGAGATGGAAAATAGGAGTATTGAATTGAACAAAGAGTCTGGAGTTACATATACGTACATATATACCATATATCGTATAGTCATATATAGAATTTTATGGAAATTTACGGATAGTCAACTTTATGGACCGCAATTTCTGCGTACGTGACAAATGCAACGATCTGCAGGAGAAGTTGCTTAACATGAAACGCACGGCTGCTGCAACAAGGCGAGGTACAGTGTCTGCAGATGTGCACGCGCACACACACACACACACATACACTCTCATACACAGGCATGCACATACATACATATATGGCATATGCCACATGCTGTTGGCCTCGTATATAAATTGTGCACTTTGATCTACACACTTGGTGACTTTTAGCCGAGTGAATAATTGGAAAAAAGCAGGCGCCCAGGCTGCCACGTCGCATGCACAAAGAGGACAGAAAGAAAGAGAGAAAGAGAGTGAGTTCGCGAGAGCATGGTTGGAGAGGGGCGGGTGCGCGACCAAGTCAAAAACAGGGAAGCTGCATGCGGAAGCATAAAAAGGAAGTTGCACAGCAGGAGAGTTGAGTGAAAGAGAGGCGAGCACATGAGTGGAATATGCAAGGCGAAGAATTGAGCGCAAATGCACCAGGAAAACAAAGAGAGAGAGAGAGAGAGAGAGGAAGACAGAGAACAGCACGCCGCCAGGCTCAATCAGGAAAACAAACATAAATAGAGTTCAGCATTGGCTCAAGTCGAAGTGCAATGCAAAGCAAAGACACAAACTGAGACACACACACACACACACACGCACACACACATTAATCAATGTCACGTACATTGCTCCGTGCACCCACAAAGCAAAAAGACAGTTATCGAAATGTTTATCGGTTAACGGGCATACGTGCGCAACAAAGCAGAGTGAAAGGCACAGACACAGAGACATACATATGTAGGAATGTATGTACATATATGTATGTGCATGTATGTACATATTATATGTATGTACATATGTATGTTCACGCAAGTCAAGTCAGGCTCAAGCTCGGCGCTGGGGGTAATGACAACGCACTTGAATTATTTCAACATTACGAAAGTGGCGCAGTTTATGGTGGGACCATTAAAAAGGCCAAGACCAGCAAGACGATCAAGTTAAAGAAGCAGAAGAAGAAGAAAAAGAAGGAGACAAGACAACACTGAAATTAATAAAAAAAAGAGTGTATTGAGAGCATGCTCGACTAGGAGATAGCCTGTAAAACAGAATATAAACCACTTTCATTATCATTGTGCTTGTCATTGGCACTGGCATTATCAATGCTATTATCGTTGTATTGTCTCTGTTATTATTATTGATAATAAGTAGTAATTTCAGAATTGTCATTAGTAATACCATAAGAATTTGCATTCATCATAGCATTATCATCATTGTCATTGTTTTTGTGTTTGTCATTACCATTAGCAAATGCTAATGGTAATGACAAACACAAAAATAATGTAAATACATTAGCTTTAGCTTTAGCATTAGCATTAGCATTGGCATTAGCATTAGCCTTAGCATTATATTCGCATAGGCATTAACATTAGCATTAGTATTAGCATTAGCATTGCCATTGTCATTATCATTGTCATTGTCATTGTCATTGTCATTGTCATTGTCATTGTCATTGTCATTGTCATTGTCATTGTCATTGTCATTGTCATTGTCATTGTCATTGTCATTGTCATTGTCATTGTCATTGTCATTGTCATTGTCATTGTCATTGTCATTGTCATTGTCATTGTCATTGTCATTGTCATTGTCATTGTCATTGTCATTGTCATTGTCATTGTCATTGTCATTGTCATTGTCATTGTCATTGTCATTGTCATTGTCATTGTCATTGTCATTGTCATTGTCATTGTCATTGTCATTGTCGTTGTCTTTGTCATTGTCATTGTCATTGTCATTACCATTTACATTAGCATTAGCATTGTCACTATCATTGACATTATCGTTATTATAGTTATTGTTATTATCCTTGTCATTTTCATTGTCATTATCATTGTCATTATCACTATCATTAGCATTATTATCACAATTACCATTAACATTGTCATAATCATAAGCATTATCATAGTCCCAATCATTATTGTTTGCATTATCACACTCCATATTGTTTTAAGAATTTGCAGGGTATTCGAAAACGAATTGCACGCGCTCACTGCATGATACGACCACATGTGGGGGCATAAGGGCCGAGGGATTTTTTGGTAGATGGGGCGTGCCGACTTTTGGGCCTGGCATGTCTTGAGCGCCGGTATCACGCCGACGACTCAGACTCAGACAGAAAGCCCTATAAATTACGTTGCACACGCGCAGCTCGTCGCCATAAATGTGGTTAAAATGCAAACTACCCCAACCTAACTGTAATCGGAGAGCAGCCATATTGATTGAATGACTGATGAACCGAACTTCTGACTGATGAAAGCTGAGCCACATCCACATTGCAAATGGGGGTCATTTTTAGTACAAATAATAGAGTAGATCACGCACCCAAACACTGAACCGCCAGCTAAAGTTACAGTGTTGATAAACGGCATAGCTAAGACGAGATGTAATGTATGTATAAAAATAAATAAATCTTTATTGTTGTTTATTGTTGTTATAGCACATTTGAAAAATTGTTGTCAATGCCTTTAAAATTCTAGTGTTGAAAAACTATAAAAAATATTACTGAGATCGTTGTTTGATCTGAAAAAAGGATTTAGTCTTCAAATACAATAACTTGTTAAAAACAAAAATAAAAAATAAATTCTTAAAAAAAAATTTTTTTATTTTTTATTTTTCATATTTTTGTTTTATCTATTATATTATTATATTATATTATATTACATTATTTTATATTATATATATTTATCATAATTAAAATGTATTTATATTTTATTTAGCAATTTTTTATTGCTTTTTTTATTTATTTTATTTTGTTTTATATTTTTTATTTAATTTTTTTTAATTTTATTTACTTTTTAATTTTTATATATATATTTATTAACTATATTTTTACATAAAATAACACAAATAATACTAAAATTTAATTTTACATTATTGATAGAGTATAGCTAAGTCGACTTGCGTACGCTTAAAACCTCTTCCCTCTTCCCTCTTCCCTCTGCTCACCTTCTCTATTTCACGCTTTTAATAAAACCAAATAAAGAAAAAAATGCCGAAAAAAATTAAATTCAACACCATTTAAATTACCAGTTTTTCTTCTTACCGCACTTTTATAACAGACCACAAAAGTTAAAATTAAAAAAAAAAAAAAAAAATAAAGAAACAATGGTAAGAAGAAGCAGAAGAAGAGAAACCCTTACCTTTCAAAAAGTGATTTTAAATTGAAGACAGGAAAGCGAGAAAAAAGACAAACGCAACGACAAGACAACAACGTGAAATTCGAAACATTAACAAAAAAGAATATACATACAGATATACATATATGTATATACATACATACATACATACATACGTACATATGTATGTTTGTCTGTATGCATATAAAGAAGTCAAGCAATCAAGCAGAAGTAAGTAGAAGCAGCACTTTGTAACCAACGACGACAAAGCTGAGGTGAACGAGTGCAGCTCAAACAAAGTTCGGCTCAAGAGAGAATTTTAGCTGCGCTTAAATAGTGCTCAAAAGTGCGTGTGCATGAGAGTGTGTGTGTGTGTGTGCGTGTGTGTGCTCCAATTTATTATATTGAGTGCGCGCACAGTTTAATCAAAGCTTACAAGAAAATCCAAAATAACCATAGCCTTCAGCATAAGAGCGCATGAGAGAGTGAGAGCGAACGCATAACTCAACGAGAGCAAATTGAACATCGGCCACACACACACACAAACACGCTCAAGCCGCCAAGACGCGCACGCATAGCGTACCTGAGTGCGAGAGAGTGTGTGGCGCAAGAGAGCGCGCACAAGAGCGGGAGTGGCTTGAAGCTGAATTGAGTTGCGTTACCGTACAGCCGTTGAGCAGTTCAGTTTTGAGCGCAACAGCGAACGTGGCGCGCGCGTGTGAGATTTTTTTGTAGCGGCCGCAGCAGCAGCAGCAGCAGCAGCTACGTACGAAAACGGTACGAAACGAAACGACGATAAGCAAACGGCGGCAGTCGACGGCGACAGCAGCGCACGCTGGTCTCTGCTCAAATACAGTCGAAAAAGCGAGCTCAAAACAATTTCATTTCATTTTTTTTTAACTTCTGTTTTACGTTTGCCGCTGTTTCTATTACTTCATTTTATTATTATTATTATTTTTTTGTTTTTGGTATTTCCTGTGCATACAAATGCAGTAACTCCTGTGAGCGAAGAAACTGGACGATTTACATATACAGTTAGAACGCGCGTTTATTTTGTTCTGTTTTTTTTTTTTTTCATTTTGATTTTGGATTTCAGTTGCGCGTGTTCGGCTGCAGCAACTGCAACGCAACGACGCGACGCGCGCGTTTTACGCACAGCTGCAACGGCAACAGCAACAACATCAACAGCAACATAAGCAACGTGTATACAAAATAAAATAATAATATAAAAGAATATAACTGAGTGCAGCAGCCCTTCAGCAACAACAACAACAAAAACCTTACAGGAGAACCTGTTCTGCTGCTGCTTTGCCTTTGTGTGTGTGTGTGTGCATGTGTGTGTGACGCCGCTGTTCATGCAAATTCACTGCACAGCGCACAGCAACAACAAAAACAACACTCGCACAGCTGGCAGCTGATTTTGCAGCGCAGCAACAACAACAACAACCGCACACACAATGAAAGTTCATCCAAACAACGGCAACAACAACAACAAAAACAGCAGCAAACAGTAAAAGAGACCAACGCAAGGGACTTCAACGTTTTTCTTTCGCGTAAGTCACAATTCTGCCTCTTCTTTTCATTAACAATCTTAATGTCTATGCGTGTGTGGGTGAGTGGGAGAGAGAGTGAGCGAGAGCTACGGAGAGAGAGAGAGCTGTCGAGCGCGCTCTAAGGTTAAGCTCAAGCTCAAGCTCAAGATTAACAGTTCTAATTAGCATCAGAGTGATGTAAAACTTTTAGCCGTACCAATTGGGTGCGCTGCAGCGCGGCGTCCGCTTTAACAGTTTAGTTTACGCATTGATTGGCGATTGATTTCGAATTTGATTAGAATTTGAGTTTTTTTTTTGGCTTAATATGTCAGAAATATATGTACATATATTTAAAAAAAATGCTATATCCCTAAAGTAAGTAATGATATTTTTATGCTTAAGAAATACTTAAAAAATTTAATTTTTTAATAAAACTAAAATAATATATATAAAAATAAATTTTTAAATTAAAAATTAATATTTGCATTAATTTTTTTATATTTTAAAAATTAATTTAAAAAAAAATATATTAAAAAATTAAAAAAAAAAATAATATAAAATAAAATTATTAATAAATAAATAATAAAATAAATAAATAAATACATAATAATAAATAAAAAAAATTAATAAATAATAAATAAATAAAATACATATAATTAAAAAAAAAATTATTAAAAATTTTTTATTTACATGTAAAGTATTTTAATGTGTTTTTAAAAAGAAACATTTTAAAATTAAATTAAAATTTTTTAATACAAAATTAACATAAAATACATCCTTACATATGTATGTTTATATTTCTCATAATTTAAATAATTTTACTATTGAAAACACATAAAAACATCAACTTTTTGGCTTTGCTTACAATTAAATCAAGTTTATCTATAAAAATTCAATAATATCTTTACACTTATTTTTTTTTCTGAGAAAAAATTATAAGAAATGATAAAAACTTATTTTAAACTTCTTTTTTGTAGCCTTTTTATGCGAAAAAATGATATTCTTATGTTTTTAAACTTCTTTTTGTTCGCCCTGTTTGATTAATCTTAATTATTTCTTCATATATCTGGCATTTTTCTCTCAATTAGTCTACCCTTTGGCTTATGTTTCTTTTGGGTTCTTCAAGTTCTTTTGTTTTTATTCCCATAAGAAAATTTTCAGCTGCAGCTTGGGTTTTTATACCCTGAGCCCATTGAAAATGGGAAATCAGGGTATAATGGTTTTGTGAAAATGTATGTAACAGGCAGAAAGAGACGTGCCACACCCCATAAAGTATATATATTCTTGATCAGCGCGACAAGACGAGTCGATATAGCCCTGTCCGTCTGTCCGTCCGTCCGTCCGTGTGAACGCCGAGATATTTTTAAGTACGCAACATAGAGACTTGAAATTTTACATGAATACTCGATAATACCATACGCTGCACAAGTTTATAAAATTTTTCCGATAACTCATTCCATTTCGATTTTATGAGCATTTATCGATAATTTTAATGTGTTTTTAAGGCGTGGTAGGTACATCGTTTGAGCTAGAGATTTCAAATTTGTTGTGTAGTTGCGTGCAACGAATACGGAGATTACGTAATCTTTAGATTTTGGATGCCACGTCCCATTCGCCCCCAATAGCCCCCTATTTGTAAAAAGCGCAAATCAAATACTAGAGACTTGTGCTTTGGCACATACACACATATGAATGTCATAAATAAGTTGTGAAAGTTTGATGCACTTAGTCCATCGCTAAGAAAAGTTATTAAACAATTAAGTTTCCATAGTAATGCCCACATTGCAGCCCAAGCGCAGCTTATGCGTGCGTGCATATGTATGTGTGTATGTGTTGTTTGTATGTATGCATACAAAATCGTAGAATGATTTGATATTTGGCTCTTCACAGGGCTCAGGGTATCCCCTAGTCGAGCAGTCTCGACTAGAGCACTCTTACTTGTTTTTTTAAGTTTTATGCTGCTCTCACGTTTTAAATGCCAAGAAAAGATCTCGGGTTTTCTTTGCATCTTCTACATCTCTTTGTGTCTATCCCACTCTCTCCTCTCTCTCTCTCTCTCTCTCTCTCTCTCTCTCTCTCTATCTTTCGCTCTCTCTCTTTCTCTCTCTGACACTCAGCTCCATCTTGTTAGCATCTGCATTGGCTTTAACCCAAAGATGTTTCTCATTAGTGCCGCCTTCCACTTGTCAGATCCCTCGACTCCCGCCTCCCGCCTCCCGCCTCCCGTCTCCCGCCTCTTTCTCCCCCTCTGCCTCCCCTTGCGGTCCATGCGACGGAAATGGTCAATTGAAGCCGCACAGAGGCAACTCATTGTTTCGATTCGAGCGTCCACAGTTCGAATTGTCCCGCTCGTTGAGCAGCTCCCTACTAGTGTTTGTTTTTTTTTTTCATTTTTTTCTTTTTGCTCTCTGTTTGCGGTTTATACGAACGAGGGTGGGGGATGCGAAGGGGTGGGCAGTTTATGAAGTACCTGGAAAAACGATAATATATATTAAACGCAGCTCAAGTTCAGCTTGTTTTCATTAAAGCTCTTAAGATTTCATCAGTGTTTTAATCGCCTCGCAGCACATAAATCAAATTGTTTTATGTGCTTAGCTTCTGTACTTCATTCAGACGTAGCTTCACTCAACAAATTTCAGGTTTCACGTACATTGCCTAGAAAATATTTGTATTTTTAAATGAGCTAAAAAGCTGACTGTAGTTCAATAAATGTTTAATCAACTCAAAAAGAGCTAAACGTTAATATAAAAAAGTTATTAAACTTAAAGTGCATCTAGCATCAATTTAAAAAAAAACTTATAAATTCTATTATAAAATATAAAAAAGCTTTGTTCTTTTCTTATATGATATATAAACAAACGTTAACTTAATCTTCAACATTAACTTCAAACTTAACTTCTTTAAGTTTGAACTTAATGTTGAATACTTAACTTAACTTAAAGTTACTATATCATAAGAAGAAAAGCTTTAAACTGCAAACTTAAAACAAAAAACTTCATGTAAAAATTGTACTCTATAGTTACTATGAAATGTATGAAAAGATTTGTTCTAGTATTCAAGCTTATTACAGTATTCCATAGAGTCTACTATATGTCTAGTAAACATATTTATCAGACTGAAGCTTTAGACAAAAAGAGTTTGAAAAAAATCTCTTCGAATCTTTATGTTATTAAAAGCTTAAGTAAATATTGAAAACAAAATCAGAGTATTATAATAATATTATTATATAAAGCTGTGTAATAGCTTATTAAAGCTCATAATAATATATGTCATAAGTTGGTAAAAGTTTCGTGTTTAGAAAGCTTAACTTAAGTGAAATATATTATATCAAACTAGAAATTGTTGAACCAAAAAGCTTAAAGCTTCAATTTTTCAAAAGTAAAGCTTAGTAAAAGCACATTTAGAGCAATTTTTGGCGTAGGAGAACAAAAATCTAGGTCAATTTGTGTTATAACATATATGCCTATACCAGATATCTATACATACATATATCTAGGTGTTGAATCTCTACTATAGTTCGAGCTACTCTCGTTATTTTCCAATTGAAGTTTCTGCCATCTGCCAGTTGCAGAGTCATCGAAGGTAGCCAAACAAAGCGACAGGAAAAGAGGGAGAGTGAGAGGGAGATAGTGAGAGGGCGAGGGCGAGGCAGGGCGAAACCCAAACAAAGTGATGCAGAGAGTGAGAAAAAAAGTAGATGCAGGTAGCAACAGTGGTTGAGTGCGGCAAGGGGGGGAGAGGGAAAGGTAAGCACTTCCGCTTGGCCAAGCAGCTGGCCAACAAAAACAACAAAAACAACAACAAAACAATGCAATTAAAGCCGAATGAATTCGTTCGTTTCAGAACTTGTGACATCACAAATTAAATGAATGACTAACTAAAAAGTCTGTTCGACTCCGACTCTGACTCCGACTTCGATTCGGACTCTGACAAAGTATTCATGTTAAGGTTAAACGTGTAAAGCTCTCAACATTCTAATTGCATGACAAACAAACTAACGAACAACCAGATAAACAACGTTAACTAAAAGCGATGCAAATGCATATTAGAAATGCTTCAGTTGAGCGAATGAACGACTAGCCAATACCCTGTAGAGCTAGAGAGTAAGGTTAGACTCGGAGCAAATATATGCTCAATTTTAACTGAATAGTTGGTATAAGATTTAAGAAAAGGTATAAGATTCATTAAATTCAATTTGTTTTTATATTATTGTTTGAATATATGACACATACCCTAGTTAATCATCATCTACAACCCGTACTATATGCATTTATCGAATCAAAAGAAAAGTTTCACTTACATTGGAAATATCAATAGCATTACTCATCAGCATTGGGCTCATTATTACCAATTTCAATTAGCACAGGCAAAATCCTAAATATATATATATATAAATATATACATATATGACGTTTAAAATCAAAAGAAATATATCATTTTCACTATATATAAATAGCATTACTCATCGGCTTTGGCATCATTGTTACCAATTACAATTAGCACTCTTATTAGATTAAGCACTGACAAGTTCATTATTATTCTTACATTTATTAGCATAGCTCTTTAGCATTAGCATCATTATTATCAAACTAAGCACCTGAATTCTATTGAAATGTATTGCAATGATTAGCATTAGTATTCTTATTGTCATTAATAATAACATTTCCATTAACTATATCAAGTGCATAGCTCATTAGCATTTGCATCATTATTTTCTAGTTTATAATTATTATCATTATCATTACGCAAAGCATATGCATTATAATGACATTATGATTAGTATTATAATGATCATAATTGTTACTAAGCTAATCTAAACATTGTATTTATAATGTTCATTAATGCACTTCTAACTATTATCATTGATAATATGATAAACATACCTCATTAGCATCATTATGCATCAGAATTTCCAGATAAATTAATCATGGATAATCATAACATTATTATTAGCATTACTATTATCATTATCCGTTTTGCCAAGTCCATAATCTGAGCAATAAGATAATTATTCAGATAGTATTCATAGACATTAGCATTATCATAAGCATACCTCATTAGCATCATTATTCAACAATATTTTTCAAATGAATAATCATTATTATTAGCCATAGCATTACTATTATCATTGTCATTAGCATTATTATTGCCAAGTCCATAATCTTGGAAATAGCATAAGCATAGTAATATAGTATTGATCATTAAGCATTGGTATGTTCATTGGCATTATCATTATTCATCAATATTTTCAAATAAATAATCATTATCATAATTATTATCTTTATCATTATCATTATAATTAGCATTATTATTGTCATTATCATTATCGCAATGCATTAGCATTAGCATTATTATCAGCTAAGTTTTATTAGATTCATACTTATTATTAGCTCTCAAAATTCTCACTATTCTGAGCATTACCATAATCATTATCATTATCATTAGCATTATGCATTAGCTTAGTTTTCTTAGATTCATATTTATTATTAGCATTCATAATTATCATTATTCTAATCATTACTATATTCATTAGCATTATCATTAGTAATTATCATTACTATAATCATTCTCATTATCATTAGCATCAGCATTAGTTTTATCTGATTTATAACCATTATTATTAGCATACATTATTATCATAAGCATTATCATTACTGCATATTTATAGATATTAAGTTCTTTGCTGTTACATAACGCCTGTCAATGTCTAGCATACCCCATGCAAACATTTGCCTCCATTACAGCTCATTCAAAAACATAAATTGTTTTTATTTTTTTTTTCTGGTTTTGAAATTCTGCCTAAGGCACGTAATACTGCGCCGCCGACCTTTGCAATGCGACACCTGCACTCGGTTCAACTAACAGCTGCCACACATACCAACCCCCCGCCCCCCACTCGCCCCCTCTTGGCCACGCCTCTGTCCATACGCTGTAAGTGTGCATAGAAATTGCAATTTTTCGCACATAACTTTTGCCTCGCTTTCCATGGCCTTGACAATGAAATAAAAGCAGCAGGAGGAGCAGGGTAGGAGAGTGTGGGTATGAAGGGGGGAGGGGGGCGTAGCAGGGGGCATCTCTCTCTGTATGTGTGTGTGTGTGGCGGTCATTGTTGCGGCTGCCTGTTGTGGTTAATTGTTGCAGTTGCATTCGCCTTGCGCGTAGCCAGCGAAGCGTGTGGAATAAACAGGAAAACAGCGGCCTAATAAAAGGCGAAGACTGAGGGGTATATATACATACATATATACATATATATCTATGTGTGTGTGTGTGTGTGTGTGTGTGTGAGGGAACCAGCAGGGTGTCAATAGAATAGTTAGTTCTAAAATGAACGATCATTTAATGCACACGATATATAGGGCAGAGCGCAGGTGAACAGAGTAGACCTATGATAGGAGAGTGAGGGAAACATTTAGAAAAGGGTTAAATAAAGTCAATTAGGGTCTATAAATAGTTAACCTCAAAACTGTATTCATTTGTTTCACAGTTGTGTGAAAACATAAGGCGACATCTCTTAGAGTTGTCTTCGGCAGACATTAAATCAAATTAGTTGAAATGTTACAAACATTTTTCAATTGAGAGAAAGTCTTATCAGCTGCAACGGAACGAAAAAGCACTTAACTTTTATAAATAGAAACAATTAGAAGATTATTTGAGCTGCCTATGAAAAAACAGACACAATAGAAGTTTGCCTTTAACTGTTCCACAGCATCGCTCTCACTCTCTCAGACTCTTCTAGTATTTATATTTCTTTCCTTCTCTAACCTTTCCCTAAATGTTTCTCTTTCATAATATTATTATTAATTTTTCGCTTTATTTCATTCTGATTCAAAAAAAAAACAAATTCATTGCATCTTTCTTTCTCTCTCTCTCTCTCTGTCTCTGTCTCTAACACTCTTTCGCTAGTATATTCTGTGTGTCTTTAACTCGAACTAAAATGTTAGCTCTCTTTCGTTCTAAATCATTATCTCTCACTCCACCTCTCTAATATTTTCTTCTCTCTCTCTCTCTCTCTCACTCGCTCCATCTCTCTAATATTCTCTTCTCTCTCACTCCATCTCTTTAATATTCTCTTCTCTCTCTCTCTCTCTCTCTCTCTCTCTCTCTCTCTCTCTCTCTCACCTACCTATCTATATATATATACTTATCTCACTCACACTATCTCTCTTCTACTCACTTTCTCTCTCTTTCTCTCACTCTCTAGCTATCTTTTACTATTACTTTCTTTCTCTCACTCCATCCCTATCATAATTCATATTCTGTCTCTTTTTCGATAATATATTTTCTTAGGTTCCCGGTTCGATTTTTTCATACTTCCCCCCTCTATCTCTCACACTGTTCTCTCCCTCTCTTACAGTTTTTCCATCTCTCTCTTTCACTTTCTCGCTCTTGTAGTTTCTCTACTCATCTCTCTCTTTCTCTCCTAAATTTGCCTATTTCTCCTCTCTCATACTTTTTATCCCTCCCTATGTCTCTCCCTCTCTCAAACGAGCATTAATTTTCAAATTTCGCTTTGTTTGACATTCCTTAACATTTGATCCCATTTAATTTGACACCCAGAACGAAAAATGAATCAAATAATTGAATTAGTTTATGCAAACGGATCTAAATTACGTCTAAATAACTTGAATAAGCGTCAACAATTGCAGAGCTTTTTTTCAAGTTAAATTGCGGAAAAGTACAAAGGAGAATTGCCTTTCAGAAGCCATAAAAGTTATAAATTATCATCTTAATAAATATTAAGCCTGAGCTGCATTTCAACTGCCTAAAATCCAATATACCCATTTTGCACATCATGGACAGAGTATTAAAATAGCAATTGCTTCGAGCAATCGATTGCTACTTGAATGAGAATGAGAAGACTTAAGTGGAAGATCGGGTCAAGCGTATAAAGATCGCGTCGAGTGCATTCAACTCTCAGTTGCAGAAAGAGACAGTGAGGGGACAGAGAAAGAGGGAGAGAGAGAGAGTGTGTGT
Source organism: Drosophila meridionalis (assembly GCA_035045145.1). Lineage (NCBI taxonomy): Eukaryota > Metazoa > Arthropoda > Insecta > Diptera > Drosophilidae > Drosophila > Drosophila meridionalis. The sequence goes on along the minus strand of JAWNPG010000009.1, from coordinate 2,636,422 downwards.
GGGAGAGGGACAGGGTGACAGCGAACAAGTGGAACAAATGGCAATTGGATAGATTTAAATGATGGGACGCATCAATTTCTCTCAGTGCAGCGCATTTGCCTTTAATTGAAATTGAAGCTGTCTGCAGATTCTATTAGTTGATTTACGTTCTTGCTCAATCACACAATGACACACACACACACACATACGCTGCCACGCCCCTCTCTCCGCCTCCTTTTCTCAAATAGTTTACACAACTTGAAGTCAAGTCGCGTGTTTGTCTTCAGATAGCGTGAGGCAAACAAAAATTTACATTTTTCGGCCGACTTCAATCAGGGGCGCTCAACACGTTTTCCAATCAAACTAAATGTACCGATGCCCAAAGATACTCGAACACTAGCATATAGTATATCTGTATATGGGGACATAGATATAGTAATAGATAGCCAGCGCAGGTTGTAGATAGATACCCAACTCGTGTTATTTAAACGACCTTCACACAGAACAGAACGAGAGCTGTCTGATGGGGAGGAGCGAGGGGAAGAACCACCCAGACAACCCGGACTGTTTGATATGGAACTTTAATTTCATTAGGTTGCTGGGATATATTGTATATGTATATGTATAGCAAATATCAGCTATCACATAATATCATATAGGATCTTAGCTTGCAATTCTCAAGATCTCTAGTACAAATATAAATATATATATATTTTTTTTTCCTGTATCTCTAGTTCATTTCGGAAATAGAGAGAAATATATATATAAAGATCATCTAATTTAAAATATAATTGTAATCCATATTTGATAAGAACTTCTATTCTCGCTTGCATCAGGAAACTTCTGAACTAGTCTTCATTCAGTATTCCTAAAGATATATAAATATATCTATATCTGCATATATATTATATATCTATATCTATTTTATATTCGTATATAGAAAGTATGCTATAAAAGGTATAGAAGAAGACATATATATATATATATATATATCATACGCTATAGTTCCATTCGTAAAGACATGATTCACTAGATCTTTTCCCATCATAATATATACATCTATATCATATTCACATATATATAGAAACCCATTTGACCTACACTTTCTGTACTTTATTCATATATGTTTATATCAACTGCCACCTCTCTGATTGATATATGTAAATAAGAACTACTAGATCAGGTTCAAACCTTTCATCTACTATTAAATAATCAACAGATATGAAACTGAATTGCTGAACTCAATTAGATATACTTATATATAGTTGGTAGTTCTTATTTACATTTATCCATCAGAGAGGTATCAGCTGATATATACATTTTTATTAATTAGATACGACATATATCATATATGGAATTTGTTCCACTTCTAAATATTTATTTATTTTCAAAAGTCTCTGTCTCTGCCTTCAAGCTTTCTCTTTCTCCTCTCCTACTTCTTCCTAATTATAAGTCTCTAGTTTATTTTCCTAACTTCTGACATCTCTCCAATTTGTCTATTTACAGTTTGATACATTGATATGCATCGCTTGCGCTGTCTGATTAACAGAAACAACAACAATAAACGAAAGACGAAGAGACAATACGTGCCGTAAATTCAACACAATTCGTTAACAACGCGACATTTTGCAACACTGTCCAAGCAGTTCGATTTTTTTTTTTTGTTTTTTTTTTTTTCTTTCCTGAATACTCGCTTCAGCTGAAGCTCTGTTCCTCTGAAACTCTACCTACTCTGCCTACACTCAACAGACTCAACAGCAATTTTTGAAATTGTGCCAAAATGTATAAGCTATTGGGTAGCCTGAAAAGCTACCTCAAATGGCAGGACATCCAGACGGACAATGCGGTCTTTCGCCTCCACAACTCCTTCACAACGGTACTTTTGCTCACCTGCAGCCTGATCATCACGGCCACCCAGTATGTCGGCCAGCCGATCAGCTGCATCGTCAATGGCATACCGCCGCATGTGGTCAACACCTTCTGCTGGATTCATAGTACGTTCACTATGCCGGATGCGTTCAATCGACAGGTGAGAAGTCTACACAACTCTACACTAATCAGATCAGAAAGTATAGCTAGTTGTATAGCTGGTATTCAAAGCATACTACTGCATTAACTAACTAGCTTAAAGATTTTTCGCAACTCTACAAAGTTTGTGCTAACTCTACACATCACAAAAAGTCTCCAATTTGTAGTCTTTGTGTATCTAGTTATATTTTGTGCAATAGACTGTAAATGATTATTTAATATTAAGTTGCATTAAGCAATCAAAAATGTCTACACAAGTCTCCACAAATTTTGTGAGTATGTGGAATTAAACTGTAACTGGGAAGAGCTCTGCACATACATAAATATTTATTTAGACAATTTATTTGGAATTTATAGTAAACTTAGTCTATAATATTAGACCCAAACAACTCTACAAAGTCTACAAACATAAGATATATGTATTTATATAGAGATATTTAGCCATTTATTATTTCAGAATAAAGCAAATAAGACAAATTGTGTTCTAATGAGTTTAATACATTGTTGCAAAGTCCACAAAAGTCTCCAAAGTCTCCAGTCCACACGTTATTAACAGTAGAGTTCTAAAAAAGTAATTCCGCGAGCAGTTTCTGTAGATTTTTTTTTAATTTTAAGTCAAATCTACAAAGTCTACAGAAGTCTCCGAAAACATTCTGTAAATATCTTTCTAGATTTCAAATGACAGATATTAGTTAACTGTATTTCACCATGAATTAACCATTTTTACAAAGTCTACACTAGCTCCAAAAGCACTTTTTCTTTATTCTGCGATGAATTGCAATAGATTTCATCTAAGAAATGGGAACAACCGTTCCAACAATCGTTCCAGCATGCTTCAAATATATCTTTACAAAAAGTCTACACAAGTCTCGAAAAGTAATGACATATATTTTGCAACACACTTTAATGAAATGAAAACTTCAGCAAGCCTTGCCATATCGTGTTTACAAACTCTACACAAGTCTCCAAATATAGCAAGTGCACCTTTTAAGTCACGCAATCGCAAACTTCAGCGCAGCTTCCCAGAATCTGCTACCTTTTCTACTTCACTGGAGACTTGCCTTGCCATGTTTTAATATTTCTCTTCTTCTCCACATCCTTATGTAGGCTGATCACGTTCAACGTTGTCTCATTTGTATGATGTGTAATACATGCTGTAGGCCCGTCTATGGATGCCTCGCATAAATATGTGCATATTTATATGCTCCGGCTATAAAGCAATTATAAACGGGGCGTTGTCGCTCCAAATTGCGCTTCGTGTGATTCAAAAAAAAAAAAAAAAACCAAAAAAACGAAAATAAAAAACCGATTAACAACGACACAAAAATTGAATATCCCGCGGCCAGCATTTTGCTTGTGCACATATCTCATATTTCAACAGGGGCAACGTTTTGTGATTTCGTGGAACCTTCAATGCAGACGAAGATGTTCAAGTCCCTTAGGCAGGATACATCCAAATTATCATTCATTTTGTCAATGTAGAAAGGTTGAAGTTAGAAGTTGAACTCGAAAGCAAATCCTTAGAGAGCGTAGGACGTAGTTAAGATTCGATCTCTCGCCTTTCTTAGCTTTCAAAGACTCAAAAAACAATCTTTCAACTTTAAACTGTTATATTCGGAACTGTTATACCAGCTAGAAAAACCTTTTCTTTTTTTTAGTAAACAAATAAATAAACTATATTGATTTCATCTATATACAATAGTATATATATACACCTTATACTATACTAAATTGAATATTCCAACTGTTATACAATTTGCTGTTATACTAAGAGCCCGTATAAAAATCTTCAGTTTGCTTAACTTAGTTAAACTTTTTAACAAAAGATACAAAATGATATAATTTTCTTATTTACTGTAGCACAAAAACACAGTATGACAGTATGCTATATAACAGTTATTATTCATAATAGTCGACCTTTATTATAGCAGTGAAGCATATTAACAATAAGTGGTACACCACTTGTGCATCATAAATCAGCGAGATTTATTATAGCAGTAAAAGATTTTATAACAGAACAGTATAACAGTTGTGAAGCTGTTGGAAGTAAGCATAAAGATACATATAGTATAATTATCTGTCATATTCGTCGGTTATATACAACCATATGGTAGCTTATTCTTTAAAAGTGTTATACATATAACTGTTATATTCTGCATTACTGTTATAATCAGTGCAAATATTTGAATGTAGTGTATACCAAACAAAATTTATAACACATTAGCAAACTACTAGAAAATTGCTCAATAGAAAACTGTTATACTGTTTTACTTGTGCTGAAATATGCTTTTTTTTCACAGTATATATAAATTATATATGTAAACTGTATTATGTTTATGTAGAAACTGTTCACTTGAAGTATTAAGAACTGTTATACTACTTATTGTTATATTGCAGTTCTCTCCTTTTAACATTTTAGAGTATCTACCTTATTTAATTCTTTGCATCTGCTCTCTTTCAAGGTCGGCCGTGAGGTGGCACATCCCGGCGTTGCCAACGACTTCAATGACAAGGATGCCCGGAAATACTATACCTACTATCAATGGGTGTGCTTTGTGCTCTTCTTTCAGGTAAGCACGACAACTATTCAAAATCTCTGTCACTCTAATTGGCATGCCCGAACAATTGTGTGTGTAGAAGAGCCAGTCCCTTCAGTCCCTCGAGCTGAAACCCCCCGTTTTGACCTGTATAATAGGGTATTTGAAAGTAGAGATATCTCACGTTTGTGTGTGTGTGTGTTTTTTTTTGTACCCGTGGTCTCAATTGCTACGCACTCACACACACACACACACACACACACACATCCATAAGACACGCACAACAAGCTGTACTTCAATGAGGCTTAATTGAATGCGTGCGTTGGCTTTCGATCTATGGAAAGCGGGAGGCTGTGGCGGCGTGCCAGAAAGGGCGAGCAAGCGAAAGAGAGAGAGAGAGAGCTAGTGAGCTACGGATAATGCCTAAATGTTGACTGCTTTTCAAGAGGGGGGCACGCACAGTTCATTGTATTGCCAAGCACGCGCAATCAAGCATGATTGCGCGCCTGTTGCGCAACACGCAAACACAATCCAAAACAACAACAACAACAACATCATCAAAAACAGTTGCTAAATACCAAAGACAGCAAACACTTGCGAAATGCCAGATACTGGATTCCAATAGATTAATGACTTGCTAAATCCCAACAACAATCAGAAGAAGAAGAAGCAGAAGAAGAATAACAATAAAAAAAATATATAAAGTTTTTTGTTTTAATATCTCAGCTCAAAGTCAGAAACCTCTTCACAAATAAAAGCTCTTAGCTAATGTTTGCGTGCAGTTGATTGACAATCATTCAGTACAGTGAAAACAGCCTACAGCGAACAATGAAAGAACTTTTGAGTGAAAATTAAGCCTCTTCACTGAAAATATAGTTACAGTCTTCTCTATATAAGACAGTCATATCTATAGAGCATTTAAAACTATTTTGAAATGTAGAAACAACTTCCATTATAAAAGAGTGCATAATAGCTGATCTGCATACAGTAAAAACTGCCTACAGCGAACAATGACAGAACTTTTGTATTAAGCTTAAAGCTCTTTACTGCAAATTAAGTTAGAGCTAACGCAATCTCATACAGTTTTAACTGTGGAAAAGCTATAATATTATAAGCTCTTCACTTCATATATGTACATATATCACTGTATTGAGAGTTCTAATTAACAGTAAAAGCAGACTACAATGGACCACAATGCCACAATTTTTGACTTAAGTTGAAAGCTCTTTAATGTCAATCACAATCTTATATAAGTCTCATCTGAATAAAAATGTTTAATTTAGACAAATAGCTAGGCTTCAACAGTAAACATTGCCTTTAAGGTACACTCCAAAAATTCTTGTCCTGCAAAAAGCTATTTGATTGAGCTTTAAGCTTTTCCGTATACAGCTTGTTCCCATTGAAACTAAGACTTATATATGTAGTAGAGCTGCATACAAATGGCTATTAAATAGGTGCTGATTCGTGTACAGTACAGTCTGGCTAAGAATGAAAATATAGTTCGTCAATTGGGCATTAAAAATGTGAAATATTGCACGTTAGAACTTAATGTTTTCGTCTCCCAACTCTTCCTCTTGAATATTGTATCGCCACGTACTGTTTTTATGCAATATTCATTCCTAAAAAGTTAACAGACTAGTTTAATATTCTATATATCTAGAGCTTTACATAAATATGCATTGAAAGAATCTTTAAAAAAAAGTATTCAAGAATCTTCAAAAATTATTTAAAAAATGAGAAGAAAGAAGAAAAAGAAAGCTTTTAGGAATTTTGTACACTCTCTTAATAAAAACAATATTATATATATTTTTAAAATTTTTTAAAAATTTCTTTCGAATTGTTTTGAAAAATATTGTATTCATCATCATTTCCAATTTGATATTTTTCTATATATATTTCTTTTTATATATTATATTTTCCCTCCATTTTGTAGGCCATGGCCTGCTATACTCCGAAGTTTTTGTGGAACAAATTCGAGGGCGGTCTGATGCGCATGATTGTCATGGGTCTGAACATCACGATCTGCACGAACGAGGAGAAGGAGGCCAAGCGCGATGCCCTGCTCGACTATCTCACCAAGCATGTGAAGGTGAGCCCCAGGCAACCCCTAGCTGATATAACTGATATCCAGAAATAGTATTGTTATAGATATACATACATATATACAAAAATTCTCATTTTGCAGCGCCATAAACTCTATGCCATACGCTATTGGGCCTGCGAGGTGCTCTGCTTCGTCAATATTGTGGTGCAGATGTATTTGATGAATCGTTTCTTCGACGGCGAGTTCCTATCGTATGGCACGAATATAATGGGCTTGTCGGATGTGCCGCAGGAACAGCGCATGGATCCGATGGTTTATGTCTTTCCGCGCGTCACCAAATGCATTTTCCATAAATACGGTGCCGGCGGATCGTTGCAAACGCACGACTCCCTCTGCATATTGCCACTAAACATTGTGAATGAGAAGACCTATGTGTTCATCTGGTTCTGGTATTGGATACTGCTCGTACTGCTCGTTGGACTGATTATATTCCGGTACATAGATAGATAGATACTAGTATATATATAATATAGATTGTGGCTTACGAGAGATAGTTATAGACTGTTATACGTGGTTCTAACATGCTGTTAAGCTTCATGTTAGATATGGAATTTGATATTTGTATTAGAGTGGCTGTCAAAGCTCATGTTAATTAGACAAGCAGCTGTTTAGTAGTAGACAAATTGAATATTTAGTATATTTAGTATTAATATTCATGTTAAAATTATATAATATTCATGTTAAAGTTAATGTTAGTTAGATTCTGTAACTACAAATGTACAGAATTATAAAATTTGTCAAATTTCAGCTATATTTATATTAAAGTGGCTGTCAAAGCTCATGTTAGTTAGACAAGCAGCTGCTTAGTGCTAGAGATATTGAGTATTTAGTATATTTAGTATTAATATTCATGTTAAAGCTGTTAGTTTGATTTTATAACATCAGCTGTATAGAATATATAATGTAGAAACTTTCAACTAAATTTTGTTTTGAAGCTGCTGTTAAAGCTCATGTTAGTTAGATAAATAGCTGCTTGATGCTAGACATATAGTATATTTAGTATTAATACTCATGTTAAAGTTAATGTTAGTTTGACTCTGTAAGGGTAGATCTACTGAATCCATAATTTATCAAATTTCAGTTATATTTATATTAGAGCTGTTAAAGCTTATGTTAGATTTGTCTAATTAGTTTAGTTCTAGACATATATCATATGTAGTTAATGTTCATGTTAATTGAAAAATGTTAGTTAGCCTCTGTAACGACAGATGTACAGAATACATATTAGATTAGCTTTTTTAACTAAATTTGTTTATTATAGTTAATCTAACAGCTCATGTTAACTAGCGTTAGAACTAGTTACAGTTAGATGTATATTTGTATATATAATATATGTACATAATTATTAAATTAAGCTAAACTCTCTGGAACTAGATTTCCATTTGATACTTGCTGTTAAAGTTCATGTTAGTTTTAAAGTCTTTTATGCACATTTTCGAACTTTCGAACTTTTCTATATTTGATACCGTTTAAAGTTCTTATCAACTAAACTTTATATAGTTAACCACATTTCTGCTCTAGTTCGTAAATCCACATTTCACTGTTAACTCCAAAACCAAGCCTCTGTTAAAAAGTTATATGTTAAGCCTAAGACTCTGTTATGCTGCACTGCCAACACGTTGAGAGTTTCTAACACAAGTCTGGCAGCACTGTTTCGTTAAGTTTTGCTTAACATGACAATGTTAGACGTCTGTTGTGAGCTAACAGTGCGCTGTAAGTGGCTGTTGAGCAGCAGTTAACAGCTAGTTTAAGTGCCTGTTAAAGTTTTGAGAATTATTTAAGCGGCAGTTCAAGTAGCTGTTAAATTTGTATGTTAGTTTAAAGCAAGAAATATGCGCAATAATTGAGAATAATGTAATTACAGCTGCTGTTAACTTAGCTAACAGCTAGTTAAACTGTTAAATAAGAAACTTGAACTGATCGTTATTCTATATATATATATATATATATATTTACAGTGCCTGCATCATATTCATGCCCAAGTTCCGGCCGCGCCTGTTGAACGCGCGCAATCGCATGATTCCTATGGAGACCTGTCGCACGCTCTCGCGCCGCCTCGACATCGGCGATTGGTGGCTTATATATATGCTCGGTCGCAATCTGGATCCGGTCATATATAAGGAGGTGATGGGCGAATTTGCCAAGCAGGTGGAGCCAGAGAAAAACGATCGCAACAAGTAAACGAGCGAGCGAGACAGAGAGAAAGAGAGAGAGAGAAGGAGAGATCAAACCTCTGGATGATTATATTCATAATTATTATTATTTAGCACAAATCAAGACAATTAGTTGAAGGAAAAACAAAATGCAAGAAAAAGACAATCTATTCAAGTCCATTTCCACCCACTCAAGAGAAGAAAAAATGAAAAAAAAAAAACTTAATCAATGATCACAACTCAAAAAGAAAAAGAAAAAACCGGTTTAAATATTCGATTGTAAAAAATATTTAAACTGTTTTTTTATAACAATTTTTTTTTATTACTTTTAACTTTAATTTAATATTTAGCGTGTAAAATAAAAACAAAAGTTACGGCCCACGAAATTCTAAAAAACAAAAAAACAAAAAAACAATCTATATATATGCATATATAGACATGTTTAGGTTTATATATATATATAGTATATATACATATATATTTGATTCTTATGAAATTAAGCGCAACTTGCAACTGCCAAGCAAAAAATCAGCAACAACAACAACAATAGCAACGCTCCTATAATACGCGAATCCCCCGATAAATATTGCTTTTGAGTCTTTCATAATAGATCATAATACTATATACAAATGATAAATAAAGAGATACGAAGCGTTTTGCTGGCAACTTTTGCTTATCGTAAAGCAAAAACAAAAATGATAAATGTTAAGTTTTTTGTATAGTTTTAGGCAAAAACTGCAAGATTTTTTTATAAAACTAAAGCAAATATATATATATACATATTTATATATATATATATTTATATAAAAACATATGAAATAAACTATATAACTGGCGAAAATCAAGTTGTTTTCCTATAGATAATCATTTTTCAAAAAGTGAGGTTAGAATTTTAAATATTTTACAAAAAGTTAGGTTAGAATTTATGTTTAGATGAAATTCAAATTTATTTATTTTCCACTGCATTAAATTTAAAATCATCATAATTCCTAACAAAACTACCAATATGCTGCACTTAAATACTTTCAAACAAATATCAAAATTTAAAATTGAATTCAAAAATCAATTTCCAAATGAACGTTGGGCGGTTTCGTTAAGTACGTTTTGTGCTCACTCAACGAAAATGTCGTCCAGTGAGTAACGTAAGCGAGCATTAGCGCGTGCAACGCTAAATGCGCAATGTTGGCACCAAAATGAGTAACGCAAACGCATGAATGCGCAACGTAAAGTCAAACTGCGTAAGGCATTAAACTAATGCAGTAAATTGTTGCAAAATTCAATTAAAATACAACCAAAACGAAATAGAATAAGTGATAAAAATGTGATGTCAAGTGTAAGTGTAAATGCGCAATGCCAAAGCGTGTAAATTGCAAATATCTAAAAAGCAGCAAAAGAAAACAAATGCGGAATAATGTTTAGTCAAAGTCGCGCGTGCGGGTGAATGTGTGTGAGTGTGTGTGTACGTGTGTGTGTGTGTGTGTGTGTGTGACTACGAAGCAGCGAAAATCTGCTGCACAGAGCCAAAATAAACGCGCAAAAGCTAGACGAAAAAAAAATATAAACATAACACGAATGTGTGTGTTGGTGGAGGGGGGGAGCAGCAGAGAGAGCGCCATTATAGTTATTGGCCGTACATACATATATATGTAAACACAGAGCACCGCAATTTGGTTTCTCTTTTGTTTTTATACTGTGTTAATGTGGGCCCTTGTGCGAGAGTGTGCGTGCGTGCATGGAATTTAGCGACGCCTGCTGGCACAAAATTCAACCCCCAATGCCCCTGCTCCTGGTTAACGGGCGCAGTAACAACAACAACAACAACAACAACAGCAGCAGCAACAACAACAACAATGGAAGCATCACACCACCAACACTAAACGCCAACCACCACCCCCTGACGACAACCACGCTGAAAATTGACTCTCGGTCGAACGAAGGTGATGTTGTAGTTGTTGTTGTTGTTGTTGTTGTTGGGGTGTTAAGCTAAAATAACAAGCAGCAGCAGCAGCAGCAGCAGCGCCGTAATTCAAAAACTGTCGAAATAAAACGGCTCTGCGCTCCACTCTTGACTTTCCGTTCTTTCTCCCTTTCTCTCTCTCTCTCTCTCTCTGTCATTCTGCATTGCTCAACTCGTCACTCTGATGCGCATTATACTGCTCACTCACTCTCTCTCGCTCTTGTGACGCTTATTATGCCGCAGCCAAAAGTTTAGCTCCAAGCGCCCTGTCCTTTATAATTGGGTGTACGCTCTATGTGTGTGCGTGTGTGTGCGTATGTGTGTGTGTGTGAGCAAAGGCGAATTGTAAGCCCAAAAAGAAGAAGAGGCACAAAGGCAAAATGACAAACAACTGACAAGCAAAGCAAACAATAGCAATAGCCAAAACAATCTGTCTGGTTGCTGAGCAATTAATTCGCTGGAATTTGTGTATGTGTGAATGAAATAAAATTTCGTATTTAATTTAAACAAAATTGGATTTTAATTGCTTAAAGTTTTGCGCAAATTGCGCGCTGCGCAACACCGGCCGGCGGCCGTTTGGCAACACTGCCAGTGTTGTTTGCCGCCTGTATGTGTATGCAACCCTGTGTGTGCCGCACACACGAATTTGAGTGTGAAGGCGTGCGGTCGAAAAATTAAGAACAGCAACAAAAACGTAAGATCCAAAACGGCTCTCTTTGTACGAGTATGAGTGGCAGCAGCGGTAAAAAAAAAGAAATGCTCGCGGGGGAGCAAAGCGAATTGACAGCAGTAGCAGCAGCAGCAGCAGCAGCAGAGGCAGCAAAGCAGCGCAGCCGCTAATCTTTTGCTGTCGCGTCGCGTCGCAAAAGCAAAAGCAAAATCACGCAGAGCCAATAAAAGCAAAAAATACAAAAATATATATATAAACATATATATATGTGCATATATATATATATAAAATTTCCATACCCAAAAATAACCAAAAAATTTTCAAGTTTGACGTTTTTATGGTGTGTGAAAAACGACACGGGAAAACAAGGAATAGGCCACAAAACTGAAAGCAAAGCTAAAGAATAAGGTAGAAGAAGAGGAAGCAGCAGCAGCAGCAGTAGCAGCGAAAAGCGTGCAAAGGCGAAAGGAAAAAGGTCAAAATGAGTGTGTGTGAAAGATAGAAGCAGAATCATGGCATGGAATCAATGAAAATGGAGCAAATGTGAAAAACTTGTGGAAAAGCTAAAATTAATTTTTGTTGTTTTTGTTCACGCGCGCGTATTTGCCTCTGTGTGTGCGTGTGTGTGAGTGTGCCAGTCAGCCAGCGCGTGTGAGAGCGAGAGGCAAGAGTGCGAGTGCGAGTGCGAGTGAGGCAGGCAAGCAGGCAGGCAGCAAGGGAGAGCTAAAGTATTTTGTAAAACGCATTTACTAATTAAATACAAATACAAAAAGTGAATTTATAGCAATATTTATACATCTGTATATGTGTGTGTGTATAGATGTGAATGTTTGGAATAATTGCACGAATTAGAGGCGACGGCGAAACAGCTGCAAGAACAGCAGTTGATGAACGGCAATTCAAAACGGAAATCAATAATAATAATAACAATAACAATCAACGCTCTAAACTGCGCCCCCACCTCATCTTCTTCTTCTTCCTCTTCTTCTACTTATAGTTGTTGCTGGTGTTGTTGGAACGTATGCAATGTGTTGTTCTTGTTTTTTTTTTTTGTTTTTTTTTTGAATCAAAGTGAAACAAGAGAGAACTAAAAATAAAAATATATAAAAAAGAAGAAAAAAAATCACAAAGGAAATATTGAAATATCAAAAAAATATAAATAAATTAATAAAATAAAATGTGGAAAGCCAACGAATGCGCCTTAGCAGCCGCAGTCGCAGCCGCCGCAGCAGCCGTAGAAGAAGCAGCGCCACACAGCGTCGCAGCAGCAGCCGCCGCCAACGCCAACGCGTGGAAAGCAGCGAAAAGCAACGCATGACCGAACGACGCGGCGACGTTCACACAAAGCGAAGCGAAGCAAAGCAAAGCAAAGCGAAACAATTGCTTCAAACTAAAACGAGAAGAGTGCAACAAAAGAGAGCAGCAAAGAAACGTATACAAAACAAAAACAAAAACACAAAACACACACAAGAATAATAATAATAACAATAACAATAACAATAACAAAAGCAAAAGCAAAAGCCGATAGGCGATAGAATAGCCGTAGAAGTAGAAAAACAAAACGAAGTAACGTGCAATAACTAAAACAAAAAGCAAAAACCTAGCAAAAGGGAAGCAACGCTAAACGCACACAAAAAGCGAAACACAAATACTACAAAAAGGAGCGAGCAAGCGAGCAAGCGACAGCAAAGCTTGCGGCGAGCAACTGTTCAAGGAAGAGCAAAAGAAAGGGAAAAGTAAGAGGAAAAGACGGAAAGAAAAAGTCAAAGAAGAGGAAGAACAATAACAACAACAACAACAACAGTAACAGCAGCAGCAGCAGCAGCCGAGCTTTCAGTGTTGTTGTTGGTGTTTGTGCTGTTGTTGTTGGTGGTGGTGGTGGTGGTGGTGTTGCCATGGCCAGCAGCAGCAGCAGCGCAACAAATGCAGTCAGCAGCAACGCAACTGCGCTGCCCTCGCTCTTTGCCGGCAGCAATAGCAGCAACAACAACAGCAGCATCAGCAACAGCAATAATAACAACAGCAGCGGCAGCGCTGCCGCCGTCAACGTCGCGGCCAAAGATATGGACGGACTGATTGCCATCAATGATAGCGCATTATCGCAACAAATCGAATTTATACTACAAGATGCTCCCATGGAGCAGGATGACGAGCAACAGCAGCTGCAACTGCAGCAGCAGCTCAATATGGCAGCAGCAGCAGCGACGGCAGCAGCGGCAGCAGCAGCAGCAGCAGCTGCTGCGTCCAAGCTCGACAACCACCCACCGACAACAACAAATGCAACAATAACGACAACAACAACAAACAGCGCTTCCGCCTACATCAGCCACAACAGCAGCAACAGCAGCAGCAGTAGCAGCAGCAACAACAACAACAACAGCAATCATATAAATAGCCACAACAACAGCAGTTTGAGTGTTGAGGATCATCAGCAACTGTTGCTGCAGCAGCATCGTGCACAGCAGCAGCAGCAACAACAGCAACAACAACAACAACACCAACAGCAGCAGCAGCAGCAGCAACATCATCTGCTAAATGGCCGTCGCATCATCATTCAATCGACGGGCAGCGGCGCCGGCTCCGTGATGGCTGCCAGCGACATCAAGGAGGAGCAGCAGGAGCTTGAGGATGAGCCCGAGGATGAGGATGAGGAGGAGGAAGAGGAAGATCCGGAGCTTAACGATGAGAATCTGCAGGACATCGAAGAGGAGGCGCAGGCAGCCGAAGCGGATGAAGAGCCTGAAACGGCGACGCATTTGCAACAGCACCACCAACATCATCATCATCTTCATAATCAGCAGCAGCAGCAGCAACATCATCTGCATCAGCAGCAGCAGCAGCAGCAGCAACATCATCATCAGCAACAGCAACACCTACAACAACAGCAGCAACAGCAACATCTGCAAACGCAAGTCAAACTGGAGTTGGACGAGTTACCCGACGAAGATGAGGAGGAGGAGGAGGATGAGGATGAGCAAATGCAGCAGCAACAGCCAGCGCAACAGCAGCAGCAGCAACAAATTGAGGTATAAAGCAAAATAGTTGAATTATTACAATTACTTGAGTAATTAGAATGAAATACATAAAGTAATTAAAGTTATTTGAGATTATGATAAGGAATGAAGTAGGGTATTCATTAGGTATAGATAAATATCTATCTATAAACTTCATAATTGAATAATAGTTTAATTATTACAATTACTTGAGTAATTAGAATGAAATACATAAAGTAATTTAAGTTATTTGAGATTTTGATAAGGAATGAAGTAGGGTATTCATTAGGTATAGATAAATATCTATCTATAAACTTAATCGAAAAGTAGTTTAATTATTACAATTACTTGAGTAATTAGAATGAAATACATAAAGTAATTAAAGTTATTTGAGATTATGATAAGGAATGAAGTAGGGTATTCATTAGGTATAGCTAAATATATATCTATAAACTTCATAATTGAATAATAGTTTAATTATTACAATTATTTGAGTAATTAGAATTAAATAGATAAAGTAATTAAAGTTATTTGAGATTATGATAAGGAATGAAGTAGGGTATTCATTAGGTATAGCTAAATATCTATCTATAAACTTAATCGAATAGTAGTTTAATTATTACAATTACTTGAGTAATTAGAATTAAATACATAAAGTAATTGAAGTTATTTAAGATTTTGATAAGGAATTACTTAGGGAATTCATCAACTATAGCTAAATATCTATCTATAAACTTAATCGAATAGTAGTTTAATTATTACAATTACTTGAGTAATTAGAATTAAATACATAAAGTAATTAAAGTTATTTGAGATTTTGATAAGGAATGAAGTAGGGTATTCATTAGGTATAGCTAAATATCTATCTATAAACTTCATAATTAATAGTTGAATTATTACAATTACTTGAGTAATTAGAATGAAATACATAAAGTAATTAAAGTTATTTGAGATTATAATTATGAATTAATTAGGAAATTCTTCTAGTATAGCTAACTATCCATAGCTAAACTAAATACTCGCCTGTTTGGGACTAGGTCTAGCTATACTCCACACTACACCCGCATAGTAATATTTCCATAAACTCTCCGCTTTTCATTTCACATTAATATATATTTGTTTACGCATTCGTAATGCAATTCGTTTAAGTAATTAGAATGTTTAAACAGCTTCTCAATTGTAATTAATTAAGACAAATGAGTTTCGATAGTCAATTGAAATGTTTATGCACGTGGAACTCGAGCCGAACTGCATTTCGTTTAGGGCAATTCAACGGCATAAATAAATAAATAAAATAATATAATAGTAAAAAAATTTTATGGTAATTAAGAAATTTGACTAAATTGAACAGATTGTTGAAGTAGATATTTATAAAACAACTAAGCAAAGAATTGAAATTTAGTTTGATTATCAATTACTTGATTACATTCTTTTTTATACCCTGAGCCCATTGAAAATGGGAAATCAGGGTATAATGGTTTTGTTAAATGTATGTAACAGGCAGAAGGAGGCGTGCCACACCCCATAAAGTATATATATTCTTGATCAGGGCGACGAGCTGAGTCGATTTAGCCCTGTCCGTCTGTCCGTCCGTCCGTCTGTCCGTATGTTTGAACGCGTCGATCTCAGAACGTAGACGAGCTAGACAGCTGAAATTTTGTTTGTAGGTCCTTGTATAGACGCGCAGGTCAAGTTTGCTTCGTATGAACGATAACTATTTTTGTTGTAATGTTACCGATTTTAATGCTTATCGAAAATAAGTTTTTAAGGTGTAGTTTGTACATTGTTTGAGCTAGAGACTTCAAATTTGCTGTGTAGGTGCGTGTAATGAATACGGAGATTACGTAGTCTTTAGATTTTGGATGCCACGCCCCATTCGCCCCCAATAGCCCCCTATTTGTAAAAAGCGCAAATCAAATACTAGAGAATTGTGCTTTGGCACATACACACATATAAATGCCATTAATAAGTTGTGTTTTATGCAGTTAGTCAATCGCTAAG
>JAWNPG010000009.1:2582500-2615000 GCA_035045145.1 Drosophila meridionalis | reverse complement strand
AAAATTTCCATTCTAACTCTTAAAGATCCTGAGATATAGGATGTTTTAGATGTCCGATATGCTAAATAGAATATGATTATGAATATATAACAGAAATAGTCTCTTGGAATCTCTTTTATGATACGCAACTCAACAATTTTATTTGCATATAACAATTGTATTGTCTATTCTCCCTTAATACTCACTTAAATTCCTATTCCATATAACTCAACTTTGATACAATATATTTGAAATATGAAAGTCTTTCATGCAACATTAGCTACGCCAAGCAACGTATACCAAAATATTCCTATCTAGCTTATAAAGATCCTGAGATATAGGATGTTTAAGATTGTATTTAGTATAGCTAGCTACTATTTGGACGGTGATCGCTTGACTAATGGCTGCTTTTGTTCTGCTTTCAGTTGGTTCGCCGGCGCAATCGCCATCATCTTCATCCACATCGTGTTCCTCCACCGTGCTGGTGTCCAAGGCGACAGGCGTGCCTCTGTCCATAGCCTCGTCTGCGGCGCTGGGCGGCTCTACAATAATACGCAGCACGCGCAATCATCAGCAACAGCAGCAGCAGCAGCAGCAACAACAGCAGCAGCAACAGCAGGCAACGAGCAATGTGCGTGTTGTAACTGGACAGCAGCAACAGCAACAGCCGCGTAATAACCACCGAAACCACCACCGACGTCGTCATCTGGCGGATATGGACGATGATGATGATGATGATGATGACAACGAGGAGGATGAGACGAGCGTGCAGTTGCGCGCAGCCACCAATGGACATCATCATCATCACCAGCAACACCAACACCAACAACAGCAGCAGCAGCAGCAGCAGCTCAATCAGAATCACAGCCACAATCATAATCACAACCACCATCATCATAATCATCATCAGCAGCATCATCAGCAGCAGCATCAACAGCAGCAGCAGCAGCAGCATCATCATCATCATAATCATCAGCATCACAATCATTTCGATGATGATGATGATGATGAGAAATCCTCACCGTCCTTGGCCACAGCGGCCATTATCAAAGTGGAACCGAATCTCTATTCATCCGGCTCCGGCGACAACTCCAACGATATGTTCATCAAAGAGGAGGTCATGTTCGAAGATTCCGCTGCACCGCATTCGCCCCAATCGCCGCCCAGTTCGAAATTTCGCATATCGAATTTCGAAAATGATTTGGTCGATCATCACGTGGACTTGAGTCATTCGCTGCCGCCGTATGGCAATCTGTTCGAACCGCACTCCATACCCGACAGCATACCCGTACAGCTCTATCCGGATGACGACGATGACTTTCGGCTGGATCACAGCTCGCTGGGCGGCCTGCACAATACGTCGTCGTCGACGACCGACGGCGATTTCATCAAAAAGGAATGGGTCTATGGCAGCGGCACGAGCAGCTATGCCATGAACGGCAAGTTCGATGATGACAGCGATGCCCTGTGCGATGCGGCCAATTTCATATACAATTGAGTGGAGCCGAACCGGAAGCGGAAAAGGAAGTGGAAAAGGAAACGGCAGTGGTTGAGGCCAGTGCATGACTGGGCCATGTGGTGCAGCTGATCGGAGAGGGAAGGAGGAGGAAAAGGAGGAGCAGGAGCACGAGGAGGAGCAGCTGCAGCAGCAACAACAAAATTCGAATTATTGACGCACACACACACAAACAACACCAACATACACACACACACACCTTACATGTTTGTGTGCTTGCATATATATATATATATCTATATATATATGCCCATTTATCCTTAACGAATATATATGTATCTATAGATATGTATATGTATTTAGAGAGAGATTATGTTTTTTTTTCTTCCTGTATACACCTATATACATAACATGCATACATATATGTATATATATATCTATATATATATATATTTGCTATCTCTGTCGCGCTCGTGATCTTAACGTGATCTTAAACTAAATCAATGTGTAAAACGTATTTGTAACTGTATTTTGTAGTTGTTTCTATATAATTGAAAAAGGCAAAAAAAAAAACAAAACAAAAACAAACGAAAAATCAAAAAAAAAATGGATAAAGCAGCATTTGCTCTGCTATCGATGTATGAGTATATATAGCTAACTGTCTCTTTCACACACACACACAAGAAATAACACGAACCGTGTCTGTCTGTCTTGCTCTGTCTCTATCTATCTCTGTCTTGGTGTGCAGTTCGTTTAGAAATTGTCTCTCTCTCTCTCTATGTGTGTCCCTCTCTCTGTGTCTCTGTCTCTGTCTTACGTTTGTATTGCGCTCTCTTATGTGTTTTGCACGCCTTTCAATATTTCGTTTGCCTTTGATCTCGTTTACAGTTCAATTTTAAGCTTTCTTTCAAAATTGTATTTCATATTGATATATATCTATCTCCCTCTCCCTCTCTCTATCTCTATATATATGTGTATTTATAGCCTTTCATATCCTTAATGTTCTTTTTTTTTTTCATTCAGTATTTTTTTTTCGAAACCAAATTTAAATTAAGATTAAAAACAAACTAAGAATTCTCATTTAAATATTTTTTGTTGTTTTCAAATCTTGTCAGTATTTTGTTTTTGTTTCTCTCTCTCTCTCTCACTATATAATATATAATAAATAAGATATAATTTTCTTTCCCATTCTAATGTGCAATTCTCAAAAGAAATGAAACATGCCACGCCCCCTTTCTATACATGCGCCCCCCATGCATACGCACAGCTATTGTAACTTTGATTTGTATTATTGATCTTGTTTAAGAAGAAGAAGAAGAAGGAGAAGAAGAAGATTGTGAAAACTAGCAAGTTTTTTGTTTTGTGCTTTAAAAACTTAAATTGAAATTATTGTGGTTTCCTTAATTAGCAATTAAGTTATAAATTTTAATTATTTACACACACACACACACACACATACATACATACATATGCTACTTATATGTCTAATATAATATATAATATATACATATATATATATATTTAGAGAGAGCGAATTGTATTTAAGCGCTTATTTTTTTCATAGTCCTAAGCTCGAGAGCATGCTTTATATACACAAACACACACACACGCACACACACACACACCTCTATACATATATATATAGCTTATATAATATTTATAGCTACGTTCATGATCTTAACATATATAATACATATATATATATATAGAAATATATACAAAACTTATTTTTTGCATTTAATGAAACATTTTTTTTTTTTGTATTTTATTAACAAGTTTTCATATTTTTTTCTCTTGCTTTTGTTTCGTTTCCTTTTGAAGCATGTAAATTTGTTCTAAAAAAAAAATATAACATATATATATATATATCTGAAATTGAACATATTATGTGTATATATATACATGGCCAGCAACGTACGCAAATAAAAACACGTTGTAAAATTTAATAACAAATAAAACAAAATATATAAAAGCATAAATAAAAAGTTGAAAAACAAGTTTTTAGCGCAAATTGAAACTAACAAAAATTTATTCAAAGCATTTAATGTTAACATAAAACAACAAAAATAGTTGTAAAAACAAAAACAAAAACAAACAAAAAATTGGATGCAATTTTTCATTTAAAGTTATTATTTTTTGTTTTAGGAATATGCCTGAAAAACAATTAAAGCAAATATATCTAAACTTAAAATATATATATATATATATATATATATATATATACAAATAATTATTATGTAGCCAAATAGTTGAACATACACACGCACACACACACATGCATATATACATATATGCATATACATATATATATATATATATATTTTCTTGCTTTATGCTTTGCTGCGTCATTCGTAAACGTTTTGCAGCGGCCTTGCAATTGTTTGTTTTCTCTTTGTTATGCCTAACGTTAATGTTGTTGCATTTGTAAGCACACACACACACACACACACAAGCATACATATATAATATATGTATATATATGTATATACATATATATATATATATACATATATATATATATACATATATATATATATATATAGATTCATAACCATATATCATGCAAATTTTGTTTTAAAGCGCATTCTAAGGCTTGTTTCAGCAGCTTTGCAAGCCCAGCTTATGCTACACACACACACACATCTACACACACACACATGTCTTCCGCACTTCTTTTATTGTTTACTTCGGTTGCTTTTTCTTCGATTTATTGATACGCATAGAACGGGGTTGTTAAAGCGGAAAACCGAAAACCGAAAACAAAACAAAACAAAACGTCTGCCAGTTGGATCTAAAACATTTATATTGATGTGTAAAGGAAATGTACAAAAAATGTGCTAAAAAACAGCAAGCGACAACAACAACAATTTAAATATTTAGTACCTAAGCGAGTTCAATGAAAAATGCAATTGAAGTAGAATAAAAAAACTAAAAACAAATATCAAAGTCAAAAAAAAAAACCTAAAGAAAAGCACAATTCAGCTTCGGCTTGTTCGAAGTGTCAAATGCTCTTGCAGTCATAGGGAAGCTTTACGAAAATATCAGCTCATATATGTATATATATATATATATATATATATATATATATATATATATATATATATATATATATATGTATTTGTTTCAGTTGCCATCTATATACTACTCTATATATATATGTGCTACAGAAATCTTAGTCAAATTGCATTAAAACTGAAGCGAAAACAAGCTCAATTCTCATACATGATCTAAAGATCTAAAACTGAACTAAAAGCTGACTGCAACGGTATATAAAGGAAGTTGTTAACAAATATTGAAGCACTGCCTGCCACAAAACAGCAAGAGAAAGAGATAGAGAGAGAGAGAGTGAAGGAAGCGAAGAGCGAGATAAAGCAGAGTAAAGGAGAGAGAACTAGAGCGAGCGAGAAGTGAAGTGAAGTGTCGAACAAAATGTCGAGAGAGCGAGAGCTAAACACTGGCATCAACAATTCTAAACATATTTTTTGTCTTTTTAAATCATAAAACCAAAATGTTTTTTTTAAATTTTAAAAATATATATAACAGAAAAACAAAAAACAAAACAAAACAAACTAATTTTGTATATGAAATCTATTTTATATACTATGAACTAAAACCAAACAAAACAAAGAAGTAGAAACAATATGAAATATTAAACCAAACTGTATTTGGCCCCACTGTACACACACACACACACCAACACACACACCAACACACACACACACACATACAAGAACCCCGCCCGTAAAAGCCCACAAATGGAAAAGCCAATGGAAATAACAAAACGACAAACATTTTTTAGCACCAAAAAGAAGAAGAAGAAGAAAAACAAAACAAAAACAAAACAAAACAAATCAACAAACAACAACAAGAAGAAGAAATCTCAACGACTGCGCACACAACAAGTGAACAAATTTTTTGTATTATATATATAAAAAACAAAACAAAACAAAACAAAAACAATTGTATTTCTCTTAAGAAACAAAAAAACAACAACAACAACAACAACAAAATACCAAACTATTTTTTAAGTGTAAACCAAGCCTCGAAAATTAAACAAAAAAAAAAAAACTAACAAAAACAGGCTTGGACGCCAAATTTTTCAGCAATAAAAAAAAAATAATGTTAAAAAAAAATAAAATAAAACAAGGAAAACAAAAGCGTAACAAGAAATTTATAGATAAATACATAAATAGATGTACAAATACACGCACACACACAGCGAGAGAGAGAGAGAGAGAGAGAGAGAAAGTCCTTTACACTGAGCGAAACGGAAAATGTATTTTTTTTAACTACAAAGCAAAAGTTTGAGTGGAAGTCAAGTATATGAGAGGCCACGCCCACCTCACGGAACACACACACACACACACACACACACATTAGACGAAGCGCAATATTTTATATTCTAAAAACGAACAAAAAAACAAAAAAAAAGCAGAATCTTTTATTTTTTAATTTTATTTGTATTAAGTAAATGTACCTAAAAAAAAAGTTGGTAAAAGCAAAAATCAATTGAATAGAGAAAAAAAAATATATGTAAAATTTAAACAATCACAACTTGGGACGTCTTCGATTTGGTTTAAAAAATAAATAAAAATGAATAAAAAAAAAAACAAAAAAAAAATCAATGAAAATATAAGAGAAAACGCGAAACATTTGCATTACAAATAAAATATTCATATATGAATATGATATGATATATATATATATATATATATATATATATATATATATATATATATATATATATATATATATATATATATATATATATATATATATATATATATATATATATATATAATATACATATACACGAACATATAGTATATAAACAATTAATTAAATGTGTAGCAAAACGTATAAATCAAGCAAACAAACGCATATACTTCTATTATTAATAATAATAATATTAATACATACAATTGTTTTTAATGGCATAAGATTTATATATATATATTAAAAAAAAAAAAATGAAAATTAATAATTGACAGACAAAAAAAATATTGTTAAAAAAAAAAATACTTACAAAAAAATGTGTAAAAAACGGAACTCAAATTTTGAATTTTGTTTGGAATTGAAATTTTTTCTTTTTTTTGCACTTTTTCCAAAATTTTCCAAACTTTTGTTGTTCTTATTTTTCTACAATAAAAAAAAAACATATATATATATATAGTTGAAAACCGCCTCAACTTAACCAAGAAGTAGAACTTTTTTTAAGAGCATTTTCGAGAAATATTAAAATAAAAAATATTAACAAAAAAAAGCCGAACAATTTCAATCTGAACAAAACCTAAAGCCCACGAAATATATATATATATATGCCTATATATATATATAAATATATATAGAAAAAGGAAACAAACAAAAGCAAAATCATATTTATATATATATTATGAATGTCTAGTCGTATTTTCAGTATTATACAAAAACAGAAAAAAATACTAAAAACAAATTTTTGAAAAAAAAAATTAAGTGTGTAGTGTGTACAATAAAACAATTATAATATATATATATATATATATATATATATATATATATATATATATATATATATATATATATATATATATATATATATATATATATATATATATATATATAAATATATATGGTAAACAATTTTTAGAAGCATTTTTAACATAAAAAAAGAGATAAAAATTAACAAAAATAAATGTTTACATAATTATTAAAAAAAAAAAATATATATATATATATATATACATACATATATGTATATGAATATGATATTATAAAAAAAAAAAAAAAAAAATAAACAAATCTAAACGAAATGTGTCTGTTTTTAGTGTTAGTCTCTATATAAGCTACCAATTAAAAAAAAAAAAACAAAAAAATTGATGTGTGTAAAACTAAAAAAAAAAAAAACAAGAATTATATAAAAAAAAAAAAAAGTGGAGTAGAATGAAAACCATGTGAAAGAAAAATAAACTCGCGCTGCTGTTATACGTATTAATCACACTTAACACAATATTATGTTTAAAGAAACAAAAATCAAATAAATAAATAAAAATTCTAAAACAAAAAAAAAACTAATAATTTCTTAGTTTATATTAATTTTTACATATTTTTAATGAGCAGCAAAAAAAAAATATATATATATATATATGTTTATATTTATAACTGTATATGTAAAACTTAATTTTAATTTGTAATTTTCTTGCTTTTATTTAATTTGATATATTATATATATATAATAATATATAATACATTTACTAAAACAAATATATTTTTTTTAACATTTTTTTGTTTGTGTTTAATTTTGTTTGAGACGCGGGCGAATTTTTTTGTGGTTCATATCAATAAAATAAAAAATTTAAAACAATTAAAGCAAACTAAAAAAAATATATATATATGCATATATATAGTATATATATATATAGTTATAGTTTATCTATGTAAATGGCATTGTAATTAAAAAGAAAAATTTGCTCAAACTTACAAAAAAAAATGGGGAAAAATTATTCGTGGTAAAAATAAAGAGAAACATTTCAGTTTTTATACTCTTTTTTTTTTTTTGAATAGTTGAATTTTTTAAATGTATTTAGTTTAACTAATCACAACTAAATTTAAAAAAAAAAAATACACTTCTCTAAACTATTAAACAAATACAATACATATATAACAATTCTTGATAATAATAAAAAAAAAAAATATATATATATATATATATATATTTATATATATATATTAATTCATGTGAAACAAAAACAAAAAACTGGATAAAAAATTTAGTTTTTATTGTAATTCCGTGTCTGTGTGTGTATTTCAGTAATTAATGTAAAAAATACAACAACAACAAAAAAAAAACAAACAAAAAACACAAAAAAATTGAAAAAATATAAAACACAAAGAAAAACACTGAAAATAAAACATAATGAAAACTAGCGAAATAAATAAAGTGAAAAATATTTGAAAAAAAAAAAAAATACTAAATACTAAACTGATTTGTTGCTCGGAGAAAGAGAGAGAGAGAGAGAGAGAGGGCAAGAAATGAAGCCAGAGAGTGTGAAAAAGAGAATTGGGCAATGCCAGTGTGAAGACTGACTTAGGAAGAGGCTCAAGAGTTGAGCTCGACCTCGAGCTAGAGGTTACAAATGAAATCAATAGAGCAAGCAGAAGAAGAGCAGAAAAAGAGTTGAGATTCTGAAGAGAAGATGTTAGTTTGCATATGTATGCAGCAGAGGCAGCAGAAGATACTCTGATTGAGAGTTTAGCTTACGCTAACTCAGAGAGAGGCTTAACAGTTGAGCTCGACTTCGAGTGAAAGTCTCGCTGCCCTATATAAAGGCAGCTGAAGATCAGCAGAGCTGCTCCTTGCAGCAGCAGCAGCAGAAGGTGCTCTGATTGGTCGCCTAATGGTCGAGTGTGAAGACTGACTCAGAGAGAGGCTCAAGAGTTGAGCTTGACTTGAGTGGGGAGCTGTCTCTGTCGCTGCCCTATATAAAGGCAAGCCTGCTGCAGCGCAGCTTCAGTCCTATTCCTCATTTTCTGCTGGTCAGTCGTCCTGTGCAGCGCGGTGCTTCTCCTGCTTCTCCTCTTCTTCTGTCTGTTGGTAAGTGCTAAAATAGTTAAGTATGTTAAGCGACGATGTAAAAGTTATACTTTTAATGATTGTTTAAGGTAAAAGTAAACAGTAGTTCATTCGGGTTTTTAATGCTTTTTAACTAGTTCCGAAAATTTACTGAATTATTAATGAATATTTATTATAATCAATCGGTTTCTATGTTGATTTGAGCCGCATCTTTTAAGCTAGTTCCATCACTGAATCGCTTTAGAATGCGTAAGTTCCTTGTGGAACTAGTTCCAAGGTTGCTTTTAATATTGAATAAGCATTTCCAAAACCCGTTCTATATACTAGACACAACTGTACTTTGGAGTCAGTTTCTTATGAACTAGTTCCAAATTGGAGCTATTTCTACTTTTGCTGAAGCATCGAAGCATTTCGACATACATTCAAGATCAAAGAGTGTTTTTTTTTTTTCTTTAAATAAAAAGTTGTTTTATTTTATTTTTTAAATTTTGTAATATTCAATATTTATTATAAACGTTATATATAGAGTATACATATAATAGTTAAAAATACAAAAAAAAAAATGTGCATTTAAAACTAATTTAATGTCGATTCGAGAAACTGAATTTTGAATATAGAAATATGACATATTTCTTTTTTGTTTTAGAAATTGTAAAAAATTTTTGAAAAATTTGCAATTTTCTTAATTTCATTTTGTTTGTCATGGAAGTACATGATGTGTGGGTGAGTATATATATATATGTATGTGTATATATATGTATATATATAGTGTGTTAAGGCCTTTAAATTACATTTTTCGCATGAGTTTTGTATGTGTTTTTTGTTTTTTGTTAAAGCTAAAACAGAAAGTTGAAACTAAGGCTGGAAGATGAACTAAGTAGCTAAGTGTTATATATAAACTAGATATATATTAAATATATATAAATATATATATGCATATATACATATACACGTATATATATGCATATATATACATATTTATATATATATGTTTGATCTTTATAGTTAAGTATTCTTTACTTTTGTTTTGCTTTTGTTTCATTTTCATTTTGTTTTTCGTTTTTTTTTACCAACACCAAGCGATTGCACAAATAACCCGTTGTTGCTTAAAAAACTATGCAAAAAAAATAGTAATAATATTACTAATAATAATAATAATTATATTTTTTAAATGAAACTTACGCAACAAAGTGTGTGTTTATGAAAAAAAATGATTCAAACTTGCAGCTGAATTGCTGTTCACAAACAAAGTTAGATATATATATAGCTATAGCTATACATATATGTATATATATATATATATATATATATATATATATATATATATATATGTGTGTGTGTGTGTGTGTGTGTTTACATACATATCATTGTTTTTAATTCTTGTTCCTTTTCTTCAGTACAAATTGGTGGTTTGCTTTAATTAAAAAATTAAAACTTAAAAAAAATAATTAAACTAAATTCATAGAAATGTGTGTGGCTTATAATATTATTAAAAAATATATATGAATATATATATATATATATATATATTCTATATATATATAACATTAGATGTGTTTGTGCTTTGACTTCATTTATGAACAGCATAATTTAACCTATTTTATTTTTAACTCAAACTTAAAAAATTAAATTTCCTCGTTTGTGTGTGTGTGTGTGTTTTTAATGCCTCTTTACAATGAAATTTTTGTGTCTTGTTTTTGTTCAAAAATTCTATATCAAATAAATAGCATACATTATTCGTAGAGCTCTTAAGTTATTAAGTTTTAGTACTAATTCTTCTTCTTCTCTATTTATATATATATATATATTATTGTTGTAAATAAATGCAAAGTGTTTGCAGCTTGTTCATTTAGCTATAAAAAAAAAATTAATCGATACGTTGATCAACGACAATCGATAATTCATTTTTATTTATGCTTCCGTTTCTGTTTCTCAAAAAGTTGCTTAAAGCATTTCGAATCTTAGCTTAAGCTTAAAGAACTACAAAAAAATGTTTTCATTTTTGTTTTGGGTAAAAAAATCAAATAAAATATATACTTTTGACTAAGCGCATAAAATTAGTTTTTTTTTTTTGAGAGAGAAAAAGTTGCTTAAGATCTATTAAGTTTTCTTCTTCTTCATATTCAACTAAATTAATGTGAAAATGATTTAAGATATAGTTTTTTTTTCTTCATTTTTTTCTGTTTTTTCTGTTTTTTTTTGCACAGCAAAGCGAAAATTATGTTTTCTTTTCGAAATTCTTGAGCTAAACTAAAAATTAAATATTTCTTGTTTTCCTTTCGATTAAATGTCTAAGAGCTATATGAGATATGTATGTATATATGTATATATATAGGTATGTATATAGATATGTATACATATATATAGTGTGTAATGTGTGATATAATGTTGTATTATAAATGTAAAAAACATAATCTCTCCATTTTCGTGGGGGCAGTTTTCATAAAACTTCAGCTTAAAGTTGAGTTTGCATTACGTTTCTTCCTTCTTACTTTTTCTTTTTCAGTTAGCTTAGCTTAGATTCTAGTTTAACTATAGTTAGCCAATCTAGATGTCTATAGTTTAGTTAGTTTGTTAGTTAGTTAGTTATGCACCGGCATCGGCAGCTGGCCGAGCAAATTGTTCGCGAACTGCGAGTTAGTGAACTTGAAGTGACGCTTGTCGTAGAACTTGAGCAGAGCTGGCGAAAACGGATGATTGTCCTTCAGATGCAGATAGTGGACCTCCGGTTCGCAGGTCGTGTGGCCGCATTCCTCGCAAACGTACATCTATAACGAAGAAAAAGAGAAGAGAAGTTAATAAAATAATGTTGCATATATTGAGGCGCAGCTTGATTAGTAGTTCAGCTCTGTCTCAACTAGTTCCGACTGAAGAGCTTAGCTAATCTAACTATCAAGTATTCCATGTCTTGAACTAGTTCCAGCACTGCATCAATTTTATCTTTCTTGATCTTTTTTGATCTTTCTTTAAACTATTTCTGAAGTCAATTTGTTATCCTAATCTTGACTATTTCAACTGCAGCTTAATATTTTACTTTGCTATTTCATAATATGCTTCTTTTCCGAACTAGTTCTTTTGAATCAGTTTGGTATCTATTAATTTCTAGTCTCAACTATTGCTACTATTGCTTTTTCTACAAACCTTTTCTTGTATTTTCTCTTTATATACCTATTTTTAGAACTAGTTCCAGAAATGCTTTTTTTATCAACTTGTTCCAAGTCTTATAAACTCTACACTGTTGAAATTCATTATACTTGCTTTGATTTTTCTTTATATGTTTATTTCTTTGTATCTGAACTAGTTCCGCACCCCAACTGCTCTTTGGAGTCAATTTTTTTATGAACTAATTCCTAGTTCTAACTTTTTCTAGTGCTACTGGACATTAATCAAGCTTTTCCTTTCTTTTTGGCTTTTAATGCACATTTTTAGAACCAGTTCCAAGCACAACTAGTTCCAGTGCTATGAACAATAATAGTGTGGAACTAGTTGTAATCAATTACAGTCTGGAACTCTAACTATATTAGTTATAATCAATTATAGTCCGAAACTATTAATCAATTAGAGTCTGGAACTATAACTATGATATTACAGTCCGGAATTGGAACTATATATGTGCTATAATCAATTATAGTCTGGAACTAGTTGAATCTATCAAATCCTTCAACAATTCCCAGTACACCTGACATTTGCGCTCCCTTTTCAATGGCCTTTGGATGTAGTTGATGGTGAATGCTTACCTTAGCGCGACGCTCCTTGTACGCATACTGATGCTGCACACTGTGCACCTTTTGGCAATGCGACTCCAGGGAACAGCGCTGCGTGAAGCTCTTCTCGCACAGGTTGCACTTGTAGGGACGAACGCCCGTGTGGGTGCGCGTGTGACGCTTCAGATCGAAGGTGTCGTTGAAGCCCTTGCCGCAGAACGTGCACAGATATCGCTTGATGTCCGAGTGGCACTTCATGTGGCGATTGAGCAGACGCTGCAGCGAGAAGGTCTTCATGCAGACGCGGCAGACGAACTTGTTGTTGGCATCCTCGGCGCCGCTGTTGTTGCTGGGGCAGAGCGAGTCGCCTTGGTTGCTGCTGTTGCTGCTGACGCTGCTGCTGCTGTTGTTGTTGCTGTTGCGATGATGGCTGCTGTTGCCGTGCTGCTGCTGCTGTTGCTGCTGCTGCTGGCTGAGTACCAAATGCTGTTGCAGCGACTGTTGCTGCGGCGAATGTTGCTGATGTTGTGGCGAGTGCTGCTGCTGCTGCAGCAACTGTTGCTGCTGATGTTGCTGTTGCAGCGACTGTTGCTGCTGCTGCTGCTGCTGTTGTTGCTGCTGCTGCTGCTGCTGCTGCTGGCCATGCTTGAGATCTTCGATGCAATCCATGTTGTTGCGTAGGCGATGATGATGATGTCCTCCATGCGTGTTCTCCACGGCCAGCGGATTCTTAATGCCATGGCCTCCGTTCACGAACTCCAGCTGTAGATCGGGCGGCAGACCCAACTAAAGGAAGGGCAAACACATATATATATATAGATACAGATTAGTTAAGAGTTGCATTTAGGTCAAGCAGAAAATAAAACATAAGTAGACAGCACAAGACAACAACAAAACATTTAACAATTGACAACGGACAGCAGAGGTACGATGGATCAGAGATAAATATATATATATATAAATTACATGAAATTGTAATGAATTCAATATATATATAGTTATATATCATATAATTCTTTAGTATTTCAAGGAACCTAACAACGGTAGCAGAAGTCTTCATAATAATAACATATATATACAGTCAGAACTATATGTATAGACAGATCTGATGAAATATATATGTATATCAACATATCTATATATCAATTGCTCTGCTTAATCCCCATAAGTCTACATCTCTTTATATATATATTTCTAGATATCTGTATATGGATATCTGGATATATCTGTATCTATTTCTAGATCTAGATCTAGATCTAGATCTACATCTACATCTCTATCTCTATCTCTATCTCTATCTCTATCTCTATCTCTATCTCTATCTCTATCTCTATCTCTATCTCTATCTCTATCTCTATCTCTATCTCTATCTCTATCTCTATCTCTATCTCTATCTCTATCTCTATCTCTATCTCTATCTCTATCTCTATCTCTATCTCTATCTCTATCTCTATCTCTATCTCTATCTCTATCTCTATCTCTATCTCTATCTCTATCTCTATCTCTATCTCTATCTCTATCCCTATCTCTATCTCTATCTCTATCTCTATCTCTATCTCTATCTCTATCTCTATCTCTATCTCTATCTCTATCTCTATCTCTATCTCTATCTCTATCTATATATCTATATATCTATATCTATATCTATATCTATATCTATATCTATATCTATATCTATATCTATATCTATATCTATATCTATATCTATATCTATATCTATATCTATATCTATATCTATATCTATATCTACATCTACATCTACATCTACATCTACATCTACATCTACATCTACATCTACATCTACATCTACATCTACATCTACTTCTATATCTATATCTATATCTATATCTATATCTATATCTATATCTATATCCATATCTATATCTATATCTATATATATATATATCTATATCTATAATTCTATGATAATAAATATAACTTTTTCAACTTTTGCAATTATCTTCGAACCCAGCTAAATATCTCAATTCTGAAGCGATTAAAAATATATATATAACTGAAGTATCCCTATACATTTCGAAATCTTAAAACATTCTTATAAAATTGCTACAATATTTCATATTATATATAATATCTTTATAAAACTTCAAACTTAGTTAAACAAAAACTATATTCGTATGATCAATGAGTTCTATGTTAGATATATGATACATATCTGATTCAATATATATCTGATTCTGGCTACTTTGATACTACTATCGATATTAATCCAGACTTATATATAAACATATATAGTTGAAGGAATCTTCAAACACATTTAAGTACAAAGGACAACAGAGAAACAAACAAAGAGAGGGATGTATTGAGGGAGAGACAGAGACAAAGACGAGACAGAGACAGAGACAGAGACATTGAGAGACAAGGGCCACACTGAGGCCCCCTCATCGCCCTGGTCTCTGGCTCTTACCAGCCGCTGCAGCATCTTGCTCTCGTTGATCATCGAAATGGTCGACGACGGCGGCATCAGGCCCGCTGCTGTGGCCGCCGCTTCGCTGGCGAGCGAGCGCAACGTGGCGCGATGGACCTGCCGCTGGACGGGCTGCTCGGGCGATGGACGCACCGTGGAGTAGATCGTGACCACAGTGGAGCCATAGCTAGAGGCCTTTGAGCGGCCGCCGGGCTTTGGAATGTTGGTGGTGTTGCTAGTGTTGGTGTTGTTGCTAGTGTTGGTGTTGTTGTTGTTGTAGCTGCAGTTCGATTTGATGCCTAAATTGCTGCGGCAACTGCTGCTGTTGCAGCTGCAATAGCTGCTGCTGTTAAGCAGCGTATAGGTCACCGGCTCAGCTGGTGACTCAATGATGTTGTTGTTGTTGTTGTTGTTGCTGTTGGGCCTTAGAATATTGTTAGAACTTACGCTTTGTATCAGCGGCTTGGTGTCGAGCAATGCGGCAGCAGCAACCGCTGCTGTGTTCGCATCGAGCAGATTGGAGCTGCTGCTGCTGCTGCTAGACATGGGGCGAAGTGCGGCAACAGCAGCAGCTGCTGCTGCTGCGGCTGCAGCAGCAGTTGTTGGCGACGGCAGCGATAGATTGCTGTTGTCGTTGTGATGATGATGTTGTTGCTGTTGATGAGAATGTTGCTGCTGCTGCTGTTGCTGATGGGAATGTTGCTGCTGCTGCTGCTGATGGGAATGCTGCTGATGTTGCTGGTGTGCGTGATGACCATGATGTTGCTGTTGCTGATGGAAATGATGCTGCTGTTGCTGCTGCTGTTGGGCATGATGTTGCTGCTGGGCATAGAGATTGTGTTGCTGATGGAAATTATGCTGCTGCTGCTGTTGCTGATGATGCGAGTGATGTTGTTGTTGCTGCTGCAGCAACTGTTGCTGCTGTGCCAGCTGCTGCTGATGGTAGCTGTTGCCGTTGCCGCCGTTGCTGCTGCCATTGTGTTGCTGCTGCATCTGCAACAGGTTGCGCGTGGCATGCTGATACGAGGGCGGCGGCTGCTGCAAATGTTGCTGCTGCTGCTGTTGCTGCTGTGCATTGACAACATGTTGCTGCAAGTGCTGCTGTGCAACATGTTGCGACCCATTGTAGACATTGTTGTTGTTGTTGCCGTTGCCGCTGCCGCTACCATTGCGTGTCATGTTGTTGGTCAACTGCGTCAGCAGATTCTCGTGCAGCGCATCCAGATGCGTGGCCGCATGCGGCGTCACCGACACCGCGTCCGAGTCGGGCGTCAGCGACGGCGTCGACACCAGCTCAAAGTCCCCGCGCTGATGGTGAACGGGACTGTTGTTGTTCGTCGAGTGCTCGTCGTCGTCGTCAACGTCGACGCAGCCGCGCTGCAAAAACGAACTGAGATCCACCGCATCCGACAGCTGTTCGAGCAGATGATCCGTCTGCGAGCTGAGCATCAGTGTAGCGGTAAATTGTAACGGATCAACGCCGCCGGCATTCGTACAGTGGCCACCTCCGCCGCCGCCGCCGCCAGCGCCGCTGCCCGCCAAATCATTCATAATCGCATCCTCGTAAGCGCTCGCCGCAAAGCTATTGCCCGTCGCAGCAGCGGCGGCGGCCGCAGCAGCAGCCGCTGCCGCAGCGCTGCCAACGCCGCCGCCCATAGTCGCCTGTATGATGTTTTGGGCAAAGGTGCCAATGTCGATCTTAGCCTCGTCGTACTCGATGTCCGGCTCATCTTTCAATATGATGCCGTAGGCTGAGGGATTGCCACCGTAGAAGGGATGTCCATTGCCAAGCGTTCCAGCGGCGCCAGACGCGTGCAAGTGATGGAATTTGGAATTGGAATTGGAATTGATATCATTATAATTGCTATGGCCCAGATTGTTGGCAAAGTTCAAAAGGTTATTACCATCGATGCCAACAGCGCCGGCTCCACCAACTCCACCTCCACCACCACCTCCACTGCCACCGCCGCCGCCGCCACCGGCAGCGGTGCCGTCTCCTCCTCCTCCATTACAGTTATACTGTTGATTGGACATGAGATAGGCTGCCGCAGCTGCGTTCTGTATGAGAAATTGCGAATTGGTGTGCGCGTCGGCGCCGATGCCGCTGCCACTGCCGCTGCCGCTGCTCTGGCCGCTCTTTAGGCTCTCGTAAAATGGCGGCAATGCGCCGCTGGGCGGTGAGTTGGGTCCGTAGTTGCCGCGTCCGTCACGGCCGCCGCCCATGCCACCGCCGCCGGCGCCGCTACCAAAGCTACCGCTACCGCTGCCGCCGCCGCTGCCGGCGCCACTGCCAGCACCGCTGCCGCCTCCGCTGTTGCCGCCGCTGCCGCTGCCCTGGCTAAAGCCGTTGCTCGCCTGAAAGCCCTGGCTGCTATTACTGCTGCGTCCGTGTCCAGCGGCCGCTGCCAAAATTCCCGGCAGACTTCGCACCAAACGCGGATTCAGCTGCAGAACGCGCGCTGCCAAATAGCTGCTGCGACGTCGGGCTTCGCGTACGCGTCGCGCACGCTGCAGTCGACGTGCGTTCAGCTCGTCGTCGCTGTCGTAGCTGGCGCTGCGCTGACGCGGCACGTGATAATCGATTGGCTCCTGTTGCTCGGGTCCCAGCTGCTCGAGGTCGAGTGTGCGCTGGTATAACAGTTGTTGCTGCTGCTGCTGCTCCTTCTGCTGCTGTTCTCTCTGCTCCTGTTGATGCTGCTGCTGCTGCTTGTATAGCAGTTCGCTGCTGCTGCTGCTGCTTTCGCTGCTCTGCGGCGCACGTTGTATGACGCTGCAGCGAACGGCGGGTATACGCGGCGGCGGTGGGCTCGGTCTCTGTTCGGCTGTGGGCGGGCTGCTGCGCATGCGCAGCGACAGTGGCTGCTCGATTGGTAGAAGCGGCTTTTCGTCCACAATCAATTTGCAGCCGTCATCGGAGTCGCTGTCGTCTGTATCGCTGCTGCTGTTGCTGCCGCTGTCAACGTCAACGTCGACCTCAGCGCTTAGCACTTTCTCTTTGTTGAGGCGTTCGTGCGGATATTCTTTGCGCTGGGCTTGTGTTAGAACAACGCCAGCGCCGTAATAACGTGGCTTTGGCGCCTCAAGGCCAACGTCGACGTCAACGTCTACGTCGGCTTCGTCTTCGGCGTCGCTGCTGGCGTGCGGCGCACTCTGCTTTGGGCTCTGTTCGTTTTCTTTTGGTATGCTGCTTGCTGTTGTTGCTGTTGTTGTAGCTTTTGATGCTTCTGTTTCTGTTTCTGGCTCTACTTCTACTTGTACTTCTACTACTACTTCTTCTCCTTCTGCTTCTACATCTGCTTCTCCTACTTTTGCTGTTAACGAATTCTCGTCGCAGTCTTTTGTGGCTGTTGCGGGTGGTGTTGCTGCTCTATTAATGCTAATGCTAATGTTGCTGTTGTTATTGTTGTTGTTGTTGGTGGCTGTGGTGGTGCTTGTGGTTTTGGTGGTGGTTGTGGTGTTAGAGGTGGTTTCAGCTGTGGAGCTGTTGCTGTTGCTGCTGCAGCTAAGACGCTGCAGCAGTTCTGCTGGCGTTAAACAACCGTTATTTTCTGCAAATAGACAAAAGATGGATACAAATTAGTCAAAAGCGTTACAGACATATGCACACATAAAGCTTTAAGTATGTGTGTAAGTATGTATGTATGTATGCACGTATGTAGTTATGCTTGCACGTATTATATTATTCTGCTTTACATTCTTTACGTTATAAAGCAAAATCCAACGGCACTTGCTCGAAATCGAAAAGCGCAAGGAAAGAAAAAAAAACGAAACCGAAATAATTAAATTACAACGAAATTCAAACCGAAACCGAAACCGAAATCAATGTCCGAAGACGCGCGACAAGAATTAACCGTGCATTCGCTACAACGATCAATTGCTAACTGTAAGCGCATCGTCTCCTTCTTACTCCTTCACACACGCTTGGACGAACAAACGCACAAGTAGAACGCAAGCAAGACGCGTCCAAAAATTATTTTGTCGCGGCGATTTTTTAATACAGTGGGCACTCGCAAATGAAAGTTACATAGCAAAGTGTTGAATAAAATTCAAATTGCTATCGATAATCACCCAAAGTGTATAATACACAATGCACTAAATGCCGAAGAAAATGATTATATGTATATATTTTTTTTATTTGAAAGATTCTTGTGTTAATTATTAACAATAAACTTTTCAGCAAAATATTACTAGAATGTTCTTTGGGTCTCTACTAATTGTCTCTACTGTTTCAATTCGCCCAAAATTTGTATGTATGTGTGTGTGTGTCATGTGCTTGCTTCCATATTCTTCTACATTGCTTTTTGTCTATTTCGTGTAGAAAAAATTATAACTGTAATTGCAAGGAGTTGCCAGCGTGCAGCAAAAGTTGTGCACAGAAAACGCTTCAGCACGTGTACACAGACGTAGGTAGAGAAGGGGGACTACGCAGGGAGCACAAATATAATTATTGAGTTGTTATTCCTATCAGATATAAAATAACTCAATATATTATAATATTTAACGTCCTGGACCTTCCCAATAGACAATAAATAATCAATACATTATATATTATGCATATAGTATATGGTTTGCGTTGAATGAATTTCAAACCATCCGGTTATTTATAATTAATGTCAATAAATATGCTTATTGTTAGGTTAACGGATAGCAAATAAAACATGTTTACATACAAAATAAAAATATATACATATGTATATATTTTTTATATATATTATGCACTGCCTAGTAATTATGCTTCTAAGTGGACCCTTATTAAGGTAAAAAAAAATATGGAATATGATTTTTATTGCAATTAAGCTTGACAATTTGAAATTTTATATATGTACATATTTTAGTTTGCTTCGATCCCCTTTTTTGAACTTAAATCAAATCCTAGCGACGTCTTTGTTCGCCTGCGCAGGCAGCCATTTTCGTGCATACATATGAATATGTGTGTAAATCTATGCTGGCATGTGTGCATGTCACTGCATGCCGAAATATATATGCATATGCTTGTGTGTGTGCACTATTTTTCGCCTTTGCGTCTTCTCGTTCTTGTGGAAGTAAGCAGTAAAAGGCGAGTACGCAGTTACGCAATACGTGTGCGCATCAAAATTAAAGTGTTAAAAATATTGAAGTTGAATAAAAATAAATTATAATACATACATTTATGTACATATATATAATTAAATACATTTGTTTGTATATACTTATGTATATGTACATATATTCTATTATTTTCTTATTTTTTTTTTTCGTGTGAATTAAATGTGAAGAGCAAGTGCAAGTGCGAGGCGCCGCTGCAGTCGCCTTCGGCGTCGACGCGGCTTCAAACCAGGCAAAGACAAGGTTGGCAAACAACAACAAAATAAAAACTTGTCTTGGCTGTAAATCAAATCAAATCAAGTGCAATAAATAATAGAAACAACAATTACAACAACTATTCCTATTGCATTGGCAATCAAGTTGGCGTCAACGTCGCTGCCTTTGCCGTTGGCGGCCGTCGATTAAATGTTTGTTTGTGTGTGTGTGTGAGTTGTGTGTTTGCCTGTTACGTTCATGCGATCAAGATCAAGGCTTTTTGCAATTGCTTTAAATACATACATATGTATGTCTGTATGTTTGTGTGTGTAATGCAGCGGCATTTGTCAATGAACGAGTTTTGTATGCGTAGGTGTTGTTGCTGTAAAGCCCTTCACACATACACACGCACACATTTAATGGCATGCAAAGCGTACGGTGCCCATAATTACACACATATGGCAGCACTGTCAAATGTGTGAGTGTGTGTGTGTGTGCATGTAATTTCAAATGCCCAACACGCACACAGCTGCGCTAGCTTTGCTGCACAGTGTTGCCCGCTTTTTAGCGGCAATAGCTAGTTCTAGAGTGAAAAAGCTAAATTGTGCATAAATAGCTAGGAATATGAAAAATCTTCTCGTTTTAAATGAAATAAAAGCTGATGGCTTGAAAAATATTCTCAAAAAACTTCTAAGCTAAATAACTACCAGCACTGTTGTTGTTGCTTTAGCCAAATTCTAACTGTCGCCGGCCGTCTAACAGCGTGCGCCGCTGCACAGTTAACAGCTAAAGCAGCCTTGAGCGTGCGCACAGCCGTTTAACATTTCGACGTTCAAATTGTTTAACATAATTGATTACTTCAATTGCTTTGGCACATTTAAACGCACATTTCGTTATGGTTATGCATGCATACATATGTACATACATATATACATGTATGCATATATCTACATATATATTTAATTTGATTTAAATTCACTTAAAATGTTGTCTGCCATAATAACAGCACCAGCCACGCCCAGCAGCTGCCCACAAGCAAACAACACACACACACTGTTAACACGCCTGCAATTTAACATGATCAACTGTATAACGAGCTGTTAAATGGCTTGGCTATGCCTTACCAGTTTTCCAGCTTTCCAGTTTCAGTTATTGTTGTTGTTGTTGTTGTTGTTGTAATTGTCGTAATTAGTTTTTATTGTGTTAAGGTCAAGGCAATTGCTTCAAAATGCAAAAAAGTGTTTGAGGAAATGAAATAATTTCTTTATTTATTTATTTTTTTTTTTTATATTTTTTTTTATAGTTTTTATATTTTTTTAAGTGTATTAATATAAATGAAGCTATCAACAGAGCTGCAGGTAAAGTTTTGTATTTATTTTTCTATTCATTATTTGCAGGTTCAATGCACGTTTTATCCTTTACATTAATTGATTTCGTTTTCTTCTTCATTTATGTCTATTTATTCTATTTAGTTGTTTGCTGCGTGTGCTTGAACTTTTAAGATATTCTTCTTATCTGCTTTTTGTTTTTGTCTTGTTTCATTTGCTTTTGCTTTTCGCTTTACTTTGGTCTAGCGCAAAATGCGTCTTAACGAAACACATCACAGACACACACACAAACACAGAGGCACGCAAGCGATAGTCTGTGCGTATATGTGTGTGTGTGTGTGTGCGTATGTTAATGTGCATAACAAAGCGTCGCAGTTGTTGCCCAGAATTTGTAATACTTTTTTTTTGTATTTTTTTTTTTTTTTTTTTTATATTTTGCGTCTTCCTTTGTTGTTGCTTATATGACTCCGTTGCTTTGCTGTTGGCTCCATGCAGCGGTTAATGTTAAGCACCTTCTTTTAACAGAGCTCGTAACATTTTTATGCAAATCAGTGCAGTTCTGTTAACAGATGCAGTTAACTTGACTGTTAGACTGTTGTATTTGTTGTTGTTAGAGGAATGTTATATACGAATATTAATATAACAAGTATACCAGTATAACAGCAAGATAATATAACAGACTTACTGTATAAAAGTATACAAATAGAAAGGTATAGATGTACCATAATGTATAACAGTATCACAGTATACATTATACCAGTATAACAGTATAAAAGATAAACAGTATAACGGTAAAACAGATTAATGGTATTAATATATAACAGTATAACTGTAGAATAGTATAACAGTATTATAGTATAACAGTATAACAGTATTACAGTATTACAGTATTACAGTATAACAGTATAACAGTAGAATAGTATAACAGTATAATAGTATAACAGTATTACAGTATAACAGTATAACAGTATAACAGTATAGCAGTATAACAGTATTATAGTATAATTGTATAACAGTATAACAGTACTCTGCAACATAATAGTATAACAGCATAGTACTCGAACAATTTTAACTTGAGTTTCCTTTGTTTTTATTCTATAGCTATGCGGGTGTTGTTATTCTTCTTTCTCCTCTTCTCATACACTTTTTATTTATTTATTTTTTTTTTTTTATGATTTTTGTTATGTAATTTACGCACGGCCCACGCGCAACAGCTACGCAACAGCTCGCCAACTGTTGTGTGTGAGATCACGGAAAAAGCCAACTTTGAAGCTTGTTTCTTTCAGAGATTAGATTTTGTTGTTTTTGCTGTCCACAATTGTTACTGTTATTGTTATTGTTGTTGTTGTTGTTGTTGTTGTTGTTGCTGTTATGTTAAGGCGAATTCCAAACGCATTCTATGGCTAACTTACATGTTGAATTCCCGGCATGCACGACGAATGACGACACACCTCCGTGCGTCCCATCTATCAACCGAAAAGCCTAGCCCAAGCACAGCACACAAATCTTCTCATTGTTGTTGTTGTTGTTGTTGTTGTTCTGTGTGCCATTGCAAATGCGAAACACGTCGCCCAGCGGCTCTACCCATATATAAACTACAAACACACACACACGCACACGCACACACATACACATACACATGCGCATAGATAAGCACTGTAAGCAAATAACATGAGCAGCTTCACCAAGGGTCGACTCAACCAAAAAGGGTTAAAAGCATCCATTGGCAGAGTTTTAACAATTGATTGCTTTAAATGTGTGCTCGAATCACACTTAAGACTAAAAGTTTGTATACATTTTTTATACAAATGTATTCAAGTATTTAGAAATTAAATGAAATATTTGATTTATATTATATTTTTGCTGAGTTTTACAACATTTTTTTGACAGTTTTCCTCTAGTTTTCTAAAGCTTCTAACCTTTGTGCTTTTAAAATCTATTTGCTGATATCAAATTTTATATAGATATAGATCTATAATTTCTTAACTTTATTGCAATGCTTACGATGCTTGGCTAAGTCTGCTTGTATGTGAGTTAAGAAATATCAAACAATTTAGTTAACTTTTAGACGGTTCAGCACATTAAATAATTGCACATCTTTTATATAATCCGTAAACTTAACCCTGAAACCAAAAAAGCACGCGTTGACATCTTGGAAAAAAAAAAACGAAAAACTTAGCTAAAACAAAATACACCCACTTGTCCAGTTATTTAATAGAGCATGAAAAGCACGCAACGCGTGACAGAAAAGCAACAGAGAGAGAGAGAGAGAGGGGGAGAGAGAGAGAGAGAGAGAGAGAGAGAGAGAGAGAGAGAGGGAATTTGATTAACAACTGCAAATAATAGATCAAGCTGATGTTATGGAACATATGGATATATATCAATAGATAAGTTCACTGTTAACTTAACAGACATTTAACATAGTATGCTATTGAAGAAAATGTAATTATAATTGGAGCAGCATTAACAGCTGCTTAACATAGCATTTGCCTGTATGTTAATAACAGTTTGTGGCATATTCGTCAACTGTTATAGAAGTATGTTAACTAGTCGAAAAAGTATGTTAATTCTATTAAATGAAGTTTTATATATTAAGCTGACATATGTATGTAAAAGTTGCTTCACAGCTGTTAACATCTCACTGTTATGTATTCCATGACGCCTCTCTGCTCAATTCACTATAACAGCTGCTTTTGACAGCTCCTTGACATAACGTAAAGATGGTTAGAATTGAAGCTCTGCCAACAGCTGGCAACTGTCAACTGTATGTTACATGAACTTTACATAGTAGAGCAAATGTTATTTATGTTATGCAGCTGCATATTCTGTGCTGTACTGCAAGTTTGTTGCCTAAGTCTTTTGATATATAGTTGCTTCTGTTTGTTGGAGCGAGCGAGAGGCAGCTAGTGTCAGCGATTAGCTGACAGCTAATCAATATTGCCTTCTTCCGATTGCCATGACAAGTGCCAGCTTTCAAATGCGAGACTTAAAAGTTCTGCGTTTGTTTTTTGTTTTCTTCTACTGCGCCAGCAGCAGATGCTCGACCCTTGTCAAAGCCCAAGCGCATGATTTGCCAAAAAAAAGAAGGAGGAAGAGGAAGAGTAGCAACTGGCTGCGGCTTCCTGTTTTTTTTTTTTTTTTTTTTTGGGCCGCCAAATTGATGAATGCATCCGTTTGAATGCAAAAAGAAAAAAATACAGAAAAGGAAATGCCACAAGGAGTCTAACAGGTGTTTTTTTTGCGTCTTGACCAAATGACCTAATGCGATAAAAGGGTGTAAGTGTGAGTGTGTGTGTGTATGAGTGTGTGTGTGTGTGTGTGTGTGTGTGTATGAGTGTGTGTATATGAGCCTTTTAGCAATTCTAATGTAGCCGGGGTTTCGTTTTCGGTTTCGGTTTCCTAAATGCTGCGGGGCAGTCTATAAATTTATTGCCTAAATGAATTTGTCTCTAACGCCCAGGCTTCAAATTTATGCAGCCTTTTCTTGGAGGTATTTTTGTTTTTTTATTTTGCTCTCCATCTGCAGCTGTTGATAGTTCGATTTCTA
This sequence comes from Drosophila meridionalis, assembly GCA_035045145.1. Lineage (NCBI taxonomy): Eukaryota > Metazoa > Arthropoda > Insecta > Diptera > Drosophilidae > Drosophila > Drosophila meridionalis. The sequence continues at coordinate 2,589,732 of JAWNPG010000009.1, read as the reverse complement.
AGGGCACAAGGTCTTTATTAGTATATATATATACACGATCTGTTCTCATGTTTCGAGCGCAAACTTTAAAATGCATTAAGTGCCATGCAATTAAGTTTATCGATGCGCTCGAATCAGCCAACTCGAATTTAATCTTGTTTCCTTCATTGTTGTTGTTGTTGTTGCTTCTTTTAACTTCTTGGTTTCTCTTTCGTGGCAGCTTTATAAATTATACATTATAAATGCCGACGCGTTACTTTTTTTTTTTTGTTTCTCGATTTTTTGTTCGATCTTTTTTGGCAACTTTATAATTTTGTCTGCAATGTTGCCGCCCCTTCATTTGTTGCAAGTTTGAGCATTTTGCGAGGCGCTCTGTAATTAATAAACACCTATGCAAAGGTAACGCCTGTTAATCGACAAAAAAGAAGAAGAAACTACAAAAAATGTTGACTGCCAGGAATGACAGGAGCTATCGAGCATAGCTTTCATATATGTTTTCAAATCGTAAAACAATTTCATTACATAAACTAACAGCGGCTTAACATAAATTTGAACAAACTTTAAATAAAAAGCTTGAAAGATACCAGATATTGCTTAGTTTATACCTAATCTTAGAACAATGAAGAGCTGTAAACAAACATATGTAAATGCAACATCAATTAACAGCTGTTAACTAACATATGCCTAAAATGCAGTGCAGTGAAAACAGCAGATGTTAACTCAAGGCTGTTAAATGTCTATGAAAAGATATATACCTAGAAGAATATACCTAGAAATGTTAGGCTTAACATAAGGATTTAATATTTAATAGAATACATTAACATTTCAGCATATGCGCAAAATATGCCTTAACATAATTTTGGTTTTAAGCTAATTGAAGCTCTCTTAACATTCTTTACAGATATACCATAACATTATGTAAAAGAGCTGTTATATGTATATCTTCATATGAATAATTATGTTAAATTACTGTTAAGCTGCAGCTAGGTGCATCTGCAGCGTGTACCATATTAATTCAAGTTCGTTGCTTAAGTCTTTTGTTTATGCACTTGTAGCAAATTCGTTGCAAAGAATTGCAACAACATTTAACTTAACATTAACCCAGTAATTTTCAAATTGAATGACACAGCAGCCTTGCACACACAAACACACACACACACACACACACACACATGTAGACATACCACCTGCCACGCCTCCCTGTCACACCCCGCTTGCCGCCTTCAGCTGCACAGCCTACACAAATTGTTGTAACTGTTTTTGCAGCCACTTTTCAAGGTCAAAATTGCAATGCATGCGAGTTGAAATACTTGAATAGCACTTGATGTGTCTGTATGTGTGCGTGTGTGTGTGTGTGTGTGTGAGTTGAGCTATCGACAGCATCCAAATGCCATTGCTTTGATAGATCGAAGCTGCAGATGGGCATCGTCAACAAAGAATTGAGATACAGCTCATACTCAGCTGCCGCTGTTGTTGCTTGAGTTAGCTCAACTTAGCTTAGCTTTCAAGCTCGCAGCGCGTCTTAAATTGCAAACCACATGCTCAACAACAGCAGCAACAACAACAACAACAACATGTGCTACGTTTTGTGCAGCTGCTAATTACAGTTGCTTTTTTTTTTATTTATATATATACATATATATACATATATATATATATATATTTCTTTTTTTTTTTTTTGCCATTTGCCGCCGCATTTTAGCTTTGTGCTTCAATTTGTTTGTTTGTTTGGCTTTTTTTTTCTCTATGACTTTTTTTTCGTAGTTTTTTTTTTTTTGTTTTTTAAAGTGTTCTTTGCGGTATTAATGTCAATGTTAACCTTGCTCTGTTTCATTTTGCCTCGTTAACTCGTTTACATTGTTTATTAAGTGGCCGAAGCATTTAATTTATCTAACGATTTAGCTATATTTCGCATACCCTGCTAATAGACATTGACGCTGTTTGCTTTGCGTGTCTCTTTTAGAGGGTATTTTTTGTTGGTTTTTATTTTTAACTGTTTCTTTAATAGTTTGTGTCTTTGAGTTCATTATTTTTCATTTCTATCAACAGGTAAGCTAAGAGCAGGTATGCTATATAAAGCTTGGGTTTGTTATGTTAAGAAACTGTTGGATAAAAGTAAACGAAGAAAAAGTCGGAACTAATGTGAAGCAGCTGTTAAAGCTATGAAGGCTAATGCCAGAGTTGCTTATAAAGCTATGTTAAACAAATGTTAATAATTGTAGAGATTTAACTGCTGTTAAGTAGCTGTTAAACCAATGACGAATTATAAAGATAAGACACATGGCTAACATAAAGTCTAAGCAGCTATTGGGCTATCATTGGAAGATATTTAACAGCTGTTAAGCAACTGTTAACTATGCTAACCATGTTGCACTAATATTAACATAATCAACGTTTGCTCATATGTTTCTCTTACGTCTTTGGGGCGTTGCTCATCTGCATTGAAGGTTTTTTTTTTTCGCAATTGTTAATGCATTTCCGTTAAGCACGTTGCACAAACAATGGGGCACAGCACAAATGGCAGCATCGGGCAGCAGCAGCAGCAGCAGCAGCTCGCAAACAAAACGTAAATGAGTTTGTCAACATATTTCTAATTCGACACGCTTCAAAGTGACCAATACACACACACACACACAGACATACACTCACACAGGCACACACTCAGCTGTGAGTGAGGCTTTTAGAATGAATATATTATATGCGTTGACCTAAATTTTATGACTGTTGCTGTTTGCCATTTAGTTGCAGTAGCAACAAAAAATATATATAATAACCATTGCAATTGCTGCATGTATGTGTGCGTGTCTGTGTGTGAGTGTGTATGAGTGTGTCTGTGTGTGTGCGCGTTGCACAAAGAAGCATGCTAAACAGCTACTAAAATACAATGCAACTGCAACTGCAACTGCAGCAAAAGCAAAGGCAAACAATATATACAAACTGAATGAGACGCAACTGGCTAACTGACTGATTGACTGACTGACTGATTGACTGATTGAGCCCCTGTGACAATGTCTAAGCTGTCTATGCGTATGTGTGTGTGTGTGCTAATTGTTACTGCCAATAAGCGGCTATAAGCGTTACAAGTCTATTGCCATATGCCATATGCGAGGGTGGCTCATTTGGCCAATTCCAATGAAATCCGCTCAATTAAAGCGCAGCAATTGCATTCTAATCTAATTCATAATTGTTTCTAGTTATTCTAATTCCTTTGAAATAGAGAGAACAAATCAGTTGCACTTTAAGCATATGCTTTAAAGTGTTTTTGTTTTCTTATTCTTTAATTTTCTATTTTTGGGGCATTTCTTAAACGTTTTACTGGCTGCTGCAGAGAGCAACTTTATCATAAAATCTGCTCTCAAACTCACGTCATTTTATAACTGTTGCACTGCCTGCTCATTGATATCACTGCCCAAATGAATGAAGCAGCCCTCGCAGCATTCGAACGCTGTGTATTGAGTGCATAATGTAATTGAACATTGCGCATACGAGAGTCCATTGGCTTATCCCACAAGTCAAGTCATAGAACTGAACTGTCGTTTCGTGCTTGTCTCATTAACATTTACAACGGGGCACACGGGCGCAGCAGCCGACAAATGCAACAACAAAAGCAACAAGAGCAACAAGAGCAACAAATCATTTAACGCAATTGCGTTAAAACTTTGCCCATTCCAAACAAAAGTTTCGTTTCGTTTCGGCTTTAGTTTCGGGCGTTTTATTTGTTTGTTTTTGGATTTTCGCATCTTTGTTAAACAGTTTGTTGCACTTTTTGTTATTTTTTTGTTTTTCGTCTGTTGTTTTACAACGGCCTCGATCTCTTTTGTCGCTGCTGCTGATGCGCTTTAAATAGCTGTCAAGTCACTGACTCAATTTTCGTTTAGAATTGAAGTGAAACTGAAAGCTAAAAAAAAAGTTCTATACATATTTACCTTTTTTACGTTTGAATATCGAAACGAAACGAATAGCTTGCGAGTGAGTAAACATTGCATTGAGCTTTAAATGACTTTTTGTGTAATTTGAATCGCGTGTGGCTATTACAACCATAGATAATTCAGATACATTGTAAATTAGTCTGAATCACTTTATTAAGTTGACCTATTTGAGGCTGCCGAGTAGTGAAGTGAAATGTGAGAATAAGAATAGATAAACAAGTTGAAGAAATACTTCAATAAAGCAAAAAGTATACCTCTTCGGAATTAGTGTTATAAACAGGTATGGGAAAATCCAAAGGATTATGTGAATGAATGACAAAATAAAACAGATAATCTATATTAAATTGAAGTGAAATATATTGAATTGGAGAAAAGAGAGCAGCCAGTAAAACGTTTGAGGATGTTGCATAATAAAGAACAAATGTGATGAATGTTAAGGTACTTTATATAAAAAGTGAAGAAGATTTCAATTGAAATAACTATTTCTAGAGTATGACGAGTTTAAGAAGAGTTAAGAAAGAGATGTACAGTTAATGAGAGTGTAGTACGATAATTAACCAATAAATGAAAAGAGAAGAGGCAGCAGAGTATTTATATTATACAAATATAAATATAAACTATTATTATATATATTTCGATTCCTTAGCAGGAAGAGAAAGAGGGAAGAGCCACATATAAATTGTATTTATTTCTTATTTCTTGATTTGGAGCAACAGTTCGTGCCATTTAATGCACTTGCCTAATTGATAATCAGGTTTTTCAGTTGTTGTTGTTGTTGTTGCTTTTGAAATGAAAACCGCATCTGGTTGACCTTCTCAACCGTTACAGGCGCTGATTACAGCATCAGCCTTTATGCCATATATGTGTCAATACACACACACACACACACACACATATATATACGAGTTTTTATATATATGCAAAATTAGCAGAATTTAATTATGATGCTGACAATGACAATGATGATGATGATGATGCTGCTGCTGATGATGATGATGAGCAACGCTTCGTTTCATTTAATTTCGTCGTTGATTCAATATTTATTGCTACACGGACGACAATTTGCAGTCGTTGTTTTTGTTTTTATTTATTTTATTTTATTTTATTTTATTTTTTAACTGTAAACATATCGAAATGATGCAGGCGACCCTTTGCTGTTGTTGTGCTGCGATCTACCTACCCGTTTTGACCCACATTTCGAATGCAACAACAACAACAACAACAGCAACCAATCAATGGGGAGAAACAAGTTAAGCATCCCATGCCAAAAGCAGCTACAAAATTTGTATTAAGTAAACTCCCACTTACAACATTATGCATATAAATGATGCTGACTTCTCTCTCTCTCTCTCTCTCTCTCTCTCTCTCTCTCTCTCTCTCTCTCTCTCTCTGTCTGTTGCTTGCACACTCTTTCCGTTGGATTTTGTTACAAATATGAAATTATGCGTAAAATTGTTGTTGCTGTCGTAGTTTGGATTTCAGTTTTTTTTTTAAGCATGTTTTTTTTTTTATTTATTTTTGTTTTTGTTGATCAGCTTCCAAATGAAATGAGCCAAAACCGCAACAAGCGCAACAAAAGTTGTCGCCGCCTTTTGTTGCTGTTGCTGTTGCTGTTGCTGTGTGTGTTGTTCATTTATGACGTAACTTTTGCTGCGGCTGCGGCTGCGGCTGCTGTGATTACGGCCCGCTGTTAATACAGTTAAAGCGGGCGCCTAACCTTGAAAACCGGTAGATTTTTTTTTTTTTTTTTATATTTTACTTTATCTCATGTGTGTGTGTGTGTGTGTGTGAGTGTGTGATTTGTGCTTGCCTCTTAAGGCTTACGGCCAGACAAATATTATTTATAGATACCGATATAATACATATATATATATATAAATGTAGCTCAGATTGTCCTAATTACAAGCTTAAATTTAATTTATAGTTTAAGTTTTTTTTCTAGTACATTTAATTTAGAATTTTATAAAATATATAGTAAAGTAAACTTTATATTTATACATATATTATTTGATTTTCATTTATTTTAATTATTACTTCATTTATTGTTTTTATATTTTATTTTTTAAATTTTTTTTTATATTTTTTTTTATATTTTTTTTATATTTTTTTATTTTTTAAATATTTTTTTTAATATTTTTTTTTATATTTTTTTAATATTTTTTTTTTATATTTTTTAAATATTTTTTTTTATATTTTTTAAATATTTTTTTTATATTTTTTTATTTTTTAATTTTTTTTAAATTTTTTTTGTTTTTTTAAATATTTTTTTAATATTTTTTTTATTTTTTATTTTTTTTAATATTTTTTTATATTATTTTAATATTTTTTTTATATTTTGTTTATTTATTTTTTATTTTTTTTATTTTTAATGTTTCTATTATATATTATTAATAATTTATTTTTTTTTTTATATTTTTTTATTTTTTTAATATTTTTTTAATATTTTTTTTATATTTTTTTTTATATTTTTTTATATATTTTTTTATATATTTTTTATTTTTTTTATTTTTTAAATATTTTTTTATATATTTTTTTTTATTATTTTTTTATTTTTTAAATCTTTTTTTATATTTTTTTATTTTTTATTTTTTTAATATTTTTTTAATATTTTTTTTTAAATTTTTTTTTAAATTTTTTTATATATTTTTTATTTTTTTAATATTTTTTTACATTTTTTTTTATTTTTAATGTTTCTATTATATATTATTAATAATTTATTTTTTTTTACATTTTTTCTGTATAATATTTTTTAAATATTTATTTTTTATTTTTATTTTTTTTTAATTTTTTTATATTTTTTTTTTAATTTTTTAATTATTTTTTATTTTTAATGTTTTTATTATATATTATTAATAATTTATTTTTTTTTTTACATTTTTTTTGTATAATATTTTAAAAATATTTATTTTTTTTTATTATTATTATTAATAAAAAATTTAATTTTATTTTTATAATCGGTTTTTTATTCCTTTGTTTTCGGTTACGTATTAGTTAATTGTATTAAAATGCTTATGAAAGTTTTAATTGTTATATAGGTATTTATTTAATATAATTCATCCATATTATAGGCCGCTTTTTTTTTTTTTTTTGCATTTGTATTTTGAATTTGTTTTTCTGTTGCCAAACAATAGACTTAGGCAACGAACTTAATATTGATATTGAAATTCAGTGACATTGTCAATCGGATAGCTGTTGCCGCCTCGTGCTGCGTCTTGTGTGTAATCAATTGGGGTGTGGCTGCAGTCACACACACACACACACACACACACACACTCAAGTTGGGCAATTCCGAAGCGTTAAAGATTTGTACACGAAATTAGCAGC